>RXID01014969.1:0-329709 GCA_005019695.1 Trichopus zeylanicus subsp. travancoricus
TTATGCATGAAAGTTAGCCTTGGATGACCTCAACTACTTCAAGATGTTAAGCAGAGGAATATCCGACATGTCTTTGATCTTTTATGGATCGATTTCAATTCTTTGGTGTTTAACAATATAGGTCTAATCATCAAGTATTTTATGGGATCAATTTTTTATAATAGGATTACCTAATGAGAGAGCAAATAATATTTAAGCTTTTTCACTATGAATATGAGTGTAGGACAACACTTTTGAATAGCAGAATAATTGGTCTACCCGTACTACCATTCTATTTAATTAGTAGAGTGTGTTTCCTTTGAATTCTTCATTATTCTAGGTGAGAATAGCTCCTAGGGATACTTCCATTAGGCCATATAAAGGATTAAGGGTCTATTAAGCATAGGTGATACCAAGACTAGTGGCTTTAAGAGATATTGCTTAATCTCTGAAAAAGCTTGTTAGTATTCTTGACCCCAAATGAATAGAGCATCATTTTTCATCAATTTGGAAATGGGATGACAATTTCTGGAGAAGTTTAAGATGAATATCCTTATGCATGCAAGTTAGCCTTGGATGATCTCAACTACTTCAAGATGTTAAGCTGAGGCATATCCAAGATGTCTTTGATCTTTGATGGATCGATTTCAGTTCTTTGGTGTTTAACAATATAGGTCTAATCATCAAGTATTTTATGGGATCAATCTTTGATAGTAGGATTACCTAATCAGAGAGCAAATAATATTTAAGCTTTTTCACTATGAATATGAGTGTTGGTCAACACATTTGAAAAGGAGAATAATTGCTCTACCCCTACTACCATTCTACTCAAAGAGTAGAGTATTTTTTTCTTTGAATTCTTCATTATTCTAGGTGAGAATAGCTCCTAGGGATCCTTCCATTAGGCCATCTAAAGATTAATGGTCTATCAAGCATAGGTGATACCAAGACTAGTGGCTTTAATAGATATTGCTTAATCTCTTCAAACGCTTGTTAGTATTCTTGACCCCAAATGAATACAGCATATTTCTTCATCAATTTGGAAATGGGTTTACAATTTCTGGAGAAGTTTAGGATGAATATCCTTATCCATGCAAGTTAGCCTTGGATGACCTCAACTACTTCAAGAGGTTAAGCAGAGGCATATCCAAGAAGTCTTTGATCTTTGATGGATCAATTTCAATTCTTTGGTGTTTAACAATATAGGTCTAATCATCAAGTATTTTATGGGATCAATTTTTGATAGTAGGATTACCTAATGAGAGAGCAAATAATATTTAAGCTTTTTCACTATGAATATGAGTGTAGGACAACACTTTTGAATAGGAGAATAATTGCTCTACCGATACTACCATTCTATTTAATTAGTAGAGTGTATTTTCTTTGAATTCTTCATTATTCTAGGTGAGAATAGCTCCTAGGGACCCTTCCATTAGGCCGTATAAAGGATTAAGGGTCTAACAAGCATAGGTGATACCAAGACTAGTGGCTTTAAGAGATATTGCTTAATCTCTTCAAAGGATTGTTAGTACTCTTGACCCCAAATGAATAGAGCATCATTTTTCATCAATTTGAAAAAGGGTTTACAATTTCTGGAGATGTTTAGGATGAATATCCTTATGCATGAAAGTTAGCCTTGGATGGCCTCAACTACTTCAAGATGTTAAGTAGAGGCATATCCGAGATGTCTTCGATCTTTGATGGATCGATTTCAATTCTTTGGTGTTTAACAATATAGGTCTAATCATCATGTATTTTATGGGATCAATTTTTGATAGTAGGATTACCTAATGAGAGAGCAAATAATATTTAAGCTTTTTCAGTAAGAATATGAGTGTGGGACAACACTTTTGAATAGGAGAATAATTGTTCTACCCATACTACCATTCTATTTAATTAGTAGAGTGTGTTTTCTTTGAATTCTTCATTATTCTAGGTGAGAATAGCTCCTAGGGATACTTCCATTAGGCCATATAAAGGAGTAAGGGTCTATCAAGCGTTGGTGATACCAAGACTAGTGGCTTTAAGAGATATTGCTTAATCTCTTCAAAGGCTTGTTAGTATTCTTGACCCCAAATGAATAGAGTGTCATTTTTCATCAATTTGGAAATTGGTTTACAATTTCTGGAGAAGTTTAGGATGAATATCCTTATGCATGCAAGTTAGCGTTGGATGACCTCAACTACCTCAAGATGTTAAGCAAAGGAATATCCAAGATGTCTTTGATCTTTGATGGATCGATTTCAATTCTTTGGTGTTTAACAATATTGGTCTAATCATCAAGTATTTTATGGGATCAATTTTTGATAGTAGGATTACCTAATGATAGAGCAAATAATAGTTAAGCTTTTTCACAATGAGTATCAGTGTTGGACAACACTTTTGAAAACGAGAATAATTGCTGTACCCCTACTACCATTCTACTCAAATAGGAGAGCATGTTTTCTTTGAATTCTTCATTATTCTAAGTGAGAATAGCTCCTAGGGATCCTTCCATTAGGCCATATAATGGATTAAGGGTCTATCAAGCATAGGTGTTACCAAGACTTGTGGCTTTAAGAGATATTGCTTAATCTCTTCAAAGACTTGTTAGTATTCATGACCCCAAATGAATAGAGCATCATTTTTCATCAATTTGGAAATGGGTTTACAATTTCTGGAGAACTTTAGGATGAATATCCTTATGCCTGAAAGTTAGCCTTGGATGACCTCAACTACTTCAAGATGTTAAGCAGAGGCATATCCGAGATGTCTTCGATCTTTGATGGATCGATTTCAATTCTTTGGTGTTTAACAATATAGGTCTAATCATCAAGTATTTTATGGGATCAATTTTTGATAGTAGGATTACCTAATGAGAGAGCAAATAATATTTAATCTTTTTCACTATGAATATGAGTGTAGGACAACACTTTTGAATAGGAGAATAATTGCTCTACCGATACTACCATTCTATTTAATTAGTAGAGTGTCTTTTCTTTGAATTCTTCATTATTCTAGGTGAGAATAGCTCCTAGGGACCCTTCCATTAGGCCGTATAAAGGATTAAGGGTCTAACAAGCATAGGTGATACCAAGACTAGTGGCTTTAAGAGATATTGCTTAATCTCTTCAAAGGATTGTTAGTATTCTTGACCCCAAATGAATAGAGCATCATTTTTCATCAATTTGAAAAAGGGTTTACAATTTCTGGAGATGTTTAGGATGAATATCCTTATGCATCCAAGTTAGCCTTGGATGACCTCAACTACTTCAAGATGTTCAGCAGTGGCATATCCGATATGTCTTTGATCTTTGATGGATCGATTTCAGTTCTTTGGTGTTTAACAATATAGGTCTAATCATCAAGTATTTTCTGGGATCAATCTTTGATAGTAGGATTACCTAATAAGAGAGAAAATAATATTTAAGCTTTTTCACTATGAATATGAGTGTTGGTCAACACTTTTGAATTGGGGAATAATTTCTCTACCCCTACTACCATTCTACTCAAATAGTAGAGTGTGTTTTCTTTGAATTCTTCATTATTCTAGGTTAGAATAGCTCCTAGGGATCCTTCCATTAGGCCATCTAAAGGATTAAATGTCTATCAAGCATAGGTGATACCAAGACTAGTGGCTTTAAGAGATATTGCTTAATCTCTCCAAAGGCTTGTTAGTATTCTTGATCCCAAATGAATAGAGCATCATTTTTCATCAATTTGGAAATGCGATTACAATTTCTGGAGAAGTTTAGGATGAATATCCTTATGCATGCAATTTAGCCTTGGATGACCTCAACTACTTCAAGATGTTAAGCTGAGGCATATCCAAGATGTCTTTGATCTTTGATGGATCCATTTCAATTCTTTGGTGGTTAACAATATAGGTCTAATCATCAAGTATTTTATGGGATCAATTTTTGATCGTAGGATTACCTAAAGAGACAGCAAATAATATTTAAGCATTTTCACTACGAATATAAGTGTTGGTCAACACTTTTGAATAGGAGAATAATTGATCTACCCCTACTACCATTCCACTCAAATAGTAGAGTGTATTCGCTTTGAATTCTTCATTATTTTAGATGAGAATAGCTCCTAGGGATCCTTCCATTATGCCATATTAAGGAGTAAGGGTCTATCAAACATATGTGATAGCAAGACTAGTGTCCTTAAGAGATATTGCTTAATCTCTTCAAAGGCTTGTTAGTATTCTTGACCCCAACTGAATAGAGCATCATTTTTCATCAATTTGGAAATGGGATTACAATTTCTGGAGAAGTTTAGGATTAATATCCTTACGCATGCAAGTTAGCCTTGGATGACCTCAACTACTTCAAGATGTTAAGCAGAGGCATATCCGACATGTCTTTGATATTTGATGGATCGATTTCAATTCATTGGTGTTTAACAATATAGGTCTAATCATCAAGTATTTTATGGGATCAATTTTTGATAGTAGGATTACCTAATGAGAGAGCAAATAATATTTAAGCTTTTTCACTATGAATATGAGTGTTGGACAACACTTTTGAAAACGAGAATAATTGCTCTACCCCTACTACCATTCTACTCAAATAGTAGAGCATGTTTTCTTTGAATTCTTCATTATTCTACGTGAGAATAGCTCCTAGGGATACTTCCATTAGGCGATATAATGGATTAAGGGTCTATCAAGCATAGGTGATACCAGGACTCGTGGATTTCAGAGATATTGCTTAATCACTTCAAAGACTTGTTAGTATTCATGACCCCAAATTAATAGAGCATCATTTTTCATCAATTTGGAAATGGGTTTACAATTTCTAGAGAAGTTTAGGATGAATATCCTTATGCATGAAAGTTAGCCTTGGATGACCTCAACTACTTCAAGATGTTAAGCAGAGGAATATCCGACATGTCTTTGATCTTTGATGGATCGATTTCAATTCTTTGGTGTTTAACAATATAGGTCTAATCATCAAGTATTTTATGGGATCAATTTTTTATAATAGGATTACCTAATGAGAGAGCAAATAATATTTAAGCTTTTTCACTATGAATATGAGTGTAGGACAACACTTTTGAATAGCAGAATAATTGGTCTACCCGTACTACCATTCTATTTAATTAGTAGAGTGTGTTTCCTTTGAATTCTTCATTATTCTAGGTGAGAATAGCTCCTAGGGATACTTCCATTAGGCCATATAAAGGATTAAGGGTCTATTAAGCATAGGTGATACCAAGACTAGTGGCTTTAAGAGATATTGCTTAATCTCTTAAAAAGCTTGTTAGTATTCTTGACCCCAAATGAATAGAGCATCATTTTTCATCAATTTGGAAATGGGATGACAATTTCTGGAGAAGTTTAAGATGAATATCCTTATGCATGCAAGTTAGCCTTGGATGATCTCAACTACTTCAAGATGTTAAGCTGAGGCATATCCAAGATGTCTTTGATCTTTGATGGATCGATTTCAGTTCTTTGGTGTTTAACAATATAGGTCTAATCATCAAGTATTTTATGGGATCAATCTTTGATAGTAGGATTACCTAATCAGAGAGCAAATAATATTTAAGCTTTTTCACTATGAATATGAGTGTTGGTCAACACATTTGAAAAGGAGAATAATTGCGCTACCCCTACTACCATTCTACTCAAAGAGTAGAGTATTTTTTTCTTTGAATTCTTCATTATTCTAGGTGAGAATAGCTCCTAGGGATCCTTCCATTAGGCCATCTAAAGATTAATGGTCTATCAAGCATAGGTGATACCAAGACTAGTGGCTTTAATAGATATTGCTTAATCTCTTCAAACGCTTGTTAGTATTCTTGACCCCAAATGAATAGAGCATATTTCTTCATCAATTTGGAAATGGGTTTACAATTTCTGGAGAAGTTTAGGATGAATATCCTTATCCATGCAAGTTAGCCTTGGATGACCTCAACTACTTCAAGAGGTTAAGCAGAGGCATATCCAAGAAGTCTTTGATCTTTGATGGATCAATTTCAATTCTTTGGTGTTTAACAATATAGGTCTAATCATCAAGTATTTTATGGGATCAATTTTTGATAGTAGGATTACCTAATGAGAGAGCAAATAATATTTAAGCTTTTTCACTATGAATATGAGGGTAGGACAACACTTTTGAATAGGAGAATAATTGCTCTACCGATACTACCATTCTATTTAATTAGTAGAGTGTATTTTCTTTGAATTCTTCATTATTCTAGGTGAGAATAGCTCCTAGGGACCCTTCCATTAGGCCGTATAAAGGATTAAGGGTCTAACAAGCATAGGTGATACCAAGACTAGTGGCTTTAAGAGATATTGCTTAATCTCTTCAAAGGATTGTTAGTACTCTTGACCCCAAATGAATAGAGCATCATTTTTCATCAATTTGAAAAAGGGTTTACAATTTCTGGAGAAGTTTAGGATGAATATCCTTATGCATGCAAGTTAGCCTTGGATGACCTCAACTGCTTCAAGATGTTCAGCAGTGGCATATCCGATATGTCTTTGATCTTTGATGGATCGATTTCAGTTCTTTGGTGTTTAACAATATAGGTCTAATCATCAAGTATTTTATGGGATCGATTTTTGATAGTAGGATTACCTAATGAGAGAGCAAATAATAGTTAAGCTTTTTCACAATGAATATCAGTGCTGCACAACACTTTTGAAAACGAGAATAATTGCTCTACCCCTACTACCATTCTACTCAAATAGGAGAGCATGTTTTCTTTGAATTCTTCATTATTCTAAGTGAGAATAGCTGCTTGGGATCCTTCCATTAGGCCATATAATGGATTAAGGGTCTATCAAGCATAGGTGATACCAAGACTCGTGGCTTTAAGAGATATTGCTTAATCTCTTCAAAGACTTGTTAGTATTCATGACCCCAAATGAATAGAGCATCATTTTTCATCAATTTGGAAATGGGTTTACAATTTCTGGAGAAGTTTAGGATGAATATCCTTATGCATGAAAGTTAGCCTTGGATGACCTCAACTACTTCAAGATGTTAAGCAGAGGCATATCCAAGATGTCTTTGATCTTTGATGGATCGATTTCAATTCTTTGGTGTTTAACAATATAGGTCTAATCAACAAGTATTTGATGGGATCAATTTTTGATAGTAGGATTACCTAATGAGAGAGCAAATAATATTTCAGCTTTTTCACTACAAATATAAGTGTTGGTCAACACTTTTGAATATGAGAATAATTGATCTACCCCTACTACCATCCAACTCAAATAGTAGAGTGTATTCGCTTTGAATTCTTCATTATTTTAGGTGAGAATAGCTCCTAGGGATCCTTCCATTATGCCATATTAAGGAGTAAGGGTCTATCAGGCATATGTGATAGCAAGACTAGTGTCTTTAAGAGATATTGCTTAATCTCTTCAAAGGATTGTTAGTATTCTTGACCCCAAATGAATAGAGCATCATTTTTCATCAATTTGAAAAAGGGTTTACAATTTCTGGAGAAGTTTAGGATGAATATCCTTATGCATGAAAGTTAGCCTTGGATGGCCTCAACTACTTCAAGATGTTAAGTAGAGGCATATCCGAGATGTCTTCGATCTTTGATGGATCGATTTCAATTCTTTGGTGTTTAACAATATAGGTCTAATCATCATGTATTTTATGGGATCAATTTTTGATAGTAGGATTACCTAATGAGAGAGCAAATAATATTTAAGCTTTTTCAGTAAGAATATGAGTGTGGGACAACACTTTTGAATAGGAGAATAATTGTTCTACCCATACTACCATTCTATTTAATTAGTAGAGTGTGTTTTCTTTGAATTCTTCATTATTCTAGGTGAGAATAGCTCCTAGGGATACTTCCATTAGGCCATATAAAGGAGTAAGGGTCTATCAAGCGTTGGTGATACCAAGACTAGTGGCTTTAAGAGATATTGCTTAATCTCTTCAAAGGCTTGTTAGTATTCTTGACCCCAAATGAATAGAGTGTCATTTTTCATCAATTTGGAAATTGGTTTACAATTTCTGGAGAAGTTTGGGATGAATATCCTTATGCATGCAAGTTAGCGTTGGATGACCTCAACTACCTCAAGATGCTAAGCAAAGGAATATCCAAGATGTCTTTGATCTTTGATGGATCGATTTCAATTCTTTGGTGTTTAACAATATTGGTCTAATCATCAAGTATTTTATGGGATCAATTTTTGATAGTAGGATTACCTAATGATAGAGCAAATAATATTTAAGCTTTTTCACAATGAGTATCAGAGTTGGACAACACTTTTGAAAACGAGAATAATTGTTGTACCCCTACTACCATTCTACTCAAATAGGAGAGCATGTTTTCTTTGAATTCTTCATTATTCTAAGTGAGAATAGCTCCTAGGGATCCTTCCGTTAGGCCATATAATGGATTAAGGGTCTATCAAGCATAGGTGTTACCAAGACTTGTGGCTTTAAGAGATATTGCTTAATCTCTTCAAAGACTTGTTAGTATTCATGACCCCAAATGAATAGAGCATCATTTTTCATCAATTTGGAAATGGGTTTACAATTTCTGGAGAACTTTAGGATGAATATCCTTATGCATGAAAGTTAGCCTTGGATGACCTCAACTACTTCAAGATGTTAAGCAGAGGCATATCCGAGATGTCTTCGATCTTTGATCGATCGATTTCAATTCTTTGGTGTTTAACAATATAGGTCTAATCATCAAGTATTTTATGGGATCAATTTTTGATAGTAGGATTACCTAATGAGAGAGCAAATAATATTTAAGCTTTTTCACTATGAATATGAGTGTAGGACAACACTTTTGAATAGGAGAATAATTGCTCTACCGATACTACCATTCTATTTAATTAGTAGAGTGTATTTTCTTTGAATTCTTCATTATTCTAGGTGAGAATAGCTCCTAGGGACCCTTCCATTAGGCCGTATAAAGGATTAAGGGTCTAACAAGCATAGGTGATACCAAGACTAGTGGCTTTAAGAGATATTGCTTAATCTCTTCAAAGGATTGTTAGTATTCTTGACCCCAAATGAATAGAGCATCATTTTTCATCAATTTGAAAAAGGGTTTACAATTTCTGGAGAAGTTTAGGATGAATATCCTTATGCATGCAAGTTAGCCTTGGATGACCTCAACTACTTCAAGATGTTCAGCAGTGGCATATCCGATATGTCTTTGATCTTTGATGGATCGATTTCAGTTCTTTGGTGTTTAACAATATAGGTCTAATCATCAAGTATTTTATGGGATCAATTTTTTATAATAGGATTACCTAATGAGAGAGCAAATAATATTTAAGCTTTTTCAGTATGAATATGAGTGTAGGACAACACTTTTGAATAGCAGAATAATTGGTCTACCCGTACTACCATTCTATTTAATTAGTAGAGTGTGTTTTCTTTGAATTCTTCATTATTCTAGGTGAGAATAGCTCCTAGGGATACTTCCATTAGGCCATATAAAGGATTAAGGGTCTATTAAGCATAGGTGATACCAAGACTAGTGGCTTTAAGAGATATTGCTTAATCTCTTAAAAAGCTTGTTAGTATTCTTGACCCCAAATGAATAGAGCATCATTTTTCATCAATTTGGAAATGGGATGACAATTTCTGGAGAAGTTTAAGATGAATATCCTTATGCATGCAAGTTAGCCTTGGATGATCTCAACTACTTCAAGATGTTAAGCTGAGGCATATCCAAGATGTCTTTGATCTTTGATGGATCGATTTCAGTTCTTTGGTGTTTAACAATATAGGTCTAATCATCAAGTATTTTATGGGATCAATCTTTGATAGTAGGATTACCTAATCAGAGAGCAAATAATATTTAAGCTTTTTCACTATGAATATGAGTGTTGGTCAACACATTTGAAAAGGAGAATAATTGCGCTACCCCTACTACCATTCTACTCAAAGAGTAGAGTATTTTTTTCTTTGAATTCTTCATTATTCTAGGTGAGAATAGCTCCTAGGGATCCTTCCATTAGGCCATCTAAAGATTAATGGTCTATCAAGCATAGGTGATACCAAGACTAGTGGCTTTAATAGATATTGCTTAATCTCTTCAAACGCTTGTTAGTATTCTTGACCCCAAATGAATAGAGCATATTTCTTCATCAATTTGGAAATGGGTTTACAATTTCTGGAGAAGTTTAGGATGAATATCCTTATCCATGCAAGTTAGCCTTGGATGACCTCAACTACTTCAAGAGGTTAAGCAGAGGCATATCCAAGAAGTCTTTGATCTTTGATGGATCAATTTCAATTCTTTGGTGTTTAACAATATAGGTCTAATCATCAAGTATTTTATGGGATCAATTTTTGATAGTAGGATTACCTAATGAGAGAGCAAATAATATTTAAGCTTTTTCACTATGAATATGAGTGTAGGACAACACTTTTGAATAGGAGAATAATTGCTCTACCGATACTACCATTCTATTTAATTAGTAGAGTGTATTTTCTTTGAATTCTTCATTATTCTAGGTGAGAATAGCTCCTAGGGACCCTTCCATTAGGCCGTATAAAGGATTAAGGGTCTAACAAGCATAGGTGATACCAAGACTAGTGGCTTTAAGAGATATTGCTTAATCTCTTCAAAGGATTGTTAGTACTCTTGACCCCAAATGAATAGAGCATCATTTTTCATCAATTTGAAAAAGGGTTTACAATTTCTGGAGAAGTTTAGGATGAATATCCTTATGCATGCAAGTTAGCCTTGGATGACCTCAACTGCTTCAAGATGTTCAGCAGTGGCATATCCGATATGTCTTTGATCTTTGATGGATCGATTTCAGTTCTTTGGTGTTTAACAATATAGGTCTAATCATCAAGTATTTTATGGGATCGATTTTTGATAGTAGGATTACCTAATGAGAGAGCAAATAATAGTTAAGCTTTTTCACAATGAATATCAGTGCTGCACAACACTTTTGAAAACGAGAATAATTGCTCTACCCCTACTACCATTCTACTCAAATAGGAGAGCATGTTTTCTTTGAATTCTTCATTATTCTAAGTGAGAATAGCTGCTTGGGATCCTTCCATTAGGCCATATAATGGATTAAGGGTCTATCAAGCATAGGTAATACCAAGACTCGTGGCTTTAAGAGATATTGCTTAATCTCTTCAAAGACTTGTTAGTATTCATGACCCCAAATGAATAGAGCATCATTTTTCATCAATTTGGAAATGGGTTTACAATTTCTGGAGAAGTTTAGGATGAATATCCTTATGCATGAAAGTTAGCCTTGGATGACCTCAACTACTTCAAGATGTTAAGCAGAGGCATATCCAAGATGTCTTTGATCTTTGATGGATCGATTTCAATTCTTTGGTGTTTAACAATATAGGTCTAATCAACAAGTATTTGATGGGATCAATTTTTGATAGTAGGATTACCTAATGAGAGAGCAAATAATATTTCAGCTTTTTCACTACAAATATAAGTGTTGGTCAACACTTTTGAATATGAGAATAATTGATCTACCCCTACTACCATCCAACTCAAATAGTAGAGTGTATTCGCTTTGAATTCTTCATTATTTTAGGTGAGAATAGCTCCTAGGGATCCTTCCATTATGCCATATTAAGGAGTAAGGGTCTATCAGGCATATGTGATAGCAAGACTAGTGTCTTTAAGAGATATTGCTTAATCTCTTCAAAGGATTGTTAGTATTCTTGACCCCAAATGAATAGAGCATCATTTTTCATCAATTTGAAAAAGGGTTTACAATTTCTGGAGAAGTTTAGGATGAATATCCTTATGCATGAAAGTTAGCCTTGGATGACCTCAACTACTTCAAGATGTTAAGTAGAGGCATATCCGAGATGTCTTCGATCTTTGATGGATCGATTTCAATTCTTTGGTGTTTAACAATATAGGTCTAATCATCATGTATTTTATGGGATCAATTTTTGATAGTAGGATTACCTAATGAGAGAGCAAATAATATTTAAGCTTTTTCTGTAAGAATATGAGTGTGGGACAACACTTTTGAATAGGAGAATAATTGTTCTACCCATACTACCATTCTATTTAATTAGTAGAGTGTGTTTTCTTTGAATTCTTCATTATTCTTGGTGAGAATAGCTCCTAGGGATACTTCCATTAGGCCATATAAAGGAGTAAGGGTCTATCAAGCGTTGGTGATACCAAGACTAGTGGCTTTAAGAGATATTGCTTAATCTCTTCAAAGGCTTGTTAGTATTCTTGACCCCAAATGAATAGAGTGTCATTTTTCATCAATTTGGAAATTGGTTTACAATTTCTGGAAAAGTTTAGGATGAAAATCCTTATGCATGCAAGTTAGCGTTGGATGACCTCAACTACCTCAAGATGTTAAGCAAAGGAATATCCAAGATGTCTTTGATCTTTGATGGATCGATTTCAATTCTTGTGGTGTTTGAACAATAATGGTCTAATCATCAAGTATTTGATGGATCAATTTTGATAGTAGGATACATAAAAAATTTGAGATAATAGCCATAATAGTTAAGCTTATTTCACAATGAGGTATCATTGTTGTGACACAACGTTTGAAAAACGCTAATACTATGCTTGTCCCCCTCACTAACCATGTCTACTCCAAATAGGATACAAGATCACTGTTTTCTTTGAATTCGTCATTAGTCTATGAGAATAGCTCCTAGGGATCCTTCCATTAGGCCTATATGGGATTAGGGTCCTTCAAGCAAGGTGTTACCAAGACTTGTGGCGTTTTAAGAGAGTATTGCTTAAATCGCTTCAAAGACGTGTAGTGATTCATGACCCTCAATAGATAGAGCATCTTTTTCATCATTTTGTAAATGGTTTACATATTCCCCCTGGAGAACTTTAGGATGAATATCCTTATGCATGAAAGTTAGGCCTTGGATGACCTGCAAATACTTCAAGATGTTAAGACAAGGCATATCCGAGATGTCTTTGTTCTTTGATGGATCAATTTCAATTCTTTGGTGTTTAACAATATAGGTCTAATCATCAAGTATTTTATGGGATCAATTTTTGATAGTAGGATTACCTAATGAGAGAGCAAATAATATTTAAGCTTTTTCACTATGAATATGAGTGTAGGACAACACTTTTGAATAGGAGAATAATTGCTCTACCGATACTACCATTCTATTTAATTAGTAGAGTGTATTTTCTTTGAATTCTTCATTATTCTAGGTGAGAATAGCTCCTAGGGACCCTTCCATTAGGCCGTATAAAGGATTAAGGGTCTAACAAGCATAGGTGATACCAAGACTAGTGGCTTTAAGAGATATTGCTTAATCTCTTCAAAGGATTGTTAGTACTCTTGACCCCAAATGAATAGAGCATCATTTTTCATCAATTTGAAAAAGGGTTTACAATTTCTGGAGATGTTTAGGATGAATATCCTTATGCATGAAAGTTAGCCTTGGATGGCCTCAACTACTTCAAGATGTTAAGTAGAGGCATATCCGAGATGTCTTCGATCTTTGATGGATCGATTTCAATTCTTTGGTGTTTAACAATATAGGTCTAATCATCATGTATTTTATGGGATCAATTTTTGATAGTAGGATTACCTAATGAGAGAGCAAATAATATTTAAGCTTTTTCAGTAAGAATATGAGTGTGGGACAACACTTTTGAATAGGAGAATAATTGTTCTACCCATACTACCATTCTATTTAATTAGTAGAGTGTGTTTTCTTTGAATTCTTCATTATTCTAGGTGAGAATAGCTCCTAGGGATACTTCCATTAGGCCATATAAAGGATTAAGGGTCTATTAAGCATAGGTGATACCAAGACTAGTGGCTTTAAGAGATATTGCTTAATCTCTTAAAAAGCTTATTAGTATTCTTGACCCCAAATGAATAGAGCATCATTTTTCATCAATTTGGAAATGGGATGAGAATTTCTGGAGAAGTTTAAGATGAATATCCTTATGCATGCAAGTTAGCCTTGGATGATCTCAACTACTTCAAGATGTTAAGCTGAGGCATATCCAAGATGTCTTTGATCTTTGATGGATCGATTTCAGTTCTTTGGTGTTTAACAATATAGGTCTAATCATCAAGTATTTTATGGGATCAATCTTTGATAGTAGGATTACCTAATCAGAGAGCAAATAATATTTAAGCTTTTTCACTATGAATATGAGTGTTGGTCAACACATTTGAAAAGGAGAATAATTGCGCTACCCCTACTACCATTCTACTCAAAGAGTAGAGTATTTTTTTCTTTGAATTCTTCATTATTCTAGGTGAGAATAGCTCCTAGGGATCCTTCCATTAGGCCATCTAAAGATTAATGGTCTATCAAGCATAGGTGATACCAAGACTAGTGGCTTTAATAGATATTGCTTAATCTCTTCAAACGCTTGTTAGTATTCTTGACCCCAAATGAATAGAGCATATTTCTTCATCAATTTGGAAATGGGTTTACAATTTCTGGAGAAGTTTAGGATGAATATCCTTATCCATGCAAGTTAGCCTTGGATGACCTCAACTACTTCAAGAGGTTAAGCAGAGGCATATCCAAGAAGTCTTTGATCTTTGATGGATCAATTTCAATTCTTTGGTGTTTAACAATATAGGTCTAATCATCAAGTATTTTATGGGATCAATTTTTGATAGTAGGATTACCTAATGAGAGAGCAAATAATATTTAATCTTTTTCACTATGAATATGAGTGTAGGACAACACTTTTGAATAGGAGAATAATTGCTCTACCGATACTACCATTCTATTTAATTAGTAGAGTGTCTTTTCTTTGAATTCTTCATTATTCTAGGTGAGAATAGCTCCTAGGGACCCTTCCATTAGGCCGTATAAAGGATTAAGGGTCTAACAAGCATAGGTGATACCAAGACTAGTGGCTTTAAGAGATATTGCTTAATCTCTTCAAAGGATTGTTAGTACTCTTGACCCCAAATGAATAGAGCATCATTTTTCATCAATTTGAAAAAGGGTTTACAATTTCTGGAGAAGTTTAGGATGAATATCCTTATGCATGCAAGTTAGCCTTGGATGACCTCAACTGCTTCAAGATGTTCAGCAGTGGCATATCCGATATGTCTTTGATCTTTGATGGATCGATTTCAGTTCTTTGGTGTTTAACAATATAGGTCTAATCATCAAGTATTTTATGGGATCGATTTTTGATAGTAGGATTACCTAATGAGAGAGCAAATAATAGTTAAGCTTTTTCACAATGAATATCAGTGCTGCACAACACTTTTGAAAACGAGAATAATTGCTCTACCCCTACTACCATTCTACTCAAATAGGAGAGCATGTTTTCTTTGAATTCTTCATTATTCTAAGTGAGAATAGCTGCTTGGGATCCTTCCATTAGGCCATATAATGGATTAAGGGTCTATCAAGCATAGGTAATACCAAGACTCGTGGCTTTAAGAGATATTGCTTAATCTCTTCAAAGACTTGTTAGTATTCATGACCCCAAATGAATAGAGCATCATTTTTCATCAATTTGGAAATGGGTTTACAATTTCTGGAGAAGTTTAGGATGAATATCCTTATGCATGAAAGTTAGCCTTGGATGACCTCAACTACTTCAAGATGTTAAGCAGAGGCATATCCAAGATGTCTTTGATCTTTGATGGATCGATTTCAATTCTTTGGTGTTTAACAATATAGGTCTAATCAACAAGTATTTGATGGGATCAATTTTTTTGATAGTAGGATTACCGACCTAAGGAGAGAGCAAATAATATTTCAAGCTTTTTCACTACAAGATAATGTGTGTTTGGCTCAACAATTTTGGAATATGAGAATAATTGATCTACTACCCCTCCTACCATTCAACTCAAATAGTAGAGTGGTTTATGCGCTTTGAATTCTTCATTATTTTAGGTAGAATAGCCTCCTAGGATACTTCTCATTATGCCATATTAAGGATAAGGGTCTATCAGCATATGTGATAGCCAAAGGACGAGTGTCTTTAAGAGATATTGCTTAATCTCTTCAAGGATTGTTAGTATCTTGACCCCAAATGAATAGAGCAGCAGTTTTCATCAATTTGAAAAAGGGTTTAACAGTTTCTGGAGAAGTTTAGGATGAAATCTATGCATGAAAGTTTTAGCCTTGGATGACCTAACTACGTCAGATGAGTTTAAGTAGAGGCATATCCGAGATGTCTTCGATCTTTGATGGATCGATTTCAATTCTTTGGTGTTTAACAATATAGGTCTAATCATCATGTATTTTATGGGATCAATTTTTGATAGTAGGATTACCTAATGAGAGAGCAAATAATATTTAAGCTTTTTCAGTAAGAATATGAGTGTGGGACAACACTTTTGAATAGGAGAATAATTGTTCTACCCATACTACCATTCTATTTAATTAGTAGAGTGTGTTTTCTTTGAATTCTTCATTATTCTAGGTGAGAATAGCTCCTAGGGATACTTCCATTAGGCCATATAAAGGAGTAAGGGTCTATCAAGCGTTGGTGATACCAAGACTAGTGGCTTTAAGAGATATTGCTTAATCTCTTCAAAGGCTTGTTAGTATTCTTGACCCCAAATGAATAGAGTGTCATTTTTCATCAATTTGGAAATTGGTTTACAATTTCTGGAGAAGTTTGGGATGAATATCCTTATGCATGCAAGTTAGCGTTGGATGACCTCAACTACCTCAAGATGCTAAGCAAAGGAATATCCAAGATGTCTTTGATCTTTGATGGATCGATTTCAATTCTTTGGTGTTTAACAATATTGGTCTAATCATCAAGTATTTTATGGGATCAATTTTTGATAGTAGGATTACCTAATGATAGAGCAAATAATATTTAAGCTTTTTCACAATGAGTATCAGAGTTGGACAACACTTTTGAAAACGAGAATAATTGCTGTACCCCTACTACCATTCTACTCAAATAGGAGAGCATGTTTTCTTTGAATTCTTCATTATTCTAAGTGAGAATAGCTCCTAGGGATCCTTCCATTAGGCCATATAATGGATTAAGGGTCTATCAAGCATAGGTGTTACCAAGACTTGTGGCTTTAAGAGATATTGCTTAATCTCTTCAAAGACTGTTAGATTCATGGAACGCCGCAAATGAATAGAGCAGGAAGCATCATTTTTCATCAAATTTGGAATGGGTTTACATTTCGGAGCACATTTAGGATGACAGCCTTATGCAGGAAAAGTGCCTTGGATAGCTCAACTACTCAAGATTATAGCAAGAGGCATATCCGAGATGGGGTTCTTCCGATCTTTTGATTGGATCGATTTCAATTCTTTGTGTTTAACAATAGAAAGGTCTAATCATCAAGTAATTTTATGGGATCAATTTTTGATAGTAGGATTACCTAATGAGAGAGCAAATAATATTTAAGCTTTTTCACTATGAATATGAGTGTAGGACAACACTTTTGAATAGGAGAATAATTGCTCTACCGATACTACCATTCTATTTAATTAGTAGAGTGTATTTTCTTAGAATTCCTCATTATTCTAGGTGAGAATATCTCCTAGGGACCCTTCCATTAGGCCGTATAAAGGATTAAGGGTCTAACAAGCATAGGTGATACCAAGACTAGTGGCTTTAAGAGATATTGCTTAATCTCTTCAAAGGATTGTTAGTATTCTTGACACCAAATGAATAGAGCATCATTTTTCATCAATTTGAAAAAGGGTTTACAATTTCTGGAGAAGTTTAGGATGAATATCCTTATGCATGCAAGTTAGCCTTGGATGACCTCAACTACTTCAAGATGTTCAGCAGTGGCATATCCAATATGTCTTTGATCTTTGATGGATCGATTTCAGTTCTTTGGTTTTTAACAATATAGGTCTAATCATCAAGTATTTTATGGGATCAATCTTTGATAGTAGGATTACCTAATAAGAGAGAAAATAATATTTAAGCTTTTTCACTATGAATATGAGTGTTGGTCAACACTTTTGAATTGGGGAATAATTTCTCTACCCCTACTACCATTCCACTCAAATAGTAGAGTGTGTTTTCTTTGAATTCTTCATTATTCTAGGTTAGAATAGCTCCTTGGGATCCTTCCATTAGGCCATCTAAAGGATTAAAGGTCTATCAAGCATAGGTGATACCAAGACTAGTGGCTTTAAGAGATATTGCTTAATCTCTTCAAAGGCTTGTTAGTATTCTTGATCCCAAATGAATAGAGCATCATTTTTCATCAATTTGGAAATGCGATTACAATTTCTGGAGAAGTTTAGGATGAATATCCTTATGCATGCAATTTAGCCTTGGATGACCTCAACTACTTCAAGATGTTAAGCAGAGGCATATCCAAGATGTCTTTGATGTTTGATGGATCGATTTCAATTCTTTGGTGTTTAACAATATAGGTCTAATCAACAAGTATTTGATGGGATCAATTTTTGATAGTAGGATTACCTAATGAGAGAGCAAATAATATTTTAGCTTTTTCACTACAAATATAAGTGTTGGTCAACACTTTGGAATATGAGAATAATTGATCTACCCCTACTACCATTCAACTCAAATAGTAGAGTGCATTCGCTTTGAATTCTTCATTATTTTAGGTGAGAATAGCTCCTAGGGATCCTTCCATTATGCCATATTAAGGAGTAAGGGTCTATCAAGCATATGTGATAGCAAGACTAGTGTCTTTAAGAGATATTGCTTAATCTCTTCAAAGGATTGTTAGTATTCTTGACCCCAAATGAATAGAGCATCATTTTTCATCAATTTGAAAAAGGGTTTACAATTTCTGGAGAAGTTTAGGATGAATATCCTTATGCATGCAAGTTAGCCTTGGATGACCTCAACTACTTCAAGATGTTCAGCAGTGGCATATCCGATATGTCTTTGATCTTTGATGGATCGATTTCAGTTCTTTGGTGTTTAACAATATAGGTCTAATCATCAAGTATTTTATGGGATCGATTTTTGATAGTAGGATTACCTAATGAGAGAGCAAATAATAGTTAAGCTTTTTCACAATGAATATCAGTGCTGCACAACACTTTTGAAAACGAGAATAATTGCTCTACCCCTACTACCATTCTACTCAAATAGGAGAGCATGTTTTCTTTGAATTCTTCATTATTCTAAGTGAGAATAGCTGCTTGGGATCCTTCCATTAGGCCATATAATGGATTAAGGGTCTATCAAGCATAGGTGATACCAAGACTCGTGGCTTTAAGAGATATTGCTTAATCTCTTCAAAGACTTGTTAGTATTCATGACCCCAAATGAATAGAGCATCATTTTTCATCAATTTGGAAATGGGTTTACAATTTCTGGAGAAGTTTAGGATGAATATCCTTATGCATGAAAGTTAGCCTTGGATGACCTCAACTACTTCAAGATGTTAAGCAGAGGCATATCCAAGATGTCTTTGATCTTTGATGGATCGATTTCAATTCTTTGGTGTTTAACAATATAGGTCTAATCAACAAGTATTTGATGGGATCAATTTTTGATAGTAGGATTACCTAATGAGAGAGCAAATAATATTTCAGCTTTTTCACTACAAATATAAGTGTTGGTCAACACTTTTGAATATGAGAATAATTGATCTACCCCTACTACCATTCAAGTCAAATAGTAGAGTGTATTCGCTTTGAATTCTTCATTATTTTAGGTGAGAATAGCTCCTAGGGATCCTTCCATTATGCCATATTAAGGAGTAAGGGTCTATCAAGCATATGTGATAGCAAGACTAGTGTCTTTAAGAGATATTGCTTAATATCTTCAAAGGATTGTTAGTATTCTTGACCCCAAATGAATAGAGCATCATTTTTCATCAATTTGAAAAAGGGTTTACAATTTCTGGAGAAGTTTAGGATGAATATCCTTATGCATGAAAGTTAGCCTTGGATGGCCTCAACTACTTCAAGATGTTAAGTAGAGGCATATCCGAGATGTCTTCGATCTTTGATGGATCGATTTCAATTCTTTGGTGTTTAACAATATAGGTCTAATCATCATGTATTTTATGGGATCAATTTTTGATAGTAGGATTACCTAATGAGAGAGCAAATAATATTTAAGCTTTTTCTGTAAGAATATGAGTGTGGGACAACACTTTTGAATAGGAGAATAATTGTTCTACCCATACTACCATTCTATTTAATTAGTAGAGTGTGTTTTCTTTGAATTCTTCATTATTCTAGGTGAGAATAGCTCCTAGGGATACTTCCATTAGGCCATATAAAGGAGTAAGGGTCTATCAAGCGTTGGTGATACCAAGACTAGTGGCTTTAAGAGATATTGCTTAATCTCTTCAAAGGCTTGTTAGTATTCTTGACCCCAAATGAATAGAGTGTCATTTTTCATCAATTTGGAAATTGGTTTACAATTTCTGGAGAAGTTTGGGATGAATATCCTTATGCATGCAAGTTAGCGTTGGATGACCTCAACTACCTCAAGATGCTAAGCAAAGGAATATCCAAGATGTCTTTGATCTTTGATGGATCGATTTCAATTCTTTGGTGTTTAACAATATTGGTCTAATCATCAAGTATTTTATGGGATCAATTTTTGATAGTAGGATTACCTAATGATAGAGCAAATAATATTTAAGCTTTTTCACAATGAGTATCAGAGTTGGACAACACTTTTGAAAACGAGAATAATTGCTGTACCCCTACTACCATTCTACTCAAATAGGAGAGCATGTTTTCTTTGAATTCTTCATTATTCTAAGTGAGAATAGCTCCTAGGGATCCTTCCATTAGGCCATATAATGGATTAAGGGTCTATCAAGCATAGGTGTTACCAAGACTTGTGGCTTTAAGAGATATTGCTTAATCTCTTCAAAGACTTGTTAGTATTCATGACCCCAAATGAATAGAGCATCATTTTTCATCAATTTGGAAATGGGTTTACAATTTCTGGAGAACTTTAGGATGAATATCCTTATGCATGAAAGTTAGCCTTGGATGACCTCAACTACTTCAAGATGTTAAGCAGAGGCATATCCGAGATGTCTTCGATCTTTGATCGATCGATTTCAATTCTTTGGTGTTTAACAATATAGGTCTAATCATCAAGTATTTTATGGGATCAATTTTTGATAGTAGGATTACCTAATGAGAGAGCAAATAATATTTAAGCTTTTTCACTATGAATATGAGTGTAGGACAACACTTTTGAATAGGAGAATAATTGCTCTACCGATACTACCATTCTATTTAATTAGTAGAGTGTATTTTCTTTGAATTCTTCATTATTCTAGGTGAGAATAGCTCCTAGGGACCCTTCCATTAGGCCGTATAAAGGATTAAGGGTCTAACAAGCATAGGTGATACCAAGACTAGTGGCTTTAAGAGATATTGCTTAATCTCTTCAAAGGATTGTTAGTATTCTTGACCCCAAATGAATAGAGCATCATTTTTCATCAATTTGAAAAAGGGTTTACAATTTCTGGAGAAGTTTAGGATGAATATCCTTATGCATGCAAGTTAGCCTTGGATGACCTCAACTACTTCAAGATGTTCAGCAGTGGCATATCCGATATGTCTTTGATCTTTGATGGATCGATTTCAGTTCTTTGGTGTTTAACAATATAGGTCTAATCATCAAGTATTTTATGGGATCAATCTTTGATAGTAGGATTACCTAATAAGAGAGAAAATAATATTTAAGCTTTTTCACTATGAATATGAGTGTTGGTCAACACTTTTGAATTGGGGAATAATTTCTCTACCCCTACTACCATTCTACTCAAATAGTAGAGTGTGTTTTCTTTGAATTCTTCATTATTCTAGGTTAGAATAGCTCCTAGGGATCCTTCCATTAGGCCATCTAAAGGATTAAAGGTCTATCAAGCATAGGTGATACCAAGACTAGTGGCTTTAAGAGATATTGCTTAATCTCTTCAAAGGCTTGTTAGTATTCTTGATCCCAAATGAATAGAGCATCATTTTTCATCAATTTGGAAATGCGATTACAATTTCTGGAGAAGTTTAGGATGAATATCCTTATGCATGCAATTTAGCCTTGGATGACCTCAACTACTTCAAGATGTTAAGCTGAGGCATATCCAAGATGTCTTTGATCTTTGATGGATCCATTTCAATTCTTTGGTGGTAAACAATATAGGTCTACTCATCAAGTATTTTATGGGATCAATTTTTGATCGTAGGATTACCTAAAGAGACAGAAAATAATATTTAAGCATTTTCACTACAAATATAAGTGTTGCTCAACACTTTTGAATATGAGAATAATTGATCTACCCCTACTACCATTCAACTCAAATAGTAGAGTGTATTCGCTTTGAATTCTTCATTATTTTAGGTGAGAATAGCTCCTAGGGATCCTTCCATTATGCCATATTAAGGAGTAAGGGTCTATCAAGCATATGTGATAGCAAGACTAGTGTCTTTAAGAGATATTGCTTAATCTCTTCAAAGGATTGTTAGTATTCTTGACCCCAAATGAATAGAGCATCATTTTTCATCAATTTGAAAATGGGTTTACAATTTCTGGAGAAGTTTAGGATGAATATCCTTATGCATGCAAGTTAGCCTTGGATGACCTCAACTACTTCAAGATGTTCAGCAGTGGCATATCCATATGTCTTTGATCTTTGATGGATCGATTTCAGTTCTTTGGTGTTTAACAATATAGGTCTAATCATCAAGTATTTTATGGGATCAATTTTTGATAGTAGGATTACCTAATGAGAGAGCAAATAATATTTAAGCTTTTTCACTATGAATATGAGTGTTGGTCAACACTTTTGATTGGGGAATAATTTCTCTACCCCTACTACCATTCCACTCAAATAGTAGAGTGTGTTTCTTTGAATTCTCATTATTCTAGGTTAGAATAGCTCCTAGGGATCCTTCCATTAGGCCATCTAAAGGATTAAAGGTCTATCAAGCATAGGTGACCAAGACTAGTGGCTTTAAGGAGATATGCTTTAATCTCTTCAAAAGGCTTGTTCGTATTCTTGATCCCAAATGAATAGAGCATCATTTTTCATCAATTTGGAAATGCGATTACAATTTCTGGAGAAGTTTAGGATGAATATCCTTATGCATGCAATTTAGCCTTGGATGACCTCAACTACTTCAAGATGTTAAGCAGAGGCATATCCAAGATGTCTTTGATCTTTGATGGATCCATTTCAATTCTTTGGTGGTTAACAATATAGGTCTAATCATCAAGTATTTTATGGGATCAATTTTTGGTCGTAGGATTACCTAAAGAGACAGCAAATAATATTTAAGCATTTTCACTACGAATATAAGTGTTGGTCAACACTTTTGAATAGGAGAATAATTGATCTACCCCTACTACCATTCTACTCAAATAGTAGAGTGTATTCGCTTTGAATTCTTCATTATTTTAGGTGAGAATAGCTCCTAGGGATCCTTCCATTATGCCATACTAAGGAGTAAGGGTCTATCAAGCATATGTGATAGCAAGACTAGTGTCTTTAAGAGATATTGCTTAATCTCTTCAAAGGCTTGTTAGTATTCTTGACCCCAACTGAATAGAGCATCATTTTTCATCAATTGGGAAATGGGATGACAATTTTCGGAGAAGTTTAGGATTAATATCCTTACGCATGCAAGTTAGCCTTGGATGACCTCAACTACTTCAAGATGTTAAGCAGAGGCATATCCGACATGTCTTTGATCTTTGATGGATCGATTTCAATTCATTGGTGTTTAACAATATAGGTCTAATCATCAAGTATTTTATGGGATCAATTTTTGATAGTAGGATTACCTAATGAGAGAGCAAATAATATATAAGCTTTTTCACTATGAATATGAGTGTTGGACAACACTTTTGAAAACGAGAATAATTGCTCTACCCCTACTACCATTCTACTCACATAGTAGAGCATGTTTTCTTTGAATTCTTCATTATTCTAAGTGAGAATAGCTCCTAGGGATCCTTCCATTAGGCGATATAATGGATTAAGGGTCTATCAAGCATAGGTGATACCAAGACTCGTGGATTTCAGAGATATTGCTTAATCACTTCAAAGACTTGTTAGTATTCATGACCCCAAATTAATAGAGCATCATTTTTCATCAATTTGGAAATGGGTTTACAATTTCTAGAGAAGTTTAGGATGAATATCCTTATGCATGAAAGTTAGCCTTGGATGACCTCAACTACTTCAAGATGTTAAGCAGAGGAATATCCGACATGTCTTTGATCTTTGATGGATCGATTTCAATTCTTTGGTGTTTAACAATATAGGTCTAATCATCAAGTATTTTATGGGATCAATTTTTTATAATAGGATTACCTAATGAGAGAGCAAATAATATTTAAGCTTTTTCAGTATGAATATGAGTGTAGGACAACACTTTTGAATAGCAGAATAATTGGTCTACCCGTACTACCATTCTATTTAATTAGTAGAGTGTGTTTCCTTTGAATTCTTCATTATTCTAGGTGAGAATAGCTCCTAGGGATACTTCCATTAGGCCATATAAAGGATTAAGGGTCTATTAAGCATAGGTGATACCAAGACTAGTGGCTTTAAGAGATATTGCTTAATCTCTTAAAAAGCTTGTTAGTATTCTTGACCCCAAATGAATAGAGCATCATTTTTCATCAATTTGGAAATGGGATGACAATTTCTGGAGAAGTTTAAGATGAATATCCTTATGCATGCAAGTTAGCCTTGGATGATCTCAACTACTTCAAGATGTTAAGCTGAGGCATATCCAAGATGTCTTTGATCTTTGATGGATCGATTTCAGTTCTTTGGTGTTTAA
Organism: Trichopus zeylanicus subsp. travancoricus; assembly: GCA_005019695.1. Taxonomy (NCBI): domain Eukaryota; kingdom Viridiplantae; phylum Streptophyta; class Magnoliopsida; order Dioscoreales; family Dioscoreaceae; genus Trichopus; species Trichopus zeylanicus. Next base: position 24,639 of record RXID01014969.1, read on the forward strand.
CAATATAGGTCTAATCATCAAGTATTTTATGGGATCAATCTTTGATAGTAGGATTACCTAATCAGAGAGCAAATAATATTTAAGCTTTTTCACTATGAATATGAGTGTTGGTCAACACATTTGAAAAGGAGAATAATTGCTCTACCCCTACTACCATTCTACTCAAAGAGTAGAGTATTTTTTTCTTTGAATTCTTCATTATTCTAGGTGAGAATAGCTCCTAGGGATCCTTCCATTAGGCCATCTAAAGATTAATGGTCTATCAAGCATAGGTGATACCAAGACTAGTGGCTTTAATAGATATTGCTTAATCTCTTCAAACGCTTGTTAGTATTCTTGACCCCATATGAATAGAGCATATTTCTTCATCAATTTGGAAATGGGTTTACAATTTCTGGAGAAGTTTAGGATGAATATCCTTATCCATGCAAGTTAGCCTTGGATGACCTCAACTACTTCAAGAGGTTAAGCAGAGGCATATCCAAGAAGTCTTTGATCTTTGATGGATCAATTTCAATTCTTTGGTGTTTAACAATATAGGTCTAATCATCAAGTATTTTATGGGATCAATTTTTGATAGTAGGATTACCTAATGAGAGAGCAAATAATATTTAAGCTTTTTCACTATGAATATGAGGGTAGGACAACACTTTTGAATAGGAGAATAATTGCTCTACCGATACTACCATTCTATTTAATTAGTAGAGTGTATTTTCTTTGAATTCTTCATTATTCTAGGTGAGAATAGCTCCTAGGGACCCTTCCATTAGGCCGTATAAAGGATTAAGGGTCTATTAAGCATAGGTGATACCAAGACTAGTGGCTTTAAGAAATATTGCTTAATCTCTTAAAAAGCTTGTTAGTATTCTTGACCCCAAATGAATAGAGCATCATTTTTCATCAATTTGGAAATGGGATGAGAATTTCTGGAGAAGTTTAAGATGAATATCCTTATGCATGCAAGTTAGCCTTGGATGATCTCAACTACTTCAAGATGTTAAGCTGAGGCATATCCAAGATGTCTTTGATCTTTGATGGATCGATTTCAGTTCTTTGGTGTTTAACAATATAGGTCTAATCATCAAGTATTTTATGGGATCAATCTTTGATAGTAGGATTACCTAATCAGAGAGCAAATAATATTTAAGCTTTTTCACTATGAATATGAGTGTTGGTCAACACATTTGAAAAGGAGAATAATTGCGCTACCCCTACTACCATTCTACTCAAAGAGTAGAGTATTTTTTTCTTTGAATTCTTCATTATTCTAGGTGAGAATAGCTCCTAGGGATCCTTCCATTAGGCCATCTAAAGATTAATGGTCTATCAAGCATAGGTGATACCAAGACTAGTGGCTTTAATAGATATTGCTTAATCTCTTCAAACGCTTGTTAGTATTCTTGACCCCAAATGAATAGAGCATATTTCTTCATCAATTTGGAAATGGGTTTACAATTTCTGGAGAAGTTTAGGATGAATATCCTTATCCATGCAAGTTAGCCTTGGATGACCTCAACTACTTCAAGAGGTTAAGCAGAGGCATATCCAAGAAGTCTTTGATCTTTGATGGATCAATTTCAATTCTTTGGTGTTTAACAATATAGGTCTAATCATCAAGTATTTTATGGGATCAATTTTTGATAGTAGGATTACCTAATGAGAGAGCAAATAATATTTAAGCTTTTTCACTATGAATATGAGTGTAGGACAACACTTTTGAATAGGAGAATAATTGCCCTACCCATACTACGATTCTATTTAATTAGTAGAGTGTGTTGTCTTTGAATTCTTCATTATTTTAGGTGAGAAAAGCTCCTAGGGATACTTCCATTAGGCCATATAAAGGATTAAGGGGCTATCAAGCATAGGTGATACGAAGACTAGTGGCTTTAAGAGATATTGCTTAATCTCTTCAAAGGCTTGTTAGTATTCTTGACCCCAAATGAATAGAGCAACATTTTTCATCAATTTGGAAATTGGTTTATAATTTTTGGAGAAGTTTAGGATGAATATCCTTATGCATGCAAGTTAGCGTTGGATGACCTCAACTAGCTCAAGATGTTAAGCAAAGGCAAATCCCAGATGTCTTTGATCTTTGATGGATCGATTTCAATTCTTTGGTGTTTTACAATATAGGTCTAATCATCAAGTATTTTATGGGATCAATCTTTGATAGTAGGATTACCTAATAAGAGAGAAAATAATATTTAAGCTTTTTCACAATGAATATGAGTGTTGGTCAACACTTTTGAATTGGGGAATAATTTCTCTACCCCTACTGCCATTCTACTCAAATAGTAGAGTGTGTTTTCTTTGAATTCTTCATTATTCTAGGTTAGAATAGCTCCTAGGGATCCTTCCATTAGGCCATCTAAAGGATTAAAGGTCTATCAAGCATAGGTGATACCAAGACTAGTGGCTTTAAGAGATATTGCTTAATCTCTTCAAAGGCTTGTTAGTATTCTTGATCCCAAATGAATAGAGCATCATTTTTCATCAATTTGGAAATGCGATTACAATTTCTGGAGAAGTTTAGGATGAATATCCTTATGCATGCAATTTAGCCTTGGATGACCTCAACTACTTCAAGATGTTAAGCTGAGGCATATCCAAGATGTCTTTGATCTTTGATGGATCCATTTCAATTCTTTGGTGGTAAACAATATAGGTCTACTCATCAAGTATTTTATGGGATCAATTTTTGATCGTAGGATTACCTAAAGAGACAGAAAATAATATTTAAGCATTTTCACTACAAATATAAGTGTTGCTCAACACTTTTGAATATGAGAATAATTGATCTACCCCTACTACCATTCAACTCAAATAGTAGAGTGTATTCGCTTTGAATTCTTCATTATTTTAGGTGAGAATAGCTCCTAGGGATCCTTCCATTATGCCATATTAAGGAGTAAGGGTCTATCAAGCATATGTGATAGCAAGACTAGTGTCTTTAAGAGATATTGCTTAATCTCTTCAAAGGATTGTTAGTATTCTTGACCCCAAATGAATAGAGCATCATTTTTCATCAATTTGAAAATGGGTTTACAATTTCTGGAGAAGTTTAGGATGAATATCCTTATGCATGCAAGTTAGCCTTGGATGACCTCAACTACTTCAAGATGTTCAGCAGTGGCATATCCGATATGTCTTTGATCTTTGATGGATCGATTTCAGTTCTTTGGTTTTTAACAATATAGGTCTAATCATCAAGTATTTTATGGGATCAATCTTTGATAGTAGGAGTACCTAATAAGAGAGAAAATACTATTTAAGCTTTTTCACTATGAATATGAGTGTTGGTCAACACTTTTGACTTGGGGAATAATTTCTCTACCCCTACTACCATTCCACTCAAATAGTAGAGTGTGTTGTTCTTTGAATTCTTCATTATTCTAGGTTAGAATAGCTCCTAGGGATCCTTCCATTAGGCCATCTAAAGGATTTAAAGGTCTATCAAGCATAGGTGATACCAAGACTAGTGGCTTTAAGAGATATTGCTTAATCTCTTCAAAGGCTTGTTAGTATTCTTGATCCCAAATGAATAGAGCATCATTTTTCATCAATTTGGAAATGCGATTACAATTTCTGGAGAAGTTTAGGATGAATATCCTTATGCATGCAATTTAGCCTTGGATGACCTCAACTACTTCAAGATGTTAAGCTGAGGCATATCCAAGATGTCTTTGATCTTTGATGGATCCATTTCAATTCTTTGGTGGTTAACAATATAGGTCTAATCATCAAGTATTTTATGGGATCAATTTTTGATCGTAGGATTACCTAAAGAGACAGCAAATAATATTTAAGCATTTTCACTACGAATATAAGTGTTGGTCAACACTTTTGAATAGGAGAATAATTGATCTACCCCTACTACCATTCTACTCAAATAGTAGAGTGTATTCGCTTTGAATTCATCATTATTTTAGGTGAGAATAGCTCCTAGGGATCCTTCCATTATGCCATACTAAGGAGTAAGGGTCTATCAAGCATATGTGATAGCAAGACTAGTGTCTTTAAGAGATATTGCTTAATCTCTTCAAAGGCTTGTTAGTATTCTTGACCCCAACTGAATAGAGCATCATTTTTCATCAATTGGGAAATGGGTTTACAATTTCCGGAGAAGTTTAGGATTAATATCCTTACGCATGCAAGTTAGCCTTGGATGACCTCAACTACTTCAAGATGTTAGGCAGAGGCATATCCGACATGTCTTTGATCTTTGATGGATCGATTTCAATTCATTGGTGTTTAACAATATAGGTCTAATCATCAAGTATTTTATGGGATCAATTTTTGATAGTAGGATTACCTAATGAGAGAGCAAATAATATTTAAGCTTTTTCACTATGAATATGAGTGTTGGACAACACTTTTGAAAACGAGAATAATTGCCCTACCCATACTACGATTCTATTTAATTAGTAGAGTGTGTTGTCTTTGAATTCTTCATTATTTTAGGTTAGAATAGCTCCTAGGGATACTTCCATTAGGCCATATAAAGGATTAAGGGGCTATCAAGCATAGGTGATACGAAGACTAGTGGCTTTAAGAGATATTGCTTAATCTCTTCAAAGGCTTGTTAGTATTCTTGACCCCAAATGAATAGAGCAACATTTTTCATCAATTTGGAAATTGGTTTATAATTTTTGGAGAAGTTTAGGATGAATACCCTTATGCATGCAAGTTAGCGTTGGATGACCTCAACTAGCTCAAGATGTTAAGCAAAGGCAAATCCAAGATGTCTTTGATCTTTGATGGATCGATTTCAATTCTTTGGTGTTTTACAATATAGGTCTAATCATCAAGTATTTTATGGGATCAATTTTTGATAGCATGATTACCTAATGAGAGAGCAAATAATATTTAAGATTTTTCACAATGAATATGAGTGTTGGACAACACTTTTGAAAACAAGAATAATTGCTCTAGCCCTACTACCATTCTACTCAAATAGTAGAGCATGTTTTCTTTGAACTCTTCATTATTCTAAGTGAGAATAGCTCCGACGGATCTTTCCAGTAGGCCATATAATGGATTAAGGGTCTATCAAGCATAGGTGATACCAAGACTCGTGGCTTTAATAGATATTGCTTAATCGCTTCAAAGACTTGTTCGTATTCATGACCCCAAATGAATAGAGCATCATTTTTCATCAATTTCGAAATGGGTTTACAATTTCTGGAGAAGTTTAGGATGAATATCCTTATGCATGAAAGTTAGCCTTCGATGACCTCAACTACTTCCAGATGTTAAGCAGAGGCATATCCGACATGTCTTTGATCTTTGATGGATCGATTTTAATTCTTTGGTGTTTAACAATATAGGTCTAATCATCAAGTATTTTCTGGGATCAATTTTTGATAGTAGGATTACCTAATGAGAGAGCAAATAATATTTAAGCTTTTTCACTATGAATATGAGTGTAGGACAACACTTTTGAATAGGAGAATAATTGCTCTACCCATACTACCATTCTATTTAATTAGTAGAGTGTGTTTTCTTTGAATTCTTCATTATTCTAGGTGAGAATAGCTCCTAGGGATACTTCCATTACGCCGTATAAAGGATTAAGGATCTATCAAGCATAGGTGCTACCAAGACTAGTGGCTGTAAGAGATATTGCATAATCTCATCAAAGGCTGGTTAGTATTCTTGACCCCAAATGAATAGAGTATCATTTTTCATCAATTTGGAAAAGGGTTTACAATTTGTGGAGAAGTTTAAATGAATATACTTATGCATGAAAGTTAGCCTTGGATGACCTCAACTACTTCAAGATGTTAAGCAGAGGCATATCCAAGATGTCTTTGATCTTTGATGGATCGATTTCAATTCTTTGGTGTTTAACAATATACTTCTAATCATCAAGTATTTTATGGGATCAATTTTTGATAGTAGGATTACCTAATGAGAGAGCAAATAATATTTAAGCTTTTTCACAATGAATATGAGTGTGGGTCAACACTTTTGAAAAGGAGAATAATTTCTCTACCCCTACTACCATTCTACTCAAATAGTAGAGTGTGTTTGCTTTGAATTCTTCATTATTCTAGGTGAGAATAGCTCCTAGGGATCCTTCCATGAGGCCATCCAAAGGATGAAGGGTCTATCATGCATAGGTGATACCTAGACTAGTTGCTTGAAGAGATATTGCTTAATCTCTTCAAACGCGTGTTATTATTCTTGACTCCAAATAAATAGAGCGTCATTTTTCATCAATTTGGAAAAGGGTTGACAATTTTTGGATAAGTTTAAGATGAATATCCTTATGCATGCAAGTTAGCCTTGGACGACCTCAACTACTTCAAGATGTTAAGCAGAGGCATATCCCAGATGTCTTTGATCTTGGATGGATCGCTTTCAATTCTTTGGTGTTTAACAATATAGGTCTAATCATCAAGTATTTTATGGGATCAATTTTTGATAGTAGTATTACCTAATGAGAGAGCAAATAATATTTAAGCTTTTTCACTATGAATATGAGTGTAGAGTGTGTTCCCTTTGAATTCTTCATTATTCTAGGTGAGAATAGCTCCAAGGGATACTTCCATTAGGCCATATAAAGGATTAAGGGTCTATCAAGCATAGGTGATACCAAGACTCGTGGATTTCAGAGATATTGCTTAATCACTTCAAAGACTTGTTAGTATTCATGACCCCAAATTAATAGAGCATCATTTTTCATCAATTTGGAAATGGGTTTACAATTTCTAGAGAAGTTTAGGATGAATATCCTTATGCATGAAAGTTAGCCTTGGATGACCTCAACTACTTCAAGATGTTAAGCAGAGGAATATCCGACATGTCTTTGATCTTTGATGGATCGATTTCAATTCTTTGGTGTTTAACAATATAGGTCTAATCATCAAGTATTTTATGGGATCAATCTTTGATAGTAGGATTACCTAATGAGAGAGCAAATAATATTTAAGCTTTTTCACTATGAATATGACTGTTGGTCAACACATTTGAAAAGGAGAATAATTGCTCTACCCCTACTACCATTTTACTCAAAGAGTAGAGTATTTTTTCTTTGAATTCTTCATTATTCTAGGTGAGAATAGCTCCTAGGGATCCTTCCATTAAGCCATCTAAAGATTAATGGTCTATCAAGCATAGGTGATACCAAGACTAGTGGCTTTAATAGATATTGCTTAATCTCTTCAAACGCTTGTTAGTATTCTTGACCCCAAATGAATAGAGCATATTTTTTCATCAATTTGGAAATGGGTTTACAATTTCTGGAGAAGTTTAGGATGAATATCCTTATGCATACAAGTTAGCCTTGGATGACCTCAACTACTTCAAGAGGTTAAGCAGAGGCATATCCAGAAGTCTTTGATCTTTGATGGATCGATTTCAATTCTTTGGTGTTTAACAATATAGGTCTAATCATCAAGTATTTTATGGGATCAATTTTTGATAGTAGGATTACCTAATGAGAGAGCAAATAATATTTAAGCTTTTTCACTATGAATATGAGTGTAGGACAACACTTTTGAATAGGAGAATAATTGCCCTACCCATACTACGATTCTATTTAATTAGTAGAGTGTGTTCTCTTTGAATTCTTCATTATTTTAGGTGAGAATAGCTCCTAGGGATACTTCCATTAGGCCATATAAAGGATTAAGGGTCTATCAAGCATAGGTGATACGAAGACTAGTGGCTTTAAGAGATATTGCTTAATCTCTTCAAAGGCTTGTTAGTATTCTTGACCCCAAATGAATAGAGCAACATTTTTCATCAATTTGGAAATTGGTTTATAATTTTCGGAGAAGTTCAGGATGAATATCCTTATGCATGCAAGTTAGCGTTGGATGACCTCAACTAGCTCAAGATGTTAAGCAAAGGCAAATCCAAGATGTCTTTGATCTTTGATGGATCGATTTCAATTCTTTGGTGTTTTACAATATAGGTCTAATCATCAAGTATTTTATGGGATCAATTTTTGATAGTAGGATTACCTAATGAGAGAGCAAATAATATTTAAGATTTTTCACAATGAATATGAGTGTTGGTCAACACTTTTGAAAACAAGAATAATTGCTCTAGCCCTACTACCATTCTACTCAAATAGTAGAGCATGTTTTCTTTGAACAATTCATTATTCTAAGTGAGAATAGCTCCGACGGATCTTTCCAGTAGGCCATATAATGGATTAAGGGTCTATCAAGCATAGGTGATACCAAGACTCGTGGCTTTAATAGATATTGCTTAATCGCTTCAAAGACTTGTTCGTATTCATGACCCCAAATGAATAGAGCATCATTTTTCATCAATTTCGAAATGGGTTTACAATTTCTGGAGAAGTTTAGGATGAATATCCTTATGTATGAAAGTTAGCCTTGGATGACCTCAACTACTTCCAGATGTTAAGCAGAGGCATATCCAAGAAGTCTTTGATCTTGGATGGATCGATTTCAGTTCTTTGGTGTTTAACAATATAGGTCTAATCATCATGTATTTTATGGGATCAATTTTTGATAGTAGGATTACCTAATTGGAGAACAAATAATATTTAAGCTTTTTCACTATGAATATGAGTGTTGGACAACACTTTTGAAAAGGAGAATAATTGCTCCACCCCTACTACCATTCTACTCAAATAGTAGAGTGTGTTTTCCTTGAATTCTTCATTATTCTGGGCGAGGATAGCTCCTTGGTATCCTTCCATTAGCCATATAAAGGATTAAGGGTCTATCAAGCATTGGTGATACCAAGACTAGTGGCTTTAAGAGATATTGCTTAATCTCTTCAAAGGCAAGTTAGTATTCTTGACCCCAAATGAAAAGAGCATCATTTTTCATCAATTTGCAAATGGGTTTACAATTTATGGAGAAGTTTAAGATGAATATCCGTATGCATGCAAGTTAGCCTTGGATGACCTCAACTACTTCAAGATGTTAAGCAGAGGCATATCCAAGATGTCTTTGATCATTGATGGATCGATTTCAGTTCTTTGGTGTTTAAAAATATAGGTCTAATCATAAAGTATTTTATGGGCTCAATTTTTGATAGTAGGATAACCTAATGAGAGAGCAAATAATATTTAAGCTCTTTCACTATCAATATGAGCGTTGGACAAAACTTTTGAATAGGAGAATAATTGCTCTACCCCTACTACCATTCTACTCAAATAGTAGAGTGTGTTTTCTTTGAATTCTTCATCATTCTAGGTGAGAATAGCTCCTAGGGATCCTTCCATTAGGCCGTATAAAGGATTAAGTGTCTCTCAAGCATAGGTGATGCCAAGACTATTGGCTTTAAGAGATATTGCTTAATCTCTTCAAAGGATTGTTAGTATTCTTGACCCCAAATGAATAGAGCATCTTTTCTCATCAATTTGGAAAAGGGTTTATAATTTTTGGAAAAGTTTAAGATGAATATCCTTATGCATGCAAGTTAGCCATGGATGATCTCAACTACTACAAGATGTTAAGTAGAGGCATATCCAAGATGTCTTTATCTTTGATGGATCGATTTCAGTTCTTTGTTGTTTAACAATATAGCTCTAATCATCAAGTATTTTATGGGATCAATCTTTGATAGTAGGATTACCTAATAAGAGAGCAAATAATATTTAAGCTTTTTCACTAGGAATATCAGTGTTGGTCAACACTTTTGAATAGGTGAATAATTTCTCTACCCCGACTACCATTCTACTCAAATAGTAGAGTGTGTTTTCTTTGAATTCTTCATTATTCTAGGTGAGAATAGCTCCTAGGGAACCTTCCATTAGGCCATCGAAAGGATGAAGGATCTATCAAGCATAGGTGATACCAAGACTAGTTGCTTGAAGAGATATTGCTTAATCTCTTCAAACGCGTGTTATTATTCTTGACCCCAAATAAATAGAGCATCATTTTTCATCAATTTGGAAAAGGGTTTACAATTTTTGGATAAGTTTAAGATGAATATCCTTAAGCATGCAAGCTAGCCTTGGACGACCTCAACTACTTCAAGATGTTAAGAAGAGGCATATCCACGATGTCTTTGATCTTTGATGGATCCATTTCAATTCTTTGGTTTTCAACAATATAGGTCTAATCATCAAGTATTTTATGGGATCAATTTTTGATAGTAGGATTACCTAATGAGAGAGCAAATAATATTTAAGCTTTTTCACTATGAATATGATTGTTGGACAACACTTTTGAGTAGGAGAATAATTGCTCTACACCTACTACCATTCTACTCAAATAGTAGAGTGTGTTTTGTTTGAATTCTTCATCATTCTAGGTGAGAATAGCTCTTAGATATCCTTCCATTAGGCCGTATAAAGGATTAAGGGTCTATCAAGCAAAGGTAATACCAAGACTAGTGGCTTTAAGAGATATTGCTGAATCTCTTCAAAGGCTTGTTAGTATTCTTGACCCCAAATGAATAGAGCATCATTTTTCATCAATTTGGAAAATGGTTTACAATTTCTGGAGAAGTTTAAATGAATATACTTATGCATGAAAGTTAGCCTTGGATGACCTCAACTACTTCAAGATGTTAAGCAGAGGCATATCCCAGATGTCTTTGATCTTTGATGGATCGATTTCAGTTCTTGGTGTTTAACAATATAGGTCTAATCATCAAGTATTTTATGGGATCAATTTTTGATAGTAGGATTACCTAATGAGAGAGCAAATAATATTTAAGCTTTTTCACTATGAATATGAGTATTGGACAACAATTTTGAATAGGAGAATAATTGCTCTACCGCTAGTACCATTCTACTCAACTAGTAGAGTGTGTTTTCTTTGAATTCTTCATCATTCTAGGTGAGAATAGCTCCTAGGGATCCTTCCATAGGCCGTATAAAGGATTAAGGGTCTATCAAGCATAGGTGATACCAATACTAGTGGCTTTAAGAGATTTTGCTTAAGCTATTCAGTGGTTTGTTAGTATTCTTGACCCCAAATGAATAGCGCATCATTTTCCATCAATTTTGAAAAGGGTTTACAATTTCTGGAGAAGTTTAGGATGAATATCCATATGCATGCAAGTTAGCCTTGGATGACCTAGACTACTTCAGGATGTTAAGCAGAGGCATATCCAAGATGTCTTTGATCTTTGACGGATCGATTTCAGTTCTTTGGTGTTTAACAATATCGGTCTAATCATGAACTATTTTATGGGATCAATTTTTGATAGTAGGATTACCTAATGAGAGACCAAATAATATTTAAACTTTTTCACTATAAATATGAGTGTTGGTCAATACTTTTGAATAGGAGAATAATTGCTCTACCCCTACTACCATTCTATTCAAATAGTAGAGTTTGTTTTCTTTGAATTCTTCATTATTCTAGGTGAGAATAGCTCCTATGGATCCTTCCATTATGCCACCTAAAGGATTAAGGGTCTATCAAGCGTAGGTGATACCAAGACTAGTGTCTTTAAGAGATATTGCTTAATCTCTTCAAACGCTTGTTAGTATTCTTGACCCCAAATGAATAGAGCATCATTTCTCATCAATTTGGAAATCGGTTTACAATTTATGGAGAAGTTTAGGATGAATATCCTTATGCATGCAAGTTAGCCTTGGATGACCTCAACTACTTCAAGATGTTAACCAGAAGCAATTCCAAGATGTCTTTGATCTTTGATGGATCGATTTTAATTCTTTGGTGTCTAACAATATAGGTCTAATCATCAAGTATTTTATGGGATGGATTTTTGATAGTAGGATTACCTAATGAGAGAGCAAATAATATTTAAGCTTTTTCAGTATGAATATGAGTGTAGGACAACACTGTTGAATAGGGAATAATTGCTCTACCCCTACTACCATTCGAGTTAAATTGTAGAGTGTGTTTTCTTTGAATTCTTCATTATTCTAGTTGAGAAGAGCTCCTAGGGATCCCTCCATTAGGCCATATAAAGGATTAAGGGTCTATCAAGCTTAGCTGATACCAAGACTAGTGGCTTTAAGAGATATTGCTTAATCTCTTCAAAGGCTTGTTAGTATTCTTGACCCCAAATGAATAGAGCATCATTTTTCATCAATTTGGAAAAGTGTTTACAATTTCTGGAGAAGTTTAAGATGAATATCCTTATGCATGTAAGTTAGCCTTTGATGACCTCAACTACTTCAAGACGTTAAGCAAAGGCATATCCAAGATTTCTTTGATCTTTGATTGATCGATTTCAGTTCTTTGGCGTTTAACAATATAGGTCTAATCATCAAGTATTTTATGGGATCAATCTTTGATATTAGGATTACCTAATGAGAGAGCAAATAATATTTAAGCTTTTTCACTATGAATATGAGTGTTGGACAACACTTTGGAAAAGGAGAATAATTGCCCTACCCTACTATCATTCTACTCAAATAGTAGAGTGTATTCTCTTTGAATTCTTCATTATTCTAAGTGAGAATAGCTCCTAGGGATCCTTCCATTAGGCCATATAAAGGATTAAGGGTCTATTAAGCATAGGTGATACCAAGACTAGTGGCTTTAAGAGATATTGCGTAATCTCTTCAAAGGCTTGTTTGTATTCTTGACCCCAAATGAATAGAGCATCACTTTTCATCAATTTGGAAAAGTGTTTACAATTTCTGGTGAAGTTTAAGATGAATATCCTTATGCATGCAAGTTAGCCTTGGATGACCTCAACTACTTCAAGACGTTAAGCAAAGGCATATCCAAGATGTCTTTGATCTTTGATGGATCGATTTCAGTTCTTTGGTGTTTAACAATATAGGTCTAATCATCAAGTATTTTATGGGATCAATCTTTGATAGTAGGATTACCTAATGAGAGAGAAAATAATATTTAAGCTTTTTCACTATGAATATGAGTGTTGGTCAACACTTTTGAAAAGGAGAATAATTGCTCTACCCCTACTACCATTCTACTCAAATAGTAGGGTGTGTTTTCTTTGAATTCTTCATTATTCGAGGTGAGAATAGCTCCTAGGGATGCTTCCATTAGGCCATCTAATGGATGCAGGGTCTATCAAGCATAGGTGATACCAAGACTAGTGGCTTTAAGAGATATTGCTTAATCTCTTCAAAGGCTTGTTAGTATTCTTGACCCCAAATAAATAGAGCATCATTTTTCATCGATTTGGAAAAGGGTCTACAATTTTTGGATAAGTTTAAGATGAATATCCATATGCACGCAAGTTAGCCTTGGATGACCTCAACTACTTCAATATGTTAAGCACAGGCATATCCGAGCAGTCTTTGATCTTTGATGGATCCATTTCTGTTCTTTTGTGTTCAACAATATAGGTCTAATCATCAAGTACTTTATGGGATCAATTTTTGATAGTAGGATTACCTAATGATAGAGCAAATAATATTTAAGCTTTTTCACTATGAATATGAGTGTTGGACAAAACTTTTGAATAAGAGAATAATTGCCCTACCCCTACTACCATTCTACTCAAATAGTAGGGTGTGTTCTCTTTGAATTCTTCATTATTCTAGGTGAGAATAGCTCCTAGGGATCCTTCCATTAGGCCATCTAAAGGATTAAGGGTCTATCAACCATAAGTGATAACAGGACTAGTGGCTTTAAGAGATATTGCTTAATCTCTTCAAAGGCTTGTTAGTATTCTTGACCCCAAATGAATAGACCATCATTTTTCATCAATTTGGAAAAGGGTTTACAATATCTGGAGAAGTTTAAATGAATATCCTTATGCAAGCAAGTCAGCCTTGGATGACCTCAACGACTTCAAGATGTTAAGCAGAGGCATATCCAAGATGTCTTTCATCTTTGATGGATTGATTTCAATTCTTGGGTGTTTAACAATATAGGTCTAATCATCAAGTATTTTATGGGTTCAATTTTTGATAGTAGGATTACCTAATGAGAGAGCAAATAATATTTAGGCTTTTTCACTATGAATATGAGTGTTGGACAAAACTTTTGAATAAGAGAATAATTGCTCTACCCCTACTACCATTCTACTCAAATAGTAGAGTGTGTTTTATTTGAATTCTTCATTATTGTAGGTGAGAATAGCTCCTAGGGATCCTTCCATTAGGCCATATAAAGGATTAAGGGTCTATCAAGCAAAGGTGATACCAAGACTAGTGGCTTTAAGAGATATTGCTTGTTAGTATTCTTGACCCCAAATGAATAGAGCATCATTTTTCATCAATTTTGAAATGGGTTTACAATGTCTGGAGAAGTTTAGGATGAATAATATCCTTATGCATGCATGTTAGCCTTGGATGACCACAACTACTTCAAGATGTTAAGCAGAGTCATATCCAAGATGTCTTTGATATTTGATGGATCGATTTCAATTCTTTGGTGTTTAACAATATAGGTCTAATCATCAAGTATTTTATGGGATCAATTTTTTATAGTAGGATTACCTAATGAGAGAACAAATAATATTTAAGCTTTTTCACTAGGAATATGAGTGTTGGACAACGCTTTTGAATAGGAGAATAATTGCTCCACCCCTACTACCAATCTACTCAAATAGTAGAGTGTGTTTTCATTGAAATCTTCATTCTTATAGGTGAGAATAGCTCCTAGGGATCCTTCCATTAGGCCATATAAAGTATTGAGGGTCTATCAAGCATAGGAGATACCAAAAGTAGTGGCTTTAGGAGATATTGCTTAATCTGTTCGAAGGCTTGTTAGTATTCTTGACCCCAAATGAATACAGCATCATTTTTCATCAATTTGGAAAAGGGTTTACAATTTCTGGAGAAGTTTAAGATGAATATACTTATGCATGCAAGTTAGCCTTGGATGACCTCAACCACCTCAAGATGTTAAGCAGAGGCATATCCAAGATGTCTTTGATCATTGATGGATCGATTTCAATTCTTTGGTGTTTAACAATATAGGTCTAATCATAAAGTATTTTATGGGATCAATTTTTGATAGTAGGATTACCTAATGAGAGAGCAAATAATATTTAAGCTGTTTCACTATCAATATGAGCGTTGGACAAAACTTTTGAATAGGAGAATAATTGCTCTACCCCTACTACCATTCTACTCAAATAGTAGAGTGTGTTTTCTTTGAATTCTTCATCATTCTAGGTGAGAATAGCTCCTAGGGATCCTTCCATTAGGCCATCCAAAGGATGAAGGGTCTATCATGCATAGGTGATACCAAGACTAGTTGCTTGAAGAGATATTGCTTAATCTCTTCAAACGCGTGTTATTATTCTTAACCCCAAATAAATAGAGCGTCATTTTTCATCAATTTGGAGAAGGATTGACAATTTTTGGATAAGTTTAAGATGAATATCCTTATGCATGCAAGTTAGCCCTGGACGACCTCAACTACCTCAAGATGTTAAGCAGAGGCATATCCAAGATGTCTTTGATCATTGATGGATCGATTTCAGTTCTTTGGTGTTTAACAATATAGGTCTAATCATAAAGTATTTTATGGGATCAATTTTTGATAGTAGGATTACCTAATGAGAGAGCAAATAATATTTAAGCTGTTTCACTATCAATATGAGCGTTGGACAAAACTTCTGAATAGGAGAATAATTGCTCTACCCCTACTACCATTCTACTCAAATAGTAGAGTGTGTTTTCTTTGAATTCTTCATCATTCTAGGTGAGAATAGCTCCTAGGGATCCTTCCATTAGGCCGTATAAAGGATTAAGTGTCTCTCAAGCATAGGTGATACCAAGACTATTGGCTTTAAGAGATATTGCTTAATCTCTTCAAAGGATTGTTAGTATTCTTGACCCCAAATGAATAGAGCATCATTTTTCATCAATTTGGAAAAGGGTTTATAATTTTTGGAAAAGTTTAAGATGAATATCCTTATGCATGCAAGTTAGCCTTGGATGATCTCCACTACTACAAGATGTTAAGTAGAGGCATATCCAAGATGTCTTTGATCTTTGATGGATCGATTTTAGTTCTTTGGTGTTTAACAATATAGGTCTAATCATGAAGTATTTTATGGGATCAATTTTTGATAGTAGGATTACCTAATGAGAGAGCAAATAATATTTAAGATTTTTCACTACGAATATGAGTGTTGGACAAAACTTTTGAATAGGAGAATATTTGCTCTACCCCTACTACCATTCTACTCAAATAGTAGTCTGTTTTCTTTGAATTCTTCATTATTCTAGGTGAGTATAGCTCCTAAGGATCCTTCCATTAGGCCTTATAAAGGATTAAGGGTCTATCAAGCATATGTGATAACAAGACTAGTGGCTTTAAGAGATATTGCTTAATCTCTTCATTGGCTTGTTAGTATTCTTGACCCCAAATGAAAAGAGCATCATTTTTCATCAATTTGGAAATGGGTTTACAATATCTTGAGAAGTTTAAATGAATATCCTTATGCATGCATGCTAGCCTTGGATGACCTCAACTACTTCAAGATGTTAAGCAGAGGCATATCCAAGATGTCTGTCATCTTTGATGGATCGATTTCAATTCTTTGGTTTTTAACAATATAGGTCTAATCATCAAGTATTTTATGGGATCAATTTTTGATAGTACGATTACCTAATGAGAGAGAAAATAATATTTAAGCTTTTTCACTTTGAATATGAGCCTTGGACAAAACTTTTGAATAGCAGAATAATTGCTTTACCCCTACTACCGTTCTACTCAAATAGTAGAGTGTGTTTTCTTTGACTTCTTCATTATTCTAGGTGAGAATAGCTCCTAAGGATCCTTCCATTTGGCCATATAAAGGATTAAGGGTCTATCAAGCATAGGTGATACCAAGACTAGTGGCTTTAATAGATATTGCTTAATCTCTTCAAAGGCTTGTTAGTATTCTTCACCCCAAAGCAATAGAGCATCATTTTTCATCAATTTGGAAATGGGTTTACAATTTCTCGAGAACTTTACGATGAATATCCTTATGCATGCAAGTTAGCCTTGGATGACCTCAACTACTTCAAGATGTTAAGCAAAGGCATATCCAAGATGTCTTTCATCTTTGATGTATCGATTTCAATTCGTTTGAGTTTAACAATATAGGTCTAATAATCAAGTATTTTATGGGATCAATTTTTGATAGTAGGATTACCTCTTGAGAGAGTAAATAATAGTTAAGCTTTTTCACAATGAATATGAGTGTTGGACAACACTTTTGAATAGGAGAATAATTGCTCCACACCTACTACCATTCTACTCAAATAGTAGAGTGTGTTTTCTTTGAATTCTTCATTATTCTAGGTGAGAATAGCTGCTAGGGATCCCTCCATTAGGCCATATCAAGGATTAAGGGTCTATCAAGCATAGGCGATACCAAGACTAGTGGCTTTAGGAGATATTGCTTAATCTCTTCAAAGGCTTGTTAGTATTCTTGACCCCAAATGAATAGAGCATCATTTTTCATCAATCTGGAAAAGGGTTTACAATTTCTGGAGAACTTTACGATGAATATCCTTATGCATGCAAGTTAGCCTTGGATGACCTCAACTACTTCAAGATGTGAAGCAGAGGCATATCCAAGATGTCTTTGATCTTTGATGTATTGATTTCAATTCTTTGGAGTTTAACTATATAGGTCTAATAATCAAGTATTTTATGGGATCAATTTTTGATCTTAGGATTGCGTAATGAGTGAGTAAATAATATTAAAGCTTTTTCACTATGAATATGAGTGTTGGACAACACTTTTGAATCGGTGAATAATTGCTCTACCCTACTATCATTCTACTCAAATAGTAGAGTGTGTTTTCTTCGACTTCTTTATCATTCTAGGTGAGAATAGCTCCTATGGATCCATCTATAAGGCCATATAAAGGATTAAGGGTCTATCAAGCATAGGTGATACCAAGACTAGTGGCTTTAAGAGATATTGCTTAATCTCTTCAAAGGCTTGTTAGTATTCTTTACGCCAAATAAATAAAGCATCAATTTTCATGAATTTGGAAATGGGTTTACAATTTATGGAGAAGTTTAAGATGAATATCGTTATGCAAGCAAGTTAGCCTTGGATGACCTCAACTACTTCAAGATGTTAAGAAGAGGCAAATCCAAGATGCCTTTGATCTTTGATGGATCGATTTCAGTTCTTTGGTGTTTAACAATATACATCTAATTATCAAGTATTTTATGGGATCAATCTTAGATAGTAGGATTACCTAATAAGAGACCAAATAATATTTAAACTTTTTCACTATGAATATGAGTGTTGGTCAACACTTTTGAAAAGGAGAATAATTTCTCTACCCCTACTACCATTCCACTCAAACAGTAGAGTGTGTTTTCTTTGAATTCTTCATTATTCTAGGTGAGAATAGCTCCTAGGGATCCTTCCATTAGGCCATCCAAAGGATGAAGGTCTATCATGCATAGGTGATACCAAGACTAGTTGCTTGAAGAGATATTGCTTAATCTCTTCAAACGCGTGTTATTATTCTTGACCCCAAATAAATAGAGCGTCATTTTTCATCAGTTTGGAGAAGGATTGACAATTTTTGGATAAGTTTAAGATGAATATCCTTATGCATGCAAGTTAGCCTTGGATGACCTCAACTACCTCAAGATGTTAAGCAGAGGCATATCCAAGATGTCTTTGATCATTGATGGATCGATTTCTGTTCTTTGGTGTTTAACAATAGAGGTCTAATCATAAATTATTTTATGGGATCAATTTTTGATAGTAGGATTACCTAATGAGAGAGCAAATAATATTTAAGCTGTTTCACTATCAATATGAGCGTTGCACAAAACTTTTGAATAGGATAATAATTGCTCTACACCTACTACCATTGTACTCAAATAGTAGAGTGTGTTTTCTTTGAATTCTTCATCATTCTAGGTTTGAATAGCTCCTAGGGATCCTTCCATTAGGCCGTATAAAGGATTAAGTGTCTCTCAAGCATAGGTGATACCAAGACTATTGGCTTTAAGAGATATTGCTTAATCTCTTCAAAGGATTGTTAGTATTCTTGACCCCAAATGAATAGACCATCATTTTTCATCAATTTGGAAAAGGGTTTACAATATCTGGAGAAGTTTAAATGAATATCCTTATGCATGCAAGTCAGCCTTGGATGACCTCAACGACTTCAAGATGTTAAGCAGAGGCATATCCAAGATGTCTTTCATCTTTGATGGATTGATTTCAATTCTTGGGTGTTTAACAATATAGGTCTAATCATCAAGTATTTTATGGGATCAATTTTTGATAGTAGGATTACCTAATGAGAGAGCAAATAATATTTAAGGTGTTTCACTATGAATATGAGTGTTGGACAAAACTTTTGAATAAGAGAATAATTGCTCTACCCCTACTACCATTCTACTCAAATAGTAGAGTGTGTTTTATTTGAATTCTTCATTATTGTAGGTGAGAATAGCTCCTAGGGATTCTTCCATTAGGCCATATAAAGGATTACGGGTCTATCAAGCAAAGGTGATACCAAGACTAGTGGCTTTAAGAGATATTGCTTAATCTGTTCCAAGGCTTGTTAGTATTCTTGACCCCAAATGAATAGAGCATCTTTCTTCATCAATTTTGAAATGGGTTTACAATGTCTGGAGAAGTTTAGGATGAATAATATCCTTATGCTTGCATGTTAGCCTTGGATGACCTCAACAACTTCAAGATGTTAAGCAGAGGCATATCAAAGATGTCTTTGATATTTGATGGATCGATTTCAATTCTTTGGTGTTTAACAATATAGGTCTAATCATCAAGTATTTTATGGGATCAATTTTTGATAGTAGGATTACCTAATGAGAGAACAAATAATATTTAAGCTTTTTCACTAGGAATATGAGTGTTGGACAACGCTTTTGAAAAGGAGAATATTTGCTCCACCCCTACTACCATTCTACTCAAATAGTAGAGTGTGTTTTCATTGAAATCTTCATTATTATAGGTGAGAATAGCTCCTAGGGATCCTTCCATTAGGCCATATAAAGTATTGAGGGTCTATCAAGCATAGGTGATACCAAAAGTAGTAGCTTTAGGAGATATTACTTAATCTCTTCGAAGGCTTGTTAGTATTCTTGACCCCAAATGAATAGAGCATCATTTTTCATCAATTTGGAAAAGGGTTTACAATTTCTGGAGAAGTTTAGGATGAATATACTTATGCATGCAAGTTAGCCTTGGATGACCTCAACCACTTCAAGATGTTAAGTAGAGGCATATCCAAGTGTCTTTGATCTTTGATGGATCGATTTCAGTTCTTTGGTGTTTAACAATATAGGTCTAATCATCAAGTATTTTATGGGATCAATTTTTGATAGTAGGATTACCTAATTGGAGAACAAATAATATTTAAGCTTTTTCA
The DNA here is from genome assembly GCA_005019695.1 of Trichopus zeylanicus subsp. travancoricus. Taxonomy (NCBI): domain Eukaryota; kingdom Viridiplantae; phylum Streptophyta; class Magnoliopsida; order Dioscoreales; family Dioscoreaceae; genus Trichopus; species Trichopus zeylanicus. Next base: position 44,857 of record RXID01014969.1, read on the forward strand.
CTACGAATATGAGTGTTGGACAACACTTTTGAAAAGGAGAATAATTGCTCCACCCCTACTACCATTCTACTCAAATGGTAGAGTGTGTTTTCCTTGAATTCTTCATTATTCTAGGCGAGGATAGCTCCTTGGTATCCTTCCATTAGCCATATAAAGGATTAAGGGTCTATCAAGCATTGGTGATACCAAGACTAGTGGCTTTAAGAGATATTGCTTAATCTCCTCAAAGGCAAGGTAGTATTCTTGACCCCAAATGAAAAGTGCATCATTTTTCATCAATTTGCAAATGGGTTTACAATTTATGGAGAAGTTTAAGATGAATATCCTTATGCATGCAAGTTAGCCTTGGATGACCTCAACTACTTCAAGATGTTAAGGAGAGGCATATCCAAGATGTCTTTGATCAATGATGGATCGATTTTAGTTCTTTGGTGTTTAACATTATAGGTCTAATAATCAAGTATTTTATGGGATCAATTTTTGATAGTAGGATTACCTAATGAGAGAGCAAATAATATTTAAGCTGTTTCACTATCAATATGAGCGTTGGACAAAACTTTTGAATAGGAAAATAATTGCTCTACCCCTACTACCAATCTACTCAAATAGTAGAGTGTGTTTTCTTTGAATTCTTCATCATTCTAGGTTAGAATAGCTCCTAGGGATCCCTCCATTAGGCCGTATAAAGGATTAAGTGTCTCTCAAGCATAGGCGATACCAAGACTAGTGGCTTTAAGAGATATTGCTTAATCTCTTCAAAGGCTTGTTAGTATTCTTGACCCCAAATGAATAGAGCATCATTTTTCATGAATCTGGAAAAGGGTTTACAATTTCTGGAGAACTTTACGATGAATATCCTTATGCATGCAAGTTAGACTTGGATGACCTCAACTACTTCAAGATGTTCAGAAGAGGCATATCCAAGATGTCTGTCATCTTTGATGGGTCGATTTCAATTCTTTTGTTTTTTTCAATATAGGTCTAATCATCAAGTATTTTATGGGATCAATTTTTGAAAGTAGGATTACCTAATGAGAGAGCAAGTAATATTTAAGCTTTTTCACTATGAATATGAGCCTTGGACAAAACTTTTGAATAGGAGAATAATTGCTCTACCCCTACTACCATTCTACTCAAATAGTAGAGTGTGTTTTCTTTGACTGCTTCATTATTCTAGGTGAGAATAGCTCCTAGGGATCCTTCCATTTGGCCATATAAAGGATTAAGGGTCTATCAAGCATAGGTGATACCAAGACTAGTGGCTTTAATAGATATTGCTTAATCTCTTCAAAGGCTTGTTAGTATTCTTCACCCCAAAGGAATAGAGCATCATTTTTCATCAATTTGGAAATGGGTTTACAATTTCGGGAGAACTTTACGATGAATATCCTTATGCATGCAAGTTAGCCTTGGATGACCTCAACTACTTCAAGATGTGAAGCAGAGGCATATCCAAGATGTCTTTCATCTTTGATGTATCGATTTCAATTCTTTTGAGTTTAACAATATAGGTCTAATAATCAAGTATTTTATGGGATCAATTTTTCATAGTAGGATTACCTAATGAGAGAGTAAATGATAGTTAAGCTTTTTCACAATGAATATGAGTGTTGGACAATACTTTTGAATAGGAGAATAATTGCTCCACACCTACTAGCATTCTACTCAAATAGTAGAGTGTGTTTTCTTTGAATTCTTCATTATTCTAGGTGAGAATAGCTCCTAGGGATCCCTCCATTAGGCCATATAAAGGATTAAGGGTCTATCAAGCATAGGCGAGACCAAGACTAGTGGCTTTAAGAGATATTGCTTAATCTCTTCAAAGGCTTGTTAGTATTCTTGACCCCAAATGAACAGAGCATCATTTTTCATCAATTTGGAAAAGGGTTTACAATTTCTGGAGAACTTTACGATGAATATCCTTATGCATATAAGTTAGCCTTGGATGACCTCAACTACTTCAAGACGTTAAGCAGAGGCATATCCAAGATGTTTTTGATCTTTGATGGATCGATTTCAGTTCTTTGGTGTTTAATAATATAGGTCTAATCATCAAGTATTTTATGGGATCAATCTTTGATATTAGGATTTCCTAATGAGAGAGCAAATAATATTTAAGCTTTTTCACTATGAATATGAGTGTTGGACAACACTTTTGAAAAGGAGAATAATTGCTCTACCCTACTATCATTCTACTCAAATAGTAGAGTGTGTTTTCTTCGACTTCCTTATTATTCTAGGTGAGAATAGCTCCTAGGGATCCATCTATAAGGCCATATAAAGGATTAAGGGTCTATCAAGCATAGGTGATACCAAGACTAGTGGCTTTAAGAGATATTGCTTAATCTCTTCAAAGGTTTGTTAGTATTCTTGACCCCAAATGAATAGAGCATCAATTTTCATGAATTTGGAAATGGGTTTACAATTTATGGAGAAGTTTAAGATGAATATCGTTATGCATGCAAGTTAGCCTTGGATGACCTCAACTACTTCAAGATGTTAAGAAGAGGCATATCAAAGATGCCTTTGATCTTTGATGGATCGATTTCAGTTCTTTGGGGTTTAACAATATAGGTCTAATCATCATGTTTTTTATGGGATCAATTTTTGATAATAGGATTACCTAATGAGAGGGCAAATAATATTTAAGCTTTTTCACTATGAATATGATTGTTGGACAACACTTTTGAAAAGGAAAATAATTGCTCTACCGCTGCTACCATTCTACTGAAATAGTAGAGTGTGTTTTCTTTGAATTGTTAATTATTCTAGGTGAGAATAGCTCCTACGGATCCTTCCATTAGGCCATATAAAGGAATAAGGGTCTATCAAGCATAGGTGATACCAATACTAGTGGCTTTAAGAGATATTGCTTAATCTCTTCGAAAGCTTGTTAGTATTCTTGACCCCAAATGAATAGAGCATCATTTTTCATCAATTTGGAAAATAGTTTATAATTTCTGGAGAAGTTTAAGATCAATACCCTTATGCATGCAAGTTAGCCTTGTATGACCTCAACTACTTCAAAATGTTAAGTAGAGGCATATCCAAGATGTCTTTGATCTTTGCTAGATCGATTTCAGTTCTTTGGTGGTTAACAATATAGGTGTAATCATCAAGTATTTTATGGGATCAATTTTTGATAGTAGGATTACCTAATGAGAGAGCAAATAATATTTATGATTTTTCACTACGAATATGAGTGTTGGACAACACTTTTGAATCGGAGATTAATTGCTCTACCCCTACTACCATTATACTCAAATAGTAGAGTGTGTTTTCTTTGAATTCTTCATCATTCTAGCTGAGAATAGCTCCTATGGATCCTTCCATTATGCCACCTAAAGGATTAAGGGTCTATCAAGCATAGGTGATACCAAGACTAGTGGCTTTAAGAGATATTGCTTAATCTTTTCAAAGGCTTGTTAGTATTCTTGACCCCAAATGAATAGAGCATCATTTCTCATCAATTTTGAAATGGGTTTACAATTTATGGAGAAGTTTAGGATGAATATCCTTATGCATGCAAGTTAGCCATGGATGACCTCAACTACTTCAAGATGTTAACCAGAGGCATATCCAACATGTCTTTGATCTTTGATGGATTGATTTCAATTCTTTGGTGTCTAACAATATAGGTCTAATCATCAAGTATTTTATGGGATGGATTTCTGATAGTAGGATTACCTAATGAGAGAGCAAATAATATTTAAGCTTTTTCAGTATGAATATGAGTGTAGGACAACACTTTTGAATAGGGAATAATTGCTCTACCCCTACTACCATTCGAGTTAAATTGTAGAGTGTGTTTTCTTTGAATTCTTCATTATTCTAGGTGAGAATAGCACCTAGGGATCCCTCCATTAGGCCATATAAAGGATTAAGGGTCTATCAAGCTTAGGTGATACCAAGACTAGTGGCTTTAAGAGATATTGCTTAATCTCTTCAAAGGCTTGTTAGTATTCTTGACCCCAAATGAATAGAACATCGTTTTTCATCAAATTGGAAAAGTGTTTACAATTTCTGGAGAAGTTTAAGATGAATATCCTTATGCATGCAAGTTAGCCTTGGATGACCTCAACTACTTCAAGACGTTAAGCAGAGGCATATCCAAGATGTTTTTGATCTTTGATGGATCGATTTCAGTTGTTTGGTGTTTAATAATATAGGTCTAATCATCAAGTATTTTTTGGGATCAATCTTTGATATTAGGATTACCTAATGAGAGAGCAAATAATATTTAAGCTTTTTCACTATGAATATGAGTGTTGGACAACACTTTTGAAAAGGAGAATAATTGCTCTACCCTACTATCATTCTACTCAAATAGTTGAGTGTCTCCTCTTTGAATTCTTCATTATTCAAGGTGAGAATAGCTCCTAGGGATCCTTCCATTAGGCCATATAAATGATTAATGGTCTATTAAGCATAGGTGATTCCAAGACTAGTGGCTTTAAGAGATATTGCTTAATCTCTTCAAAGGCTTGTTTGTATTTTTGACCCCAAATGAATAGAGCATCATTTTTCATCAATTTGGAAAAGTGTTTACAATTTCTGGAGAAGTTTAAGATGAATATCCTTATGCATGCAAGTTAGCCTTGGATGACCTCAACTACTTCAAGACGTTAAGCAGAGGCATATCCAAGATGTCTTTGATCTTTGATGGATCGATTTTAGTTCTTTGATGTTTAACAATATAGGTCTAATCATCAAGTATTTTATGGGGTCAATCTTTGACAGTAGGATTACCTAATGAGAGAGAAAATAATATTTAAGCTTTTTCACTATGAATAGGAGAATAATTGCTCTACCCCTACTACCATTCTACTCAAATAGTAGGGTGTGTTTTCTTTGAATTCTTCATTATTCGAGGTGAGAATAGCTCCTAGGGATGCTTCCATTAGGCCATCTAAAGGATTAAGGGTCTATCAAGCATAGGTGATACCAAGACTAGTGGCTTTAAGAGATATTGCTTACTCTCTTCAAAGGCTTGTTAGTATTCTTGACCCCAAATGAATAAAGCATCATTTTTCATCAATTTGGAAAAGGATTTACAATTTCTGGAGAAGTTTATGATGAAAATCCTTATCCATGCAAGTTAGCCTTGGATTACCTCAACTACCTCAAGATCTTAAGTAGAGGCATATCCAAGACGTCTTTGATGTTTGATGGATCAATTTCAAATCTTTGGTGTTTAACAATATTGGTCTAATCATCTAGTATTTTATGGGATCAATTTTTGATAGTAGGATTACCTAATGAGAGAACAAATAATATTTAAGCTTTTTCACTATGAATATGAGTGTTGGACAAAACTTTTGAATAGGAGAATAATTGCTCTACCCCTACTACGATTCTACTCAAATAGTAGAGCGTGTTTTCATCAAATTCTTCATTATTCTAGGTGAGAATATCTCCTAGGGATCCTTCCATTAGGCCATATAAGGGATTAAGGGTCTATCAAGCATGGGTGATACCAAGACTAGTGGCTTTAAGAGATATTGCTTAATCTCTTCAAAGGCTTGTTAGTATTCTTGACCCCAAATGAATAGAGCATCAATTTTTATCAATTTGAAAATGGGTTTACAATTTATGGAGAAGTTTAAGATGAATATCCTTATGCATGCAAGTTAGCCATGGATGACTTCAACTACTTAAAGAAGTTAAGCAGAGGCATATCCAAGATGTCTTTGATCTTTGATGGATTCATTTTTGTTCCTTGGTGTTTAACAATATAGGTCTAATCATCAAGTATTTTATGGGATCAATTTTTGATAGTAGGATTACCTAATCAGAGAGGAAATAATATTTACGCTTTTTCACTATGAATATGAGTGTTGGACAACACTTTTGAAAAGTCGAATAATTGCTCTACCCCTACTACCATACTACTTAAATAGTTGAGTGTGTTTTCTTTGAATTGTTCTTTATTCTAGGAGAGAATAGCTCTAAGGGATCCTTCCATTAGGCCATATAAAGGATTAAGGGTCTATCAGGCATAGGTGATACCAAGACTAGTGGCTTTAGGAGATATTGCTTAATCTCTTCAACGGCTTGTTATTATTCCTGACCCCAAATGAATAGCGCATCATTTTTCATCAATTTGCAAATGGGTTTACAATTTATGGAGAAGTTTAAGATGAATATCCTTATGCATGCAAGTTAGCCTTGGATGACCTCAACTACTTCAAGATGTTAAGCAGAGGCATATCCAAGATGTCTTTGATCATTGATGGATCGATTTCAGTTCTTTGGTGTTTAGCAATATAGGTCTAATAATCAAGTATTTTATGGGATCAATTTTTCATAGTAGGATTACCTAATGAGAGAGTAAATAATATTTAAGCTTTTTCACTATGAATATGAGTGGTGGACAACACTTTTGAATAGGAGAATAATTGCTCCACACCTACTACCATTCTACTCAAATAGTAGAGTGTGTTTTCTTTAAATTCTTCTTTATTCTAGGTGAGAATAGCTCCTAGGGATCCCCCCATTAGGCCATATAAAGGATTAAGGGTCTATCAAGCATAGGTGATACTAGGACTAGTGGATTTAAGACATATTGCTTAATCTCTTCAAAGGCTTGTTAGTATTCTTGACCCCAAATGAATAGAGCATCATTTTTCATCAATTTGAAAAAGGGTATACAATTTCTGGAGAAGTTTAAGATGAATATCCTTATGCATGCAAGTTAGCCTTGGATGACCTCAACTACTTCAAGACGTTAAGCAGAGGCATATCCAAGATGTTTTTGATCTTTGATGGATCGATTACTGTTCTTTGGTGTTTAACAATAAAGGTCTAATGATCAGGTATTTTATGGGATCAATTTTTGATAGTAGGATTACCTAATGATAGAATAAATAATATTTAAGCTTTTTTACTATGAATATGAGTGTTGGACAAAACTTTTTAATAGGAGAATAATTGCTCTACCCCTACTACCATTGTACTCAAATAGTAGAGTGTGTTTTCTTCAACTTCTTTATTATTCTAGGTGAGAATAGCTCCTAGGGATCCTTTCATTAGGCCATATAAAGGATTAAGGGTCTATCAAGCATTGGTGATACCAAGACTAGTGGCATTAAGAGATATTGTTTAATCTCTTCGAAGGCTTGTTGGTATTCTTGACCCCAAATGAATAGAGCATCAATTTTCATCAATTTTGAAATGGGTTTACAATTTATGGAGAAGTTTAAGATGACTATCGTTATCCATGAAAGTTAGCCTTGGATGACCTCAACTACTTCAAGATGTTAAGAAGAGGCATATCCAAGATGCCTTTGATCTTTGATGGATCGATTTCAGTTCTTCGGGGTTTAACAATATAGGTCAAATCATCATGTTTTTTATGGGATCAATTTTTTATAGTAGGATTCCCTAATGAGAGAGCAAATAATTTTTAAGCTTTTTCACTATGAATATGAGTGTTGGACAACACTTTTGAAAAGGAAAATAATTGCTCTACCGCTACTACCATTCAACTGAAATAGTAGAGTGTGTTTTCTTTGAATTGCTCATTATTCTAGGTGAGAATAGCTCCTACGGAGCCTTCCATTAGGCCATATAAAGGATTAAGGGTCTATCAAGCATCGGTGATACCAATACTAGTGGCTTTAAGAGATATTGCTTAATCTCTTCAAAGGCTTGTCAGTATTCTTGAACCCAAATGAATAGAGCATCATTTTTCATCAATTTGGAAAATGGTTTATAATTTCTGGAGAAGTTTAAGATCAATACCCTTATGCATGCAAGTTAGCCTTGGATGACCTCAACTACTTCAAGATGTTAAGTAGAGGCATATCCAAGATGTCTTTGATATTTGCTGGATCGATTTCAGTTCTTTGGTGGTTAACAATATAGTACTAATCATCAAGTATTTTATGGGATCAATTTTTTATAGTAGGATTACCTAATGAGAGAGCAAATAATATTTAAGCTTTTTCACTATAAATACGAGTGTTGGACAACACTTTTGAATAGGAGAATAATTGCTCTACCCCTACTACCATTCTACTCAAATAGTAGAGTGTGTTTTCTTTGATTTCTTCATGGTTCTAGGTGAGAATAGCTCCTAGGGATCCTTCCATTAGGCCATATAAAGGATTAAGGGTCTATCAAGCATAGGTGATACCAAGACTAGTTGCTTTAAGAGATATTGCTTAATCTCTTCAAAGGCTTGTTAGTATTCTTGTCCCCAAATGAATAGAGCATCATTTTTCATCAATTTGGAAAAGGCTTTACAATTTCTGGAGAAGTTTATGATGAATATCCTTATCCATGCAAGTTAGCCTTGGATGACCTCAACTACTTCAAGATGCTAAGTAGAGGCATATCCAAGATGTCTTCGATCTTTCATGGATCGATTTCAGTTCTTTGGTGTTTAACAATATAGGTCTAGTCATCAAGTATTTTGTGGGATCAATTTTTGATAGTAGGATTACCTAATGAGAGAACAAATAATATTTAAGCTTTTTCACGATGAATATGAGTGTTGGACAAAACTTTTGAATAGGAGAATAATTGCTCTACCCCTACTACCATTCTACTCAAATAGTAGAGTGTGTTTACTTCAAATTCTTTATTATTCTAGGTGAGAATAGCGCCTAGGGATCCTTCCATTAGGCCATATAAAGGATTAAGGGTCTATCAAGCATAGGTGATACCAAGACTAGTGGCTTTAAGGGATATTGCTTAATCACTTCAAAAGCTTGTTAGTATTCTTGTCCCCAAATGAATAGAGCATCATTTTTCATCAATTTGGAAAAGGCTTCACAATTTCCGGAGAACTTTATGATGAATATCCTTATCCAAGCAAGTTAGCCTTGGATGACCTCAACTACTTCAAGATGTTAAGGAAAGGCATATATAAGATGTCTTTGATCTTTGATGGATCGATTTCAGTTCCTTGGTGTTTAACAATATAGGTCTAATCATCAAGTATTTTATGGGATCAATTTTTGATAGTAGGATTACCTAATGATAGAGCAAATAATATTTAAGCTTTTTCACTATGAATATGAGTGTTGGTCAACACTTTTGAAAAGAAGAATAATTGCTCTACCCCTACTACCATTCTACTCAAATAGTAGAGTGTGTTTTTTTTGAATTCTTCATTATTCTAGGTGAGAATAGCTCCTAGGGATCCTTCCATTAGGCCATATAAAGGATTAAGGGTCTATCAAGCATAGGTGATACCAAGACTAGTGGCTTTAGGAGATATTGCTTACTCTCTTCAAAGGCTTGTTAGTATTCTTGACCCCAAATGACTAGAGCATCATTTTTCATCAATTTGGAAAAGGGTTTATAATTTCTGGAGAAGTTTAAGATGAATATCCTTATGCATGTAAGTTAGCCTTGGATGACCTCGACTACTTCAAGATGTTAAGCAGAGGCATATCCAAGATGACTTTGATCTTTGATGGATCAATTTTAGTTCTTTGGTGTTTAACAATATAGGTCTAATCATCAATTATTTTATGGGATCAATTTTTGATAGTAGGATTACCTAATGAGAGGGCAAATAATATTTAAGCTTTTCCACTGTGATTATTTGTGTTGGAGAAAACTTTTGAATAGGAAAATAATTGCTCTACGCCTACTAACATTCTACTCAAATAGTAGAGTGTGTTTTCTTCGAATTCTTCGTTATTCTAGTTGAAAATAGCTCCTAGGGATCCTTCCATTAGGCCATAGAAAGGATTAAGGGTCAATGAAGCATAGGTGATACCAAGACTATTGTCTTTAAGAGATATTGCGTAATCTCTTTAAAGGCTTCTCATTATTCTTGACCCCAAATGAATAGAGCATCATTTTTCATCAATTTGGAAATGGGGTTACAATTTATGGAGAAGTTTAAGATGAATATCCTTATGCATGCAAGTTAGCCTTGGATGACTTCAACTATTTCAAGATTTTACGCAGAGGCAAATCCAAGATGTCTTTGATCTTTGATGGATCGATTTTAGTTCTTTGGTGTTGAACAATATAGGTGTAATCATCAAGTATTTTATGGGATCAATTTTTGATAGTAGGATTACCTAATGACAGAGCAAATAATATTTAAGCTTTTTCACTATGAATATGAGCATTGGACAAAACTTTTCAATAGGAGAATAATTACTCTACCCATACTACCATTCTACTCAAATAGTAGAGTGTGTTTTCTTTGAATTGTTCATTATTCTAGGTGAGAATAGCTCCTAGGGATCCTTCCATTAGGCCATATAAAGGATTAAGGGTCTATCAAGCATAGGTGATACCAAGACTAGTGGCTTTAAGAGATATTGCTTAATCTCTTCCAAGGCTTGTTAGTATTCTTGACCCCAAATGAATAGACCATCATTTTTCATCAATTTGGAAAAGGGTTTATAATTTCTGTAGATGTTTAAGATGAATATCCTTATGCATGCAAGTTAGCCTTGGATTGCCTCAACTACTTCAAGATGTTAAGTAGAGGCATATCCAAGATGTCTTTGATCTTTGCTGGATCGATTTTAGTTCTTTACTGGTTAACAATATAGTTCTAATCATCAAGTATTTTGTGGGATCAATTTTTGATAGTAGGATTACCTAATGAGAGAGCAAATAATATTTAAGCTTTTTCACTATGAATATGAGTGTTGGACAACACTTTTGAAAAGGAGAATAATGTGGCTCTACCCAACTATCATTCTAACTCAAATAGTAGATGTATTCTCTTTTGAATTCTTCATTAATTCTAGGTGAGAATAGCTCCTAGGGATCCGTCCATTAGGCCATATAAAGGATTAAGGGTCTATCAAGCATAGGTGATACCAAGACTAGTGGCTTTAAGAGATATTGCTTAATCTCTTCAAAGGCTTGTTAGTATTCTTCACCCCAAAGAATAGAGCATCATTTTTCATCAATTTGAAAATGGGTTTACAATTTATGGAGAAGTTTAAGGTGAATATCCTTATGCATGCAAGTTAGCCTTGGATGACCTCAACTACTTCAAGATGTTAACCGGAGGCATATCCAAGATGTCTTTGATGATTGATGGATCGATTTTAGTTATTTGGTGTTTAACAATATAGGTCTAACCATCAAGTATTTTATGGGATCAATTTTTGATAGTAGGATTACCAAATGAGAGGGCAAATAATATTTAATCTTTTTCACTATGAATATGAGTCTTGGACTAAACTTTTGAATCGGAGAATAATTGCTCTACCCCTACTACCATTCTACTGAAATAGTAGAGTGTGTTTTCTTTGAATTCTTCATTATTCTGGGTGAGAATAGCTCCTAGGGATCCTTCCATTAGGCCATATAAAGGATTAAGGGTTTATCAAGCATAGGTGATACCAAGACTAGTGGCTTTAAGAGATATTGCTTAATCTCTTCAAAGGCTTGTTAGTATTCATGACCCTAAATGAATAGAGCATCATTTTTCATCAATTTGGAAAAGGGTTTACAATTTCTGGAGAAGTTAAGGATGAATATCCTTATGCATGCAAGTTAGCCTTGGATGACCTCAAATACTTCAAGATGTTATGCAGAGGCATATCCAAGATGCCTATGCTCTTTGATGGATCGATTTCAGTTCTTTGGTGTTTAACAATATAGGTCTAATCATCAAGTATTTTATTGGATCAATTTTTGATAGTAGGATTACCTAATGAGAGAGCAACTAATATTTAAGCTTTTTCTCTATGAACATGAGTGTTGGACAAAACTTTTGAATAGGAGAATAATTGCTCTACCCCTACTACCATTCTACCCAAATAGTAGAGTGTGTTCTCTTCGAATTCTTCGTTATTCTAGGTGAGAATAGCTCCTAGGGATCCTTCCATTAGGCCATATAAAGGATTAAGGGTCTATCAAGCATAGGTGATACCAAGACTAGTGGCTTTATGAGATATTGTTTAATCTCTTCAAAGGCTTGTTAGTATTCTTGACCCCAAATGAATAGAGCATCATTTTTCATCAATTTGGAAATGGGTTTACAATTTATGGAGAAGTTTACGGTGAATATCCTTATGCATGCAAGTTAGCCTTGGATGACCTCAACTACTTCAAGATGTTAAGCAGAGGCATATCCAAGATGTCTTTGACCTTTGATGGATCGATTTCAGTTCTTTGGTGTTTAACAATATAGGTCTAACCATCAAGTATTTTATGGGATCAATTTTAGATAATAGGATTACCTAATGAGAGAGCAAATAATATTTAAGCTTTTTCACTATGAATATGAGTGTTGGACAAAACATTTCAACACGACAATAATTGCTCTACCCCTACTACCATTCTACTCAAATAGTAGAGTGTGTTTTCTTTGAATTCATAATTATTCTAGGTGAGAATAGCTCCTAGGGATCTTTCCATAAGCCCATATAAAGGATTAAGGGTCTATCAAGCATAGGTGATACCAAGACTAGTGGCTTTCAGAGATATTGCTTAATCTCTTTAAAGGCTTGTTTGTATTCTTCACCCCAAATGAATAGAGCATCATTTTTCATCAATTTGGAAAAGGGTTTACAATTTCTGGAGAAGTTTAAGATGAATATCCTTATGCATGCAAGTTAGCCTTGGATGACCACAACTACTTCAAGATGTTCAGCAGCGGCATATCCAAGATGTCTATGATCTTTGATGGGTCGATTTCAGTTCTTTGGTGTTTAACAATATAGGTCTAATCATCAAGTATTATATGGGATCAATTTTTGATAGTAGGATTACCTAATGAGAGAGCAAATAATATTTAAGCTTTTTCACTATGAATATGAGTGTTGGTCAACACTTTTGAATAGGAAAGTAATTGCTCTAACGCTACTACCATTCTACTCAAATAGTAGAGTGTGTTTTCTTTGAATTCTTCATTATTCGAGGTGAGAATAGCTCCTAGGGATCCTTCCATTAGGCTATATAAAGGATTAATGGTCTATCAAGCATAGGTGATACCAAGACTAGTGGCTTTAAGAGATATTGCTTAATCTCTTCAAAGGCTTATTAGTATTCTTGACCCCAAATGAATAGAGCATCATTTTTCATCAATTTGGAAAAGGGTTTACAATTTCTGGAGAAGTTTAAGATGAATATCCCTATGCATACAAGTTAGCCTTCGATGACGTCAACTACTTCAATATGTTAAGCAGAGGCATATCCAAGATGTCTATGATCTTTGATGGGTCGATTTCAGTTCTTTGGTGTTTAACAACATAGGTCTAATCATCAAGTATTTTATGGGATCAATTTTTTATAGTAGGATTACCTAATGAGAGAGCAAATAATATCTAAGATTTTTCACTGTGAATATGAGTGTTGGACAACACTTTGGAATAGGAAAATAATTGCTCTACCCCTACTACAATTCTAATCAAATAGTTGAGTGTGTTTTCTTTGAATTCTTCATTATTCTAGGTGAGAATAGCTCCTAGGGATCATTTCATTAGGCCATATAAAGGATTAAGGGTCTATCAAGCATAGGTGATACCAAGACTAGTGGCTGTAAGAGATATTGCTTAATCTCTTCAAAGGCTTGTTAGTGTTCTTGACCCCAAATGAATAGAGCATATTTTTCCTCAATTTGGAATTGGGTTTACAATTTCTGAAGAAGTTTGAGGTGAATATCCTTATGCATGCAAGTTAGCCTTGGATGACCTCAACTACTTCAAGATGTTAAGCAGAGGCATATCCAAGATGTCTTTGATCTTTCATGGATCGATTTCAGTTCTTTGGTGTTTAGCAATATAGGTCTAATCATCAAGTATTTTTTGGGATCAATTTTTTATAGTAGGATTACCTAATGAGAGAGCAAATACTATTTACGCTTTTTCACTATGAACATGAGTGTTGGAAAAAACTTCTGAATAGGAGAATAATTGCTCTACCCCTAGTACCATTCTACTCAAATAGTAGAGTGTGTTTTCTTTGAATTCTTCATTATTCTAGGTGAGAATAGCTCCTAGGGATCCTTCCATTAGGCCATATAAAGGATTAAGGGTCTATCAAGCATAGGTGATACCAAGACTAGTGGCTTTAACAGATATTTCTTAATATCTTCAAAGGCTTGTTAGTATTCTTGACCCCAAATGAATAGAGCATCATTTTTCATCAATTTGGAAATGGGTTTACAATTTCTTTAGAAGTTTAAGATGAATATCCTTATGCATGCAAGTTAGCCTTGGATGACCTCAACTACTTCAAGATGTTAAGCAAAGGCATATCCAAGATGTCTTTGATCTTTGATGGATCGATTTCAATTATTTGGTGTTTAACAATGAAGCTGAGCAAATTTCCAGATGGTACCTCAAAAGCACACTTCATAAAGTTTACCTTTATGTTATATTTTCTAAGACAATCAAAAACTATTCTTAGGTCTTGGACGTGCCTATTTTTGGACTTAGTTTGGCCACCAAGTAATCCACATAGCATTTGACCACTAGTATAGTAGGTCATGAAAAATTCAAGTCATGGCCCTTTAATAAGTGGCACCCACATTCTTTAGCCTGAAGGGCATCACTTTGTAGCAATAAATGCCAATTGGTGTTCAAAAGACCATATATTTTTCATTATGAGGATCCATTTTGATTTGATTATACTCTAAAAAGCCACCAGTGATGGAGAATAGTTCAAAATTAGTCATATTGCTAATCATGATTTCGATTATTGATGACAAAAAGTCATGTTTGGGACATCCTTTGTTCAAGTTCCTATAGTCCATACAAATTTGGATTTGGCCATTCTTCTTCTTGACTAACACAATGCTTGCTATTTGCTATGGGTATTTCTCTTCCCTGATGAAGCCTACTTGGATCAGTTTCTTTATTTCTTCTATCACCTTATGTTGTAGGTCAAATTTCATTTTCCTAGGTGCTTGTTTGGAAGATGACAGTTTGGGATTGATAGCCAGCTTATGGACTTTGACTTTGGGGTCTAGTATAGGCATCTTCCTGTAACTCCATGCAAAGTAGTTGAAAAGTATTCTTGGAGCACTACTTTGAGTTGGGCTTGGCTTTCCTCTAAGAGCTATGTGATGATAAAGGTTGGCCTGGGATCTTCCTCTAAACCTAGGTTGATTTCCATTAGTTCATCAATTGTGGCTTCCCCCTCATCTTTGAGATCTAGTGGAGCTTCTTTTGGTTTGAGGATTATTTCTTTTCCAAGTGGTTTATCATGTTGAATATTAATTGGCAAGAGTTGCTCTTTTAGTTTTAAAGGCATTTTGACTACATCATACCTCCTTTGTTTTGGATTCAATGAAGTGTTACTGAGGACTTCATCTTCTTATGATATCTAGAGAGCCATGGCTAGCTCGATTCATACAACTTGTGCATCAGTAGTGACTAAAGACATTCAATCAATCTCATTATTAGACAAAGGTCCCATGGTGACCCTAAGTCATTCATGGATGGTTGGGGATGATGTAGCCCAATCGTTTGGTATTCATATTTCCTCTTCCGAGATGTAGGTGTGCCTTTGAAGTAGATCCAATAGGTTTTTGAAGAAATGACTTTCTTCCTTTGTTTTTTGGAGCTTGCAACCGGATTTTTTGATTATTTGATAAGGCTAATTTGAAAAATACTTTGGTATGACCAGTAGCTAATAGTCACTATTGTCCTCTTGATCCTCAATTTCTAGGATTTCATGTATACTTGGGAGATAGTGGATTATTTTGTAAAATAATATCTCCTTTTCTTTCTTATGTCATGGGGGAATGTACAAGATTATTGATTCTTCCATGATATTAATGCTTAACTTATCTAATGGCTTAAGAAAGCCTTTTGGTATTTTTTAATAGGGAGAGTATTTTTTGTTTGATCTTCATTATCATCTTCATTAGAAGAATAGCCACCTATACAGAGTTGTAGGGTTTCTTCATCTGATGAGTCCATGTCACTCCCTAGATGAGGAGGGGTGAAGATCAGGCTAGCACTCTTCTTTTTCACTTGACTAATGGAAGCTGACCCTTTATCAGCATGGGAATTTTTATAGTATTTTGCATCATTATAATATGCTTTGTGAACATCAAAAGGATGTACATCTCCATTGATTTATTATTCTTCACCATTCTTGAAATATTTGAAGAATTGATGAAGGGTTGATGGTACCACTTTTTTTTCATGTAACTATGGCCTCTTAAGAATGCTTTGTATGATACGTCGATATCGATCACATAGAACTTAGTGTTTGTCATCAACTCACCTACTTTTAGAGCGATGGTTATGGCTCCCAGAGCTCTTTGGCTATTTTGATTAAACCCTTGGATGGTTATAATCTCGAATAATATGTGGCACACATCTAGAGTTAGTGCTCTTAGAGTTTGGAGAGTCATCAAATTAACTAAGGAACCTGGGTGAAAGGGGATACAATTGATCTTGATTCCATCACTATTCCCTGTCACATACAATAGCCTGTTATGGTTTGTTATTCTTGATAGCAGGTCATCATTTGTGAATGTGATGGTAGGAGTTTGACGTGGGTACAAAGACTCCTTCATGTTCTCTTTAGCGAAGTATGCTTGATACTCAGTGGGGTTTTGCAAGATGTGCACTATTGTATTTCTAAACTTTTGTGATATTATTAGAGTGTCAAACATAATCAGCATGGTAGGGATTTTCTTTGGGTGGGTTTCTATAATGCATTCCACCTTCTCAAGTGTAGGTTTAGCTTGTGAAGTCTCGATGTCCTCATTTATTTGAATTTATTTCTATTTTTCTTTGGAGGTGTTCTTGCCTCTAGCATTGGAGCTAGTCTAGGAGGCAACACCTTTCCCCCTTAGAGTTATGCTTGGTCTACACTCTTAGCTAAATCCTAGCATATTGAGACCAACAAGGCTCATTTTCAGAATCACTGCTAAGGCTAATCATGTGGCAAGAGGCAGTGGGTTCTTGCACTCAGTTAGTAGTTCCCTAGATGTCTTTGGGGGATGTGACTGGTTGATAATCATCCCACTCAATATCAAAATTAGGCACATCAGATTTCCTTGTAGAGAGATATTCAAGGACCCTCCAAATGAACCCTTCAATCTCATTGGTTGGTGTGACCTTCAAGACTTTGTATTTAAGATATTCTTTTGTGGATGTTTGGATTGACTTGATGAGGGGCTTGAATGAGTTTTAGCATTAGCTAGTTTAATCCTTTCTCATAATGCTTATTTCTTCATTTGACATTTGTAGGTATCAGGCCTCCTGAAGTGGTCATAGAGTTGTTTTGACTTGGACATAAAATCATATTCATCATCCATTTCTTGTATGTGTAGTTCTTCTAAAGCTGGTTGAGGGCATCCCTCGATAGGTTCTAGGATTGGGACTTCACCAAACCTAACATATTGAGCATTTGTTGTTGGATTACTTGATTGTGGTGGGGATGGCCACTCATTAGTGTCCATCTTGGATGTATGAGTCACCATGCAACATAGTCAATAGACTTGGATGATTGTTCTCATGAGCACTTATTCTCTTTGATTCATTTTCAAGGTGGGAGGTGTTGATGATTATTTCAATCCTAAGGAGAGTTCCCTTCCTTCTTTATATTTTTAGGAGTACTAGTTTAGAGTCTAGAATGAGTGGAATGAAGCATTCCCCAGCCAAAGTCCAAGAACTTGGATTCTTTTACTAGAAAGAAAGAGATTACATTCAGTGGCCTTTGATCTCTTTGTTGGTCTAAGGGGTCCATTTTAAATATGGTGTGGCCTTGGTCGGGGTAAAAAGGCCAAAATGAAACTCAAAAGTGGTAGCTTGGAGAAGTAAGTGGCTTTCTACTTCTCCTATATGGCTTTTTCTATGGCTTTGCCTTTTCTATTATCATGCTTTCTGCCCTCTTAACTTCTTCAGGAAGTATAGTGGCCATACTTGACATCCATTCCATATCAGTAGCCATTGCCTACATGTGTTTATTTAGCACTTTCATTTGTCTCCTGACATATCTCATATTAATTATTGCCATCACCCTCACAGTGTTGAGTTGTAGTTTCATCATGTCTTAAACACATTCACAAGTGAATTACTCTTTGATATAGTTATCTTGGATACAAACCTCAGAAAGGCCTATGGGATCTTTCATTTCATCAGCAACATCTCCAACAAAACTATTTGCTTCTTCTTGCCTTGCATTCTATATTTTGTCATTATTGAAATTATGAGAGGGTGACCATCTTATTTGTAAACCTTTGATAGTAAATATGGCAATGCATGTTGCCCCTAAAAGTTTATTTTCTCTATTTCCAAGTCAGGGTCTTCCAACAAAGCTTTGAGTTTGTCAGCGAGAAACTCCTTGAAAGTTACTTGACTTCTTTCTCCTTGGGCATATTCTTCCTTGGCATCAATGTATTCTTGAATGGTTGACTTCTTAACATTGTATTCATTCCATTTAACCAGTTTCATTTTCTTGTTTCTATTCCTTTTCTTTTTGATGCCTTGAGCAAGTCAGGAATCTTGTTTTGATGAAGCTTTCCTTATTACTATTTTAGGATTTTTAGGGTTCTTAGCCAACTTCTTTATTCATTTCTTCAATCTTTTATTGATATAGATCTCCCACAGGTGCTCTTTTTCAAGTGTGCATTGTGCTTCTTTCCCAAAAGGAAGTTTGCAGCTGGCTCATATGTTGCGAATAAAGTAATATGATAGGTGTTCAGTGGGTGTTTCAAGTAAGGCTAACTTCAAGAGAGTCAACTTGCCTTCCTAATATTGGTTTTTGACTCAATCTTTGAATATAAAGTAATCTTCAATGGTATGACCCAAGATTCTATGGCAAGGACAATAATTTGGATGATTCATTTAGTTGGCTTCATTCAGCCTTCTACAATATGACAGTTGAAAGCCTAATTTTAAAACACCCTGAAAGAATTTACCTACCCTCTCTTTTTTGAAAAAATATTTCTTTTTAAGTCTTTGTTGAAGATCATTGGATGATTCCACTTTCCCATATGCTCCAAGAGCTAGTAATTTCTATTTCTAATGGTTGTCTCTATTCACAATGGGGTTTAGAGGTTTTTTATACTCAATTATTGTAAATACTGCCTTTACATTTTTAGAAGTTCTCTGCACTTTACCTTATCCTTTTCTAGTTTAAAATTTTGTGAACTAGGTAAGGTTGGTGGGCAAATCCTTTTCAACTTCTTGACTTACATAATGAGGTCTTAGAAAGAATGCTAAGCTGGCATGCCACTCAAATGCTACTCCTATTAAGTTTGCTAAAAACTGATGGAGTAATAATGAGAGATTATTATTTGAATTTCTACACAAAGTCACAAAGTGGGCTATATATTATTTAGGGTTACCCATGTCATTAAACAACTTGAAGCTAGGCACTATATAGCCTCTAGGATATCACACTCGATTATGATGATTAGGATATGATTTATTAGCATCATTTATCGTACCCATCTCACTTTCTTGTCTCAACTATACATCCACCATTCATTGCACCTGCTACTCTATGTATGTGGGCAATTTCACATTATCAGGGATCCTTGAAATCGGGGATTGAGTTTCCCTTGCCAATGGAGGAGGTGCTTGTGAAAGGCCTCCATTTTCATAAATCGCATCTACAAAAGATGCAACTTCTATCACCTCTAGAGCTTGAGATGGTTGTTGAGATTGTTCCAACTTTTTAAGCTTTTGGCTCATTTGTAACATCATTTCTGTCAACTCCATAACCTTCTTTTGAGCTTCATCTTTTTCTTTCCCTTATTGTCTCAATTGTTCTTATAGTGTTTCTATGGTCAGTTCTTGATTAGTGCTTTTAGTTATGACCAAGGCTTTTGTCAAAACATAATGGTCCTCATCTTGGGGATCAGATCTAGGTCTAGTGTTTCTTGGGTCGAGATTAACTTCTTCCATAAGTTGGTTGCCTCATTCAAAAGCCTACTCATGGGGTGGGTCATCTCACCTTCTCTTTCACATGGTAGCAAGGATTAGTTTACAATGGCCCTTTACTCCTGATTTTTTCATTTGTAAGCCTTATTCATGCCACCTTCTTTTGGAGTTTGGCTGGTTGGGATGAGATCTCACAATCTCTCCTAGAATCATGATGAGAAATGACATTAATGGCATGCGTGGTCTCACTTTGTGAGTTCCCATGTTGAGTTATAGCCTTATGGTAGCTCTTGTTATTTTATTTGGTGATTCACCCCTTTGCGAGAGTCTAAAGGTAAAACTATGCCCCCTGTGATTTTTTTTACCCTTCTCTAAATTTCTTACTGGAGTGAAGGAGTTGAAGGTAGGAATGGCAATCACAGACTTCATTCGAGGGGTAGGCTTCCCAAATCGACTGAAAATCTCGGCAACTTTTCCTTCGATTGTGATAGTTAGGATGAGTTCTTATTCATCCATGCATATGTCCAGACTTGCTTTTGGTTGCCCCCTGTTAGGATTTGGGTGAAGGCAATTGAAGATTGAGCTTTATTTCGGGCTTGGTCTCTAAAAGACTGATATCCTTACTGGTTAGGCATGGCTTTTGGCTATTTATCTGAATGGCTTTTCTCATTAGGAATAATGACATTGGGACTCTTTCCCCTTGATGGAAGGCGACAAGAAAGCTTGTCTTGCATGACAATAACAGTCATTGGCATAGTTGCAAGTGCCCTCTTAAACTAAACAACCTCAAGGATAATTCTAAACTCGAGTTAAATTTTAGCTGCTTCTATGGCGACCATTGACTAAGATAGATGCACAGCCAATCCTACCCCTAAGATGATGGTGTACTTTGGGGTGGAGATGTTCTTTGTTGATGCTATTTAATGCTTTCTTCTACAAAGGAGAGAACAATTGATTAGCTGTCAATTATAATTCTATCTTGTCAATATCTCTATTATTTTAGCTAGGTTTTCATACTTGGAGGAGGAGTCAAGTCCCACTGGATATGCTAGAATTATAGGATTGGTTTTAGCAGCCCAAGATAGCAGAGGCCCGAGAAGCAACCTCAAGGAACAAATCAAAATGTGTTAATTTAAGTACGTAATTAAGTGTTGTAGAAACTTTGACTTCAAACAGATGCAAGTCCCTATTGTTAATTACCTTGACAATTGTTGAGAACCTCCTAAAGCAATAAACCTAGCAAATAAAATAGAGATACAAAAGAAGATAAGAAAAGATCATTTGATTGATATAAGAGAGGTGGTACATGGCTTAAGCAAGGTCATACCGTCTTTACAATGAACTCTAGTATGAAATCATGGAAAACATCAAAATAATAAAACAAAAGAAGGGAAGGAGTGGGAGAGAAGCTCTAATGTATGCTACAGCCCCACTTTTATGCACTAGATGGTATGGTGTCTGACTCGGATGGATCTCTTGGCAGATGTTGATAATGTCATTCAGTTGGACATGGAAGGATTGAAGAGGGTTGAATTGTTTCCAATGGCTTTGAGCATTGGTGATAATTCTTGTGATTTAAAGTGTTTCTATTAGCCAATAAGACATTAGAAATAGCTTCTTTGAGTTGGAGTATTTCCATTACCAAATATGGTAGTGGAGAAAATTCCTGTGGGTTTGAAGTGTTTAGTTAGCCAATAAGGCATCAGGGAGAACTTTAATTGAGTTGGACTATTTCTATTAGCAAATAAGGCATTTGTGATAACTCCTTGAATTTAAAGTGCTTCTATTAGTTAATAAGACATTGGAGATAACTTCTTTAAGTTGGAGTGTTTCAGTTAGCCAATGAGGTATTGGTGATAGCTCCATGAGTTTGAAGTGTTTTCATTAGAGAATAAGGCATGGGAGATAAATTTGTTTGGGTTGAAGTATATCTATTAGGCAATAAGGCGCTGACAGTAACTCCATAAATTTGAAGTGTTTCCATAGCCAACGAGGCATAGGAAATAACTTCTTTAATTTGAAGTAAGCTTAGTCAATTAGCCAAAATGCCTCATTCAAACAAAGTCAACTGACAACAAGTTCATAGTTGTTGGCCACACTTCAAAGCTAACCAACTAAAAAGCCATTGGTGATGCTTAGCTAAGCCAATCCCAAAAACTGTTGGGGATGCTTCTTGACAACATGCCTAAAAGGCCATGGATTATCAATAGAAATGATTAGTATAAAGCTAAGGCTACTAATTATTCTCTTGAATCAAATATTAAAAGAAGTCAGCTGAAAACAAGTAGAAAGCCATCAGTAACACTTCAAACCCTAACAGGGTCAACTAACACAAGCCAAGGTAGTTAGCCTCATCTATCAGTATGTTATCAGCATCCACCAAGGATCAAATCAAGGCCCATCAGAGTCAGACTCCACATGGTCCAATGCATGGGGGTGGGGTAGCAACAAGCATCAAGCTCTTCCTCTTCCCATTCTTTTGTCATGATTACAAATTTAAATTCATTTAATTATAATGTGAGGGCTCACTCCTTCTTAAGTCATATACCTTATTAGAAATTAATCAAACTATGCTTTCTTTTGTTTCATGTCTCTATTTTTGTTAGCTATGTTTCTTACTTTAGGAAGTTCCCAATAGTTGTTAGGGTAATTAACAATAGGAGCTTGCATCTATTAAAAGTTATGTTCTCATAACACCTGATTGTGCATTCAAACCACCACATTTTTGACTTGTTATTTCAAGATTACTCCCCACAGCCTTTGGAAATCTTGGATGGTAAATTTCCTATCCCAAAAATTCTAACATACCTAGTAGGACTTGACTTCTCCTCCAAGTAAAGACATATTTTAAGATAGACACATGTCAAAGGAAAGCAAACTAAAAGCTAATTATTGATTTTCTATTACAAGAAAGGAAAATGGCATCATTAAGTGATCATCTTGCTCCAATTTGATGACCAATCTATAAGTAGCAATAATCCTATTAGGAAAGTTTATTTAAAGACAAAAGTGCTAAGATCAAGAGATAACCTCTTAGGGATCTCCTTCTAGAGGAAACAAATCACCCCCCCCCCCCCCCCCCCCCCCCCCCCCCCCCCTCTCCCCCCACCCCCAAAAGAACAATGGGAAATAAAGTTCTAAATGGATAAATCTCATATGGAAATCCAAACCAAGAGAGGCAGACTCAAAGAATAAGAATTGGTTAGCATCTGCAAGCCTACAAACCTTGGATCCTCAAAGAGGAATGAGATTACTAAGCAAAAAAAAAAAAGAGGACTTAGGTGGACTTACCCAGTCTCATCTCAATGTATTATTGGCCAAGAAAGGCCAAAGAATAAGTACCATATGGCATATATAATGCGTAGACTTGGAAATTAATCTTGGGAGGCATTTGAGATCAAAGCCAACATCAGAGAAGCAACAAACTAATAGGAACATGTTGAAAGTATTGATGTTGTGAAAAAAATGGGTTCCTGAAGAAAACATTACACTAGGGAAAAAGATCTAAGGGAAGGTCCATCGGTGACCTACCATATCTTGAGACAAAATCATTGTTAAACATCAACATACCAAATCAAGTAGGAGGCCTTAATTGAAGATGAAAAGATATATCACCTGCCTACTAAATAAAGATATCTAAAAAAGCACAAACACAAATGCTCTACATCATTTGTTTCTTCCAGCATCATAATTAAAAAAAAGAGAGGACATCACCTCATAAGGGTATTTCTCTCGAAGCTCATATGCCAATTTTGCATTTGAGAATATAAACTATCAGCCTAAGATACTATGGTTTGACAAGCAACAATCAAGATATTTGCTCCCTAATTTAGCCATTTATTATAGTGTATCCTACTCCAACATGCCAATATAGCATTATAGAAGATAAGCCCCATGAAAATAGTAACTTTCTACTTTATTCTTTGTTCTACCAAGGCATGGTATGGACAACAAGCTAAAGAAGCTTTAGGGTGACGTTCAAGATAACCTTCCAAGCAATCAAAGTTAGATCACTTGAACTGACTAGTTAAGTTATCAATCACTATCTAAAGTGATCAAAACTAGAGGCAGATTTTCTCATTTGGTCCCTGATTTTGGGGCCACTCTAGCGCCAATTGGGATCACATCCCAAACTATTACCAAGTGGCAGTCTTTCTATTGTAGATGTAGGACTCTAACCTATTAAAAAGGAAAAGTGGAATTTCTTTTGATCAAAATGGAGTGTTTGCTTCAAAAGCAAGCACCATACCCTTTTGCTATTCTATGCAAGAATGAAAATGAGAAATGCTCATAGCTAAAGCATCCAAGCACATGCAACAGCTCTCCTACAAAGAGAACACGATGAGGATATGGGACATATTGCCTAAGCATTCTTTATGAATGTACAATCAAACAATTAAGTCCATTTTGCATGGTGATTGAGCAAGCGTTTATATGGCAAATTAAGCCACTTTCAAGTTCCAACTAAGTTCATCTTACGAGATGATCAAGCCCACATCCACATGGCTTGCAAGGTGGCCAAACGCAAATCTTTATGGCAATCAAGTCCACCTTCAAAGTGTAAATTAAGTCTAATTTGTGTAATGACCTAACCCACATTTTCATGGAAAATCAAATCCACTCTCTGTGGGAAATTTAGTCCACTCCATATGGCAATTCAAGTCCATTTTTCATGGCAATCAAGCCCATATTCAAATAGCAAATCAAGTCTACTCTTTGTGGTAAATCAAGTCCACTCCTTATGGTAAATCAAGTCCACTCTTTGTGAAAAAAAAGTCCACTCCCTATAGCAATTGAAGTCCACTCCTTGTGGCACATCAATTACACTCCTAGTGGCAAATTAAGTCCACTTCTTATGGCAAATTTAGTCTATTCCTTGTGGCAAATCAAGTTCACTCTTTGTGACAAATTAAGTTCACTTATTGTGGTGAATTGAGTCCACTTGTTGTGACAAATCAAGTCCACTCCTTGTAGCATCTCAAGTTCACTTCTTGTGGTAAATGAAATCTACTCCTTGTGGCAAATCAAGTCCACTCCTTGTGGCAAATTAAGTCCATCTTGTGTGGCAATCGAGCCCACGTCCACATGGCAAATTCAATCCACTTTTACATAGCGATCAAGCCTACTTTTACATGGTAATCAAATCTAATTTTGTGTGTTAAATAAAATCTACTTTTGCATGGAGATCAAGCTTGCTTTTATGTGGTAATCAAATTCACTTTTGCATGGTAAATCAAAATCTACTTTTTCATTGCAATCAAGCCTACATTAACATGGCAAACAAATATCTACCATACATGGTGATTAAACCTACTTTTACATGGTAAACCTAATCCACTTCTATTTAGTGATCAAACTTACTTTTATATGCTAAATCAAGTCTACTTTCGGCTAGTGAATTAAGTCCATCTTGTGTGACAATAGAGTCCACATCTATATAGCATATCTAATCCATTTTTGTATGGTGATCAAGTCTATTTTTACATAGTAAATCAATTCCAGTTTCACGTGGGGAATCAAGCCCATCTTGTGTGGCGATTGAGCCCATATTCATATGGCAAAATTTAATCTACTTCTGCATGGCAATTAAGCTTGCTTTTATGTGGTAAATAAAATCCACTTTTGTATGAAGAATTAAGCCCACATTCATATGGCGATCAGACCAGTATTTTAATGGCAAACTAAGCCTACTTCCATGTGGTAAATTCAATCCACTCCTTCATGGCAATGAAGCCTACTTTTACGTGGTAAATCTAATTCATTTTTGCATGGTGATCAAGCTTGCTTTTACTTGATATCCAAATCCACTTTTGGGTGATAAACCAAATCCACTTTTGCATGAGATCAAGTTTACTTTACATGGTAAATCAAATCCCATTTCACATCATAAATCAAGTCCATGTTATGTGGTGATTAAGCCCATAACTACATGGTAAATCTAGTCCATCTTCACATAGCAAATCAAATATACTTTTATGTGGTAAATTATGCCCATTTTTACGTGGCCACTCAAGTCCACTTCTATGTGGTAAATCAAGCCCACTCTCACATGGCAAATTAAGTTTATCATCACATGGCAATGTCAAGTCCACTTTCACATGGCAATTCAAACTCCTATTGTCAGCTTCTAGGATGTTAGTTCAAGGAAAAATCCTAAAATTTATTCGCACCCTTTCATCCTGTCAAAACTCAAGAAGAGGATTTGAAAGAAGCAATTTATTTGAGGTGATTTTCGTCACAATCAAATTTAATTGAAATATGATCAAAATTGAAATTAGTATATCACTAAATTCTGGCTCAAATATGGGTCTCAATTGAATCTAAATCATAGCCAAATCAGACTAAAAATTGAGTTTAGTTTTGATCTAAATCACTAATAAATTCAAGCTCAAGCTAGCTTAATTCAAGTGAGCCATATATTTGATCCAAAATTCATCCAAAATCTGAGATAAAATAAAAATATAAGAGTTTTACAAATAAGTCCTCAGACTGAATAAATTCTTATGAATAAGTCCCCGGGATAAAATTTTTATGAAAAAAATCAATAAAACTATAAAATTATAAATTGATCCCCACAAAATTTTGGATTTACAAATAAACTCCTCAAAAGATTGATAATTATATTTTGATTTTTATGAAATTTAGGATTTATAAATAAACCCTTTAGGAGCTCTACATATGCAAATAAGCTCCTAGAATTTCAATTTTTCAAAAATAAATTCCTCGAATATTTTTATTTATCAATAGGTCCATAATTTATTCAAAAAAAATCTTAAAAGTTTTAAAATTTTATAAACAAGTTCTTCTTGTATAAATATCCCTAAAATTTATAAAATTACAATTTGGTTTGAATTTTTCAAAAAAATTCACAAATAACCCCCCTATTTATGTGATATCACAAATTCATACAAATTTCAAATCTCATTCCAAAATTCTATCCACATATTCATACATATCCATTCTCTAGAGTTTCAAATCAATGAAGATAGGCTTAATCCAATCATCTACTCAAAATTCAGAAGAGAGATCGGTTTGATCTTCTTATCCACTCAACCATTATAAAAGAACTTGTACTCTAGCACAAAAAAAAAAACAAAAGAGATTAGAGGTAGGACATCAATGAGAAAAAAACCATAAATTGGGAAGAGTCAACGAAACCAGAAAAAATAAGGCAATTCCCACCTTTTATAATTCTCTTTCATTGATCCTCTTCTTGGTATGCATCTTTCTCAAAAAGCGCTTGTACTCTCACTACTTCGTTTTCTCCCTCCAGCACTAGGGATGTAGACTACTCCAAGCTTCCCTATGTTGGACCCATCATCCCATTGCCGGTCGCTCATGGGAGAAGACTTGGCAAACTCCCGTCGATAGTTGACTCACTGAGCCCCTCATTGGCATCTCAACCTACCTTTCACATTGCCATCAACAAGCCACCAGAGCTCCCATCCCCAGCCTAGCCCATGACCCCCCAAACTCTAGCCATGCATGTCACCCTAGCTACCTGCTCATGAGCTCCATCTTTGATGCATGACTTTGCCATCATTGCTCATGAGCTCCAACTAGCACGTTGCATCCATCGGCCACTGTGCCTGCATAGCATAGCCACCAATCTAAGATCCAGCCCCACTCTGGTGCTATCACCTATCGGCACCCCAAGCTTTACCCACAAGGCCCACCGCACTAGCATTGGCTCGATGCTCCTTCAGCCCAACTCGCTCATAGCTGCTTGCACCCACCGGCTGCCGCCTTGACACTCCACTGCTCACTAGCCTTTTCCCTCATGAGCTCGGCCCAACTCACACCCTCCAAAGGTCTCCCAATCTTATTGAATGTTTATTTGGACTAAGGCCAACTTACGAACTCGCCATATGTCTATTTTTCTAAGACTAGTCTACGGGCTCACCAAATGTCTATTTAGACTAAAGCTAGCTTGTGAGATCACCAAACATCTATTCAGACTTAGGCTAGCTTCAAAGCTTATTGAACATCTAATTAGACAAAGGCCAACTTGTAGGCTCACCAAGCATCTATTTGGACTAAGGCCTACTTGCGAGCTCACCATACATCTATTTGGACTAACACTAGCCCGCGGCCTTGCCAAACATCTATTCGGATTGAGGCTAGTTTTTAAGATCACCAAATGTCTATTTATACTAAGGCTAGTCCATCGGCTCACCAAACATCTATTTAGACTAGTGCCAGTTTGCAAGCTCACCGAATATCTATCCAAACTAAGTCAAGCTTATGAGTTCACCAAATATCTATTGGACTAAGGTCAACACACAGGTGCACCAAACATCTATTTAGACTAAGGCTAGCTTGTGAGCTCCATGTATGTCTATTTGGACTATAGCCAGCTCATGGGCTTGTCGATTGCCTATTCAAACTAAGGCCAACCCGTAGGCATATCGAACATCTATTTGGATTAAGGTCATCTAGTGAGCTTGCCAAACATATATCTAGACTAAACCTAGCCTACGGGGTTGCCATACATCTAATAGATACAAGGCCGGCTTGTGGATTTGCCAAAAGTCAAAATCAGCTCAAGTCTAGTCTATGGGCTTGCCGAAAGTTTGATACAATCTTGGGTCAGCTCATGGGCTTATCCAAAATCTTTATGACAGCCTGAGGGCTTTTAAACTAAATTAATTAAAGTCAATGATTAAATTAATTGATCTAATCAGGTTGAAATTAAGTTGATTCAGCTAAATCAAATTAAATAAGATGATTAAATCAATTTGACTCGAATAGACCACCAAATGGACCTAATTTGGTCAAATAAATGGACTAGACTCAAATTGAACTGAACCCAAATTGAGTTAATGCAAACTAAACTGGTTTAGACCCAACCCCAATTAGGCTTAAATCAAGTCAATCCAAAAGCAAATTAAATTTGACCTAAACCTTAATTAGGTCAAACCAAGTTTGAATGAAACCCTAATTTGATCGACCAAGCTCAAATAAAACTTTAATTGGGTTAAATCAAGTTCAAACCAAGCCCTAATCAAGTCAAATCAAACTCACATTCAAACCAAAGCTAGGTCATTCTTGAACTAGAACTAGGTCAAACTTGAATCAAAACTAGGTCAAGACTCAACCAAAACCATGTTGAACCTAAATCAAGCTGAACTTGAAGCCAAGTTCATTATGGCTCAAACCCAAATCCAATGAAGTCCAACATTGTTTGAACCCAAACCTATTAATGGGTTTAGATTGGATCCATTAAAAACCCATTAAGGGTTAGATCCAAGATCCATTAAGGATCCAATAACAACCTATCAGGGGTTGGATCTGAGATCCATTAAAGAGTCCAATAAGAAACTGATCAGGATTGGATCCAAGTTCTATTAAGGATCCACAAAGAATCTATGAAGGGTTAGATCCAAGATTCATTAGGAACCCAATCAGATGCAAATCAAAATTAAGTTTTGAACATTGAATTGAATTAAATCATATTCAAATCAAGATCAAGTTTTGAATATCGAATTGAATGAGATCAGACTTAAACCAAATCATGTTTGAACTTTAGATCAAGCTGAACTAAATGTAGGCTTGAAGTTGCTTAGTTGATTAGCTAGATACTGTGGTCAGATGATGCCAACTGACAAGACACTTGAACCCGTCAGCCACACTTTAAAATTAAATCAACGCAAAAGCATTGCCAATGCTTTAAATTCAATCGACAACATGCCTCCAAGGCTATCAATTATCAAATTGAACTAAATTAAGGAAATCTTAAACTTGCTTAGTTAGTCAACCAAGTACCTTATTCAAACGAAGTCAACCAACAACATGCTTAAAGGCTATCGGCCACACTTCAATGCTAAACCAACATAAAAGCATTAGCAATGCTTCAAATTCAATCAGCAATGCGCCTTAGAGGCTATTGATTATCAAACAAACTAAATTAAGGTAGGCTTAAACTCATTTATTTACTCAGCCAGGTGCCTTATGTAAATAAAATCAACCAACAAGATGTTTAAAATCTATGAGCCACACTTCAAAGCTATGCCTACCCAAAAGTATTGGTAACAGTTTAAATTCAATGGCTAGCATATGCCAAGACTACTAACTATTTTAAACTAAACTAAAGGTAGGCTTGAACTCACTTGGTCAGCCAACCAAATGTCTTGTTCAATCAAAGTTAACTAATAATTTGCGTGAAGCTATTGGCCACACTTCAAAGCTAGTCAACCCCAGAAGTCATCGATGATGCACCTTTCAAGCTAGTTAACCTAGAAGCCATTGATAATGTACTCTTTGAAACTAATCAATCCTAGAAGCTGTTGATGACTCACTTTTGAAGCTAGTGAACTCCAAAAGCTATGGATGATGGACTCTTCAAACTAGTCAACCCCAAAAGTTGTTGATGACACACTCTTCAAGCTAGTCAACCCTAGAACCCATTGATGATGCACCTTTTAAGCTAGTCAATCCCAAAAGCTGTTAACAATGCACCATTCAAGCAAAGCCAACATAAGCTCAAAAATCATTGGTAACACCCTAAATCTAATCGATAACATATCTAAAAGGCCATTGATTATAAAATTAGAAATGATAAACATAAAGCTAATGTTGTTAATCATTTTGAACTATGCTAAGGTAGGCTTGAACTCGCTTAGTTAGTCAGCCACAATGTCTTATTCAAACAAAATCAACAACAATAAGTTCATAGTCATCAGCCATACTTCAAAGCTAAACCAATCCAAAAGCCATTGGTGACGCTTAGTTGAACCAATGCCAAAAGCTATTAGTGATGCTTCTTGACAACACACCTAAAATCCATCAATTGTTAAGTTAGAAATGATTACTATGAAACTAAGGTTGTTAATCATTCTCTTGGACTGAATATTAAAAAGTCAACTAACAACAAGTAGAAAGCCATCAGTAACAATTTGAACCCTAACAGGGTCAATTAACACAAATCAAGGCACTCAACCTTACCCATCAGCATGTTATCAATATCCACCAAGGATCAAATCAAGATCCATCCGAGTCAGACTCCATATGGTCCAGTGCATAGAGGTAGGGTAGCAACAAATATTGAGCTCTTCCCATTCCATTTCTTATTTCATGATTATAAATTTAAATTCATTTAATTATAAAGTGAGGGTATGTCCTTTCTTAAGCCATATACCTTTTCTTAAATCAATCAAATTATGCTTTCTTTTCTTTTGTGTCTCTATTTTTATTTTCTAGGTTTCTCACTTTAGGAGGTTCCTAATAGTTGTCATGGTAATTAACGATTGGGGCTTACACATGTTAGAAGTCATATTCCCACAACACTTAATTGCACATTCAAATCATTACTTATTTATTTATTATTTTGAAATTACTCCTTAGGGTCTTTCGCTATCCTGGGTGGTCTATTTTTGATCCCATAGACTATAATCCAGATCCAATTGAGACCCCATGTTTGAGTTATAATTCAGTGGAATTCAAGTTTCTATTTATGATTATATTTTTATCAAATTTGATTTTGGAAAAAATCAGCTCAAACAAGCAAATATCCACTCCAATCCAAAGTTTTGAATCTCTCACACTCCTAACAATCTATGAGCGTTTACTCTTGAGTAGAATGATAAAATTGAACACTTTTGTCTTACTACAAGACCTCACAAAGGAGAACAAGGACTTTGAAGATTTGAAAGGTTAGAGCAATTGGAGGATAGTGGGCTATTCGAAGTTTGTTTTCTCATATCATGATTTCTCAAGAATATGCAAAAGTTCTTTATTGAACAAGCCCCAAGCCCTTAAATACCCATTGAGAAGAGAACTATCCGTTGGCTATATTCTGTGAGTTTGGGCGCTCGGACCATAAGCTTCAGGCATCGAAAACATCCCAATGGTCAAGTTTAATTAGCATACATAAACAATGTCACAAGTTCCAATGTCTAGTTATTAGGCTTAGCCAATTGAAATTTGTATTGAATGATCAATTCCAAAAACATAAGAACCTTGAAGTTTACAGCCTTTGATCTTTAAGTGTCTAAACCTGAGGGTTTGGGCATCTAAAGTTGTTAGTTATTCCATGGGTATCTCTGTGAGATTCAAGCATCCAAACTCTGAAGTTCAAATGTCTAAAATTAACAAAACAACCTATTGATTTATTGCAATTTAAGTTCTTAGTTTAACATCTTCTCATGACTAATCTTGGGTAGAAAGATAGGCTAGTGAAGGCATTCCAAGATGAGCTTGAGTATTAGCCAAAGCTCTAAACTAAGAATTCAAATAGCAAATCTTTTACTCAAATAATAAATAAAAATTTTAAACCTAGTGAGCCAACTTGATCTCTTGAGTGTTTTTTAGGCCATCTTTAATTCTTCAAGTTTTGTCCATTGATCCACCATCACACCTCATTTTAAATATTGTCTTCATGTCCATCCACACTTAAGGCTTTTGAATGGGCTTTATCTTCATTTTAGGCTCAACATTCCTATAATCTTAAGACATGATCAATTTGGTTTGTTCATCATCAAAACTATAAAGGGCAACAATCTCCCCCTTTTTGATGATGACAAACCCTTACAAGTATAAAATACATAATCTACTTTGTTAATGAAAATTTTAAATTTAAAGCAATTTAACAACTAGAGTTATGCATACCATAGATAAGAGAATTTTTGAAATATATAAATTTTAACAACTTTTAAGCACAAATGTAAACTCCCCCTTACTATGGCAACGCCTCCTATCAACTCCCATTATCTATATTCTCCCCATTTTGACATCAACAAAAAGGGTTATACATAGGTTGACAAGATAAAAAAAATGTAAGAATCTACAATAATGTAAAGTGACAATAAAAAAACCACATCTATATAAACTCAAATAAGATCCATAAGAGTCAAACTATTCACAAACATAAATAGGGCTTCAAAATACCTAAACAAATCATAAGCCACTAATCATCCACAAAACCATCATCAAAAGTTGAGTCCAAACCAAATTTTATAAGGGCACAAAAAAGGCACAACATCTCTAAGAGCTCGGTGCCTACCAAAATCGATCCATGAAGGCAATCAACATACCCTTGAATCAGCCTAGGTGCTCCATGGTCTGCTAGGATCTATAAGTAGCTATCCCATGGTCTGCTAGGATCTATAAGTAGCTATCCCCTCAAGATGATCTGATCACTCAGTCAGCTCATCCAGCCTCAATCAATATATCATCAAGAAGATCTTGTATCCTTAGCCTCCATAATAGCTCTAGCCTCAGCATTTGCTCCATTGGTGCCAAAAGTAGTAGGGACGACCTCTCAGACTCAGCCTGTGGTAGGCACCCAATCTTGTGTTTAGATAGTGTCATCATCCTCCTATGGGTTGAAGCCTATATGGTGAAGAGAGGCTCAAATGAATGTCTGAGAAGTGGTATAGCAATTGAGTGGACCCTAAGACATGGAGACTACCCCAAAATAGTAGAAGATATGAGAAATAATGCTAGGACAACCAAGGACCATGGCAAAATGAAGGATGTACTAGGCCATTATGGGATTATGATCAATGGCTTAGGATGGTGGAGACCCCAAAGAGTGACCGCGATGCACAAATCAAAGTGTATTTAGTTTGAATACGCAAGCAGGTGTTATAGAAACATTGACTTCCAATAGGTCCAATAGGTGCAAGCTCCTATTTTAATTACCCTAAGAATTATTGAAAATCTCGTAAAGTAGGAAACCTTGCTAATAAAATAGAGACATAAAAAGTAAAAACAAAAGCATCATTTGATTGATTTGAGAAATGATACATGACTTAAACAGGGACATACCCCCACTTTACATTTGCATAAATGACATGAGATAAGAAAAGGGATAGGAGAAGCTCGATGTTTGCTGCTGCCCCTCTCCTGCATGCTAGACCTAGTGAAATTTGACTTGATTGGTTCTTAGGTTAATCTTCGATGGATGTTCATAATATGGCTTAATCTTAGGGTGTGGCAAACTACCTCAACGTTTGCCAACTGGCATTACTGAGATATTAGGCATCCTCCTCTGGGACATGGAGAAATGAGAGAGGAAGTAGGAGAAGCTTAATATGGAATTTGACTTGGATCACTCATAAGCTAATCTTCAATGGTTGTTGACAACATGCTAATGGTTGTGGCCAACCACCTTGGCTTATTGCATCACTAATGGTTTTAAAGTTAACTAGCTTGAGGGAATATCACCAACTACCTCGAGGTTGACTAGCTTGAAGGATGCATCACCAATAGCTTTTACAGTTGGCTAGCTTAAAGAGTGCAATACCAACTACTCTTGGGGGGTTGGCTAGCTTGAAGGGTGCATCGCCATCTACTTCATAGGTTGGCTAGACTAAAGGATGACTAATAGCTTTGAGCCTATTCTTGCACCTTATTTGGATAAGGTGTTTTAGCTGACTGATTGAGAAAGTTCAAAGCTACCTTTTGTCTTATTTGATTTGAAAGAATGATCAACAACTTTGGCTTATGCTAATCATCTTTGACTTGGTAATTAATATCCTATCTTGGCTTGTTTTTGATTGAATTTGAGCTATTATTGACCACCTTCATATTATTGTCTACTGACCTTGTTTGAATGAGGCATTTTGGTTGACTAACTGAGTGAGTTCAAGCCTACTGTTTGCCTATTAGATTTGAAGGAATGATCAGGGGTTGTGGCTTATGCTAATCATCTTCAACTTGGTGATTGATGGCCTATATCTACTTGTTATCAATTGAATTTGAGATATTGTCAACTACTTTGAAATTATTATTGATTAAATTTGAGGTATAGTCAACTGCTTTGAGCTTATTGTTGATTGACCCTTTTCGGATGAGGCATTCCAGCTGACTGACTAAATAAGTTCAAGCCTACCTTTTGTCCTATTTGATTTAAAAGAATGATTAGTAGTTTATATTATGCTAATCTTCTTAGACTTGGTGATTGATGGCATATCTCAGCTGCTTGTTGATTGAATTGAGGTGTTATCAATGACCTTAAGTTTGTTGTTGACTAACCTTGTTTGAAAAAGGAGTTTTGACTAACTGAGTGAGTGAGTTCAAGCCTTCCTTTTGTCCTATTTGATTTGAAAGAATGATCAACGGCCTAGGTTTATGCTAATTAACTTTGACTTGGTATTATTGATGGCTATCATGGCACACCGAATGGGACTCGATGATTAACTACCTTTCTTGCCTTGTTGTTGATTGGGAAGTGTCATTGATGGCTTTGGCGACACACCCAATGGTCCTCATTTTGACTTAGTTTAGTTCTATTCAAAATTGCTTTGGTTTAGGTTGGGCTGGTAGCATTGCCCACTGCTTATGGAGCTAGGCATAGCCCTTGAGTATTGTAAAGGCTTTCAGGGCACATCCAGTGGGACACAATTCAACCCAGCATAACTCTACTCAAGTTATTCTTGATTTGGGTCAAGATAGTAGCATCATCCTCTACTTGTGGGCCTAGCTATAGCCTCGAGGTGTTGCCAGAGATTTAACACACCTAGTGGGACTCAGTTTGGTTTGATTCAATTTTTTCTTTGAACTTATCTAGGTCAGATTTGACTTGTGTTTTGGTCCTAAGTCTGGTTTGAATTGGATTTAGCCAAACTTGGCACAAACTGGTTTGGTCTATCTCAGACTTGCCTTAACCTAGTTTAGTTAAAATTTGCCTTAATTTTATTGGGCTTGGTTCAAGCTTTGTTCAAAAGGCTTTTTGATTCAACCAACCTTCAATACAAACTTGTTGTAGCTTGGCTTAAGTGAAGTTTGATTTGAGCTTGCTTTGATTTAGTTTGAATATTATTTGACTCAATTGAAATTCAACTTGAACTTTGTTTTCATCCTAGGTTTTCTTGATTGATCCTAAATTAACCCAAGTTTGGATTGATCACAACTCAATTCAATTTGGATTGATTGCAAACCCAAGTTGTTAGCTTTCTAACTAAAATAGATGATCGATTGCAAGTAGGTATTATTTCTAGTTTAGCAAAACTAGATGATTGGTTTGGGTATCGTATGACCAACTGGGGCTATTTTTGTCTGTTCAAGTTTATTTCAGTTTGCTTGCTTTCATCAATTTGTGTTTGTCTGATGTTTTGTTTGAGTAAATTTTAGTTTGCTCATTTGTCTTGGTCGCATTGGCTTGAGTTCAACATGGTTGAGTCATTAAATCAATTTTTTATCTTAATCAATTTTCAATTTGAGAGCCCTTAGGTTGTCATGATAATATTACAATGGGCCCAAAGGCTAACATATGGTCCAAGTGGTCAGGAGCCTGAGGGTTGGCTAATAGACATGTGGCAAACTTGAAGGCTATCTTGATTATGCAAGCCCAAAGCATGGCATCAAGATGAGCCTAAAGGTTGGCATAGTGACAAGCACAAAGGTTGGTATAGCGGTGAGCTCGAAGTATGGCATAATGACAAGCTGGAAGGCTGGCATAGTAGTGAGCCCAAAGGTTGGCATAGTAGTGAGACCGAAGATTGGCATAATGGTGAGCCCAAAAACTGGCATAGTTATGAGCCCAAATGTTGGCATAATGGCAAGCCCTAAGGCTAGCATAGTGGGGAGATCGAAGGCTAGCATAATGGTGAGCCCAAAGACTAACATAGTGGCAAGCCTGAAGGCTGGCATTGGGGCAAGCTTGAAAGTTGGCATATAGTCAAAATTTGTGAGTTTTAGTTATTTTGGTTATTCTCATTCTTGTTCAAGTCCAAGTAAGCTTTTGTGATGGGTGGCACTATGTTGCAAAAGGGTCCATGAGTGGTTGCGATGGTAATGTAGTCCATCAATGTGCAAAAGACTGTAGGTGGCCATGGTGGTGATGGAGTCTATCAATGTGCAAAGGACCATGGGTGGCCATGGCAATGATGGTGTTCTATTGACATAGAGGACTGCGGGTGGTCATAGTGGTGATGAAGTTCATCATTGATGCAATGGACTGCAGGTGACCGCAATAATGATGGAGTTCCGTCAATGTGTGAAAGGACCATGGGTGGCCACAGCGGTGATGAAGTTTGTTAATGTGCAAAGGACCACGGGTCACTGCAATAGTGATGGGGTTCAGCAATGTGACAAGGACCACAGGTGGTCGTGGTGGTAATTTGATTCCATCATGTGAGTGACCACGAGTGGCCGTGGTATTGTGGAATGAAAGGGGTGCTCGATGAGGTTTGGGAGCCCCATCCTTCAAGTTCAGTTGTCCAAATGTGAGAAGTGGAGTGTTCCTTGTGGTGACTACCAGAGCATGGGGTAGCAAGAGCTTGGGGGAGGAGTGCCGAGCAGCACAGTGGCAGTGTTCTCATGGGAATCAGGGAAAAAGAAGAGTAAAAGAGAAAAAAAGAAAGAAAAAAGAAAGAAGGGTCTTACATATTTCTTAATAGCAAGAATCCTTCCTTCAATTTGCATAGAACCTCCTTGAGAATTGGCCTCTGAATCCTCCATTGATTCATTGAGATTCTTCCCAAGAATCAAGTCTAAAAATTGTATGACATTCATGCAAAAATTCCTCCTTTCTTCATCTTGGTCTTGGCATGCTTTTATAGGGTTGAGATAATCCTCAAATTGAACCATTGACTTATTTGAGTTTTGGGATTTGATGGAATATTTTCTTGCCATAGATCTTAAATTTGCATCTTTAATTGATATATTCTGAGATTGCAATCCCTTAACTAAAAATTATGTTGATTTCTGATGAGATTGAATATGAATTTATTCCTATTTTGAGGATTCAAGATGATCTTTCATATTTGAATGGATTCTGAATGAAATTTAAGATTTGATTAATATATTCTTGCCCTAAATCTCATATTTTAATTTTAGATTAATATATTCCAATATTACACCTTCCTTGCCTAAAAATCTAGCCAAAAGAATTTGTTTCTATTTTGCAAATTGTGCCCAAATTGGTTGACCTATTTCCAATTGGTCATTTGATTGTGAGAAAAATCACACACAACCTGATAGAATCAGTCAACCTATTGGGAATTAGTCAACCCACTATGAGTGGAGATTTCTAGTTTTGTCTAAACTGGTTGTCCAGTTTGGAATCAGTTGACCAGTGTGGCTCATTTCAATGTTTGAGCCTAAAATTTCAGTCCATGTTTATTTCAAATTAGACCCCACCTATCATGAATTAAATTCAATATTCAATTCTAATTTTGTCAAACTCACAGTCAAAAATTGGGTAACAAAATCGACACAAACAAACACCTCCTCCCCAACCTCTTCTAGAGTTTTGATGAGAGGAGAGGGTGCAAAAAATTAGGTGGGATCATGATTGGTGGCTTGGGATGGTGAAAACCCCAGAGAGTAATCTCGATGCACAATTCAAAGTGTATTTAGTTTGAGTGTGTGATCAAGTATTTCGAAAACATTGACTTTCAACGGGTGCAAGTCCCTATTTTTAATTACCTTGATAATTATTGGGAATCTCCTAAAGTAAAAAACCTAGCTAATAAAATAGTGACACAAAAAGAAAAGAAGAAACCATTAGTTGATTGATTTTGAGGAATGGTACATGGCTGAAAGGGGGCATACCTCCACTTTACATTTGGATAAATGACATGAGAAAAAAAATGGATAGGAGAAGCTTGGTGTTTGCTGCTACCCCTCTCTTGCATGCTAGACTACTAGAATTTGACTTGGTTGGGTCTTAGGTTGATCTTCAGTGAATGCTGATAATATGACTTGATCTTAGGGTGTGGCAAACTACCTCGACTTGTGTCAATTGGCACTACTAAGGTCAGAGGCATCCTCTGGTGGGACATGAAGAAATGAGAGAGGAAGTAGGAGGAACTTGATATGACTTGGTTATTGATGGCCTATCTTGCCTTGTTATTGATTGAATTTGACATATTGCTAATACCTATCATTGAAAACCCAATGGGACTCAATAATCTACTACCTTTCTCAGCTTGTTGTCGATTGGTTCAGAAGTTTCCCCAATGGCTTTGGAGGCACACCTAGTAGGAATCAGTTTAACTTAGTTGAGCTCTGTTCAAACTTGATTTGGTTTAGATCAGGCTAGTATCATTGTCTAATGCTTATATAGTTGGGCATAGCCTTGAAGTATTGTCAAAGGCCTTCATAGCACATCCAATGGGACTCAATTTGACCCAACATAGCTCTATTCAAGCTAGTTCTTTATTTGGGTCAAGACAGTAGCATCATCCACTACTCATGGGGTTGAATCTAGCCTTTGGGTGTTGTTAGAGATTTAGCACACCTAGTGGGACTCAATTTAGTTCTATTTGATTACTTTTTTGAACTTACCCAGGTCAGGTTTGACTTTGATTCTAGTCTTGAGGTCAGCTCCTTTGAGTTTGGTCCAGACTTGATTTAGCCCAACTTAACTTGACCTAGTTGGGTTTGGCTCAGCCTTGCCTTAACCTTGTTTAGTTAAAATTTGCCTTAATCTAATTGGACTTGGCTTAGGCTTAGGTCAAATGGCTTTTTGATTCAACCATTCTTCAATTCAAACTTGTTGTAGTTTGGCATAATTTGAGTTTGATTCAAGCTTTTTTGGATATAGTTTGAATGTTGTTTGACTTAATTAAAATTCAACTTGAATTTTGTTTTCATCTTAGGCTGTCTTGGTTGAACCTGAATTGACCCAAGTTTGGATTGATCAAAACTCACTTCAATTTGGATTGATTTTGAACCCATGTTATTAGTTTTTTTTATTGAAATGAATGACCAATTGGGCTACCAGATGATCAATTGTGAATAGTATTATTTCTAGTTTAATAAAACTAGATGATTAGTTTGAGTACTGGAAAATTGATTGGGCCTTGTTTTGTTTATCTAGGTTGATTTCAATTTGCTTACTTTCATCTATTTGGATTCATCTGATGTTTTGTTTGAGTCAATTTCATTTTGTTCATTTGTCTTTGTTGCATTGGGTTAGGCTCAACATGGTTGAGTCATTAGATTAATTTTTTATCTTAATCAATTTTTAGTTTGAGAGCCCTCAAGCTATAATGATGATATTACAGTAGCGCTGAAGGCGCTTCCAGTCCATGCGTTCACAAGCTTGAGGGTTGGCTAATAGACATGTGGTGAACCCTAAGGTTGGCATGATTTGGCAGACTCAAAGGTTGGCTTGATTATACGAGCCCAAAAGTTGGCATCGAAGTGAGCCCAATGGTTGGCATAGCGGCTATCCCGAATGCTGGCATAATGGCAATCTCGAAGGCTAGCATAGTAGTGAGCTCGAAGGTCGGCATAGTGGCAAGTCTAAAGGATGGTATAATGGCAAGCCTGAAGGCTTGCATGGAGGTGAGCTGAAGGTTGGCATAGCGGTGAGCCTAAAGGATAGCATAGTGATGAGCCTAAAAGCTAGCATAGTGGCATGCCCGAAGGTTGGTGTTATGGCAAGCCCAAAGGTTGCATATAGCCCAAATTTTTAGTTTTTAGTTATTTTCATTATTCTCATTCTTGTTCAAGTTGTTGTCATATTCTCCCCCTCTGCCTTCAAGGAACCTCATGGGAGGCTCCAAATTTTGAGTTTTTCTCATGGGGGGTGGCATTGTGGTGCACAAAGGGGGCTACTGGTGATGAAGTTCCAACAATGTGTAAAGGACTATAGGTGGTCGTAGTATTATGGAATGAAAGGTGTGCTCGGTGAGGTTTGGGCACCCAATTCCCTCAAGTTGGGATGTCCACACACAAGAAACAAGTCACCATTTCAGGCAGCAATCGAAGCACAAGGTGGTGAGATCACAAGGTAGGAGCACGGGTAGCAATAGGGATGAAATGCTTATGGGAGGCAAAGGAAAAGGAGAAGTAAAAGAGATAAAAGAAAGGAAGAAGAGAGGAGGGCCTTACATCTCTTTATGATGCTCTCTTGATTTCTTCTTTGGCAGTGTGGATTCCTCCGTTAATTTGCATGGAACTATCTTAGGAATTGGATATCAAATTTGCCTTCATTCATGCAGAGTCTCCCAAAGATTCAAGTAAAAATTCTATGAAATTCATGCAAAAATTCCTCTCCCTTCATCTTGGTCTTAGCATGCTTTCATAGGGTAGAGAAAGCCTTCAAATCAAATTAATTGATTTGAATTTGGATTTGATGGAATATTATCTTGCCATAGATCTCAATTTTGGATTTTTGATTGATGTATCCTAAGATTGCAATCCCTTAACTGAAAATTTAGTTGATTTCTGATGAGATTGAATGTGAATTTGTTTCTATTTTGATGGTTCAAGAGGATCTTTCAAGATTCAAAAGGATTCTCATTGAAATTTAAGATTTAATGAATATATTCTACCATAAATCTCATTTGAACCTCAGGTTAATATATTCCTAGATTACACCTTCTTTGTTTGAAATCCATTGATCTTCAAACAATTCAAAGAGAATTTGTTTCTATTTCTATAGATTGTGCGTGAATTGGTCAAGTAGTTAAGGAACTAGTCATTTGACTATGAGTAGAGGCCATGTTATTTGTCAAAACTGGTCAACTAGTTGGGAACTAGTTGTCTGGCTAGGGACAGACATGCCTAGCTTGTGAGGTTTGGGAGCCCAAACCTTTGGAGTTTGGTTTCTTGAACACAGGTTGACTTGGGCTCGATTTTTCAGCTTTTTTTACTTTAAATTAGACCCCACACTCACCATGAATTGGGCTCAAAGTCCAACCCTAATGCTTGTCAAATTTTAGGTTGGAATTGGGTGACAAAATTGACTCAAGCAAATGCCCCATTCGCATCCTATTCTTGAGTTTTGACTAGAGGAGAGGGTGTGAACAATTTCCACATGCTTGTCCCTACATCAATGCTCTAGGAGTTGACATATGAGTTTGAATTACCATGTGAAAGTGGACTTAAGTTGCTACAAAGGGTGGACTTGACTGCCACAAGGAGTGAATTGAGCTGCCACATAAGGTAGATTTGAGTTGCCACAAGGAGTGGGCTCCAGTTGCCACAAGGAGTGGACATGCATTGCCAAATGGAGTGGACTTGAATTGCCACAGTGACTAGACTTGACCACCACAAGGAATGGACTTGATTTTGCCATAGTGAGTGGACTTGAATTGCCATAAGGAGTGGACTTGAGTTGGTGGACTTGAATTGCCATAAGGAGTGGACTTGAGTTGTCATAATGAGTAGACTTGAGTTGCCATAATGAGTAGACTTGAGTCACCACAATGAGTGGACTTAACCACTACAAGGAGTGGACTTGAGTTGCCACAATGAGTGAACTTGATTTGCCACACAATGAGTGGGCTTGATTTCCCATAGTGAGTGGACTTGAGTTGCTACAAGGAGTGGACTTGAGTTGACATAATGAGTGGGCTTGACTTCCACAAGGAGTGAACTTGAGTTGCCACAATGCGTTGACTTGACCGTCACAAAGATTAGACTTGAGTTGCCACAATGAGTGAGGTTGAGTTGGAACAGTGAGTGGCCTTGACCACCTCAAGGATTGGACATGAGTTGACATGGGGTCATGGACTTGACTACCACACAAAATGGATAGGGTTTCATGTCCATATTTTTTGCCTTGAGAAACATGGAGTGCATGTTTGATCAGGCATTCCTTTGAGAAAGCTGGACATTCTGTCGTAGACTAAACATAGGCATTCTTTATTGTCATTACTTCTAGAGGCTTAGGCATAGTATCTCTTAAGGAATTGGGCATTGATAGGCTTTTCCCTTTTGTGATTGATTAAATGATAGGATTCACCTTCAAATATCCTTTCAATGATATAAGGGTCTTCATAATTAAGCTTAAACTTGCCTTTCTTGCTTTGGTTTGGGATTATGGGTCTTCTTAAGACCAAAACCAATTTTCCCATTTGGAAGGATTTGAACTGGGCCATCTTGTTGTAAGCTCTAGATAGTTGTGCTTGATAGATTTCTCGATTGTGGCTTGGTCCCTTCTTTGAGTTCCGGGCAAGCTTTTTTTGGTTTGAGGATCATCTCTTCACCAAGTGATTCATCATGTTGAACAAGATTTGGCAAATGTTCCTCTTTTAGTTTTGAGGGCATTTCAGTTGCATCATGCCCCTTTTTTCTATCTTTGATGAAGCTTTGTGAAGGACTTCACCTTCTTGGGATATCTGGCAAGTCGTGGCAACTCGATAAACATAATTTGTGTGTTAGTAGATGTTGAGTATTTTTTATCAACCTTATTATCGAACAGAGGTCTAGTGGTGACCATAAGACATGTATAGGTTCTTGAAGTGATGCATCCCAATCCTTTAGAATTCTTTATTGGAACATTAGATTAGGATGTTGTGTAGTAATTGACTGAATCAACAAGCAAATGCTCAGGTTGATGCTAGTTAAATTGTAGTAATTCAAGCTGATAGTTCATCTTTCAAAATGGCAAATGAGTGCATGAGCTTCAAGAGAAGTAACTATATGAAGTGATGTTCTCTTTTTTCTTTTCAATTGTGATGCTAGAAAAAGCAAATCATGTAAAGCATATGTGTTTGTACTTATTTAAAAGAATTTTTTTAGAGATTTCATTTAGTAGATAGGTGAGATATCCTTTTATCTTTAATTAAGGTCTCCTACTTGATTTGGTCTTGTTGAAGTTTAAGGATGATTTTGTCTCAGGATATGGTAGGTAACCAAGGGACCTTCCCCTACACCTTTTTTCTAGTGTGATATTTTCTTCCGAAACTTGTTTTTCTTATGACTTCACTATTTTCACCAAGTTTCTATCTGTTGCTTTTTTGACTTTAGGTTTGTTCTTGGATGCCTTCCAATCTCAATCTCAAAGGTCTACACATCTACAAATGTCATTTGGTACTTATTCTTTGGGTAGTCTTTCTTAGTCAATAATACACTAAGATGAGATAGGGTAAGCTCTCCTAATTTCAACATCCAATCCAATTTTCTCCTCTCTTTTCTTCCCTTTTTCTTTTTTCATTTTATTATTTTTTTGACTTAGAAATCTCATTTATCTTTGAGGATCTAATATTTCAAGGCTTGCGAATGCCAACTAGTTGTTACTCTTTGAGTCAACCTCTCTTGGTTTGGCTATCCATATGAGATTTGTCCATTTAGGACTTTGTCTCCCATTGTCTATCTAGGGATAATATTTTTCCCTCTAGGAGAAGATTCTTGAGAGGTTATCTTTTGATTTTAGTACTTTCATTTTCAAAGCAACTTTCCTAATAGGATTTTGACTATTTGTAGATTAGTCGCCATATTTTCAGGCTTGCATTGTGAAAGTTAACTTAGGATGTTAGTGGGTGGGGAGCTACAAGAATTCTAACTCCACCATATTTCATCATCAATCATTCTTTCCTTTAAACATTACCTTTCTATTTTTTAGAGACATT
This sequence comes from Trichopus zeylanicus subsp. travancoricus, assembly GCA_005019695.1. Lineage (NCBI taxonomy): Eukaryota > Viridiplantae > Streptophyta > Magnoliopsida > Dioscoreales > Dioscoreaceae > Trichopus > Trichopus zeylanicus. The sequence goes on from RXID01014969.1 coordinate 88,895, forward strand.
ATCTCTAAGATAGAAGGTGATTCACCTGAATAACAAGAGAACTTTTCATTTTGTGTCTCTTAAAAGTTTATTTTTGCCTCAAGAAGTATGGAATACATACTTTACTAGTCAATTTTGACTAGACATTTTGTCATAGGCTAAATATTTTTTTTTATATTTTGTACTTTTGAAGCTCATGTAACCATTTAACTCTTCCATACTATAGATTCAACATAAGTATCTTTTTCCTTGTCCATTAATCACTCTGGCATTAGAAGATGGTGTTACTCCTTTTTTACCTGAAGAACATTGAACACACATCCTTCTTTTATTGTTCTCTAGCTCTTATAGCATTGTTAAGGAGTTGGAGATAGGGATTGCAGCACCTAGCTTCAAGTTTGATCTAACATCCCAAAATCAACTGAATGCCTTGTTGATCCTTCCTTTGGCAAGTTGTAGGCAGTAAAAACTAACTTTTTCCTATCACTTAATCTTTGAAAGATTAATCCTCTAGTTTGTGCCAATGGGTCTTCCATTTCATCATTGAGGTTTGGCATAATGAAATTTGACCTTCACTACTAGAGAGAATGAAGCCTTTGTCCCCTAAGTAGATTTGGTTCTTACCCCCTTGGTGGACTTGGTCTTTTGCCCCCTGGTGGACTTGATCTTTGCCCACTAGGTGAGAGGCGAGGGGTTGATCTGTATTGGGAAGGTGGAGTAGCAACTAGATTAATAATAAGCAGGATTATAAGTAGTCAAAAATTGACTTTTTTCCTATTGTCAAGTCTCTATAAAATCGATATCCTAGTTGCGATAATGCACCCTTTGTTTTAACATCGAGGGTTGGCATGATGAATTTTGGCCTTTACCCCTTGGGTGGACTTAGTTTTTGCCTCCTAAATGGGAGGAGAGGAATTGATCCATACTAAGCAGGTGGAGCAGCAACTAGATCAAAGATAGCATTAGCAATGTTAGGAGGAATGATGCTATTGGAGAAATAAAAAGCACCAAGTATGAATTGGATAGAGTTGGACATAACCTGATGGCCAAAATGGACTCTAATTGCCCCTATGATGGTCATTATTTTGTCATCAAGGATTCGCATAATGGAATTTGGCCTTAGGCCCTTTGAATGGATTTGGCCCTTGCTCCTTGGGTGGACTTAGTCTTTGTCACTTAGATGGAAGGTCTTTGCCACCTAGATGGGAGATGAGGAGTTGATCCATGCCTATGTGGACTCCAATTATCCTTGCAGTAATCATTTATTGATGAAGTATACCAGAGATCTTTCATTGAGGATGATGGTGTAGATTTGGATAGGAGGGCCACTTGATAAAGTCATTTACCTTTTTTTGTAATGGAAAATCAATCATCAGCTTCCTTTCTTTTGATATGTGTCTATATTAGCTAGGTTTCTACACTTGGAGGAGAAATCAAGCCCCACTGAGCATGGCAAAATATGTGAGATCATAATTGGTGGCCTGGGATGACTGAGACCTTGGGGAGCACCATCAATGCACAAATTAAAGTGTGTTTAGTTTAAGTGAGCAATCAGGTGTTGTGGGAATATTGACTTCCAACAAGCACAATTCCTATTGATAATTACCTCGATAATTATCTAGAACCTACTAAAGTGAGAAACCTTGCTAATAAAACAGAGACACAAAAACTAAGAAAGCATCATTTGATTGACCTTGAGAAATGGTACACATCTTAAGGAGAGGCATACCCCCACTTTACATTTACATAAAAGACATGAGATAAGAAAAGGGATAAGAAGAGCTCGACGTTTGTTGCTGCCCCACTCCCATGTGCTAAACTAAGTGGAATTTGACTTGGTTGGTTCCTAGGTTGATCTTTAGTGGATGTTGATCATATGGCTTAATCTCAAGGTGTGGCAAACTACCTTGACTTGTGTCAGCTGACCCTGCTCAATTCTGAGGCATCATCTTGTGGGACATAGAGAAATGAGAGAGGAAGTGGGAGGAGCTTGATATGCATTGCCGCCCAACTCCCCTCCACTAAATAGAGTGTAATTTGACTTGGATGGGTCTTGAGTTTATCTTTGATGGGTGTTGACAACATGCTAATAATTGTGGCCAACTACCTTGGCTCATAGCATCACTAATGGCTTTGAAGTCAACTAACGTGTGGGAATATCACCAACTACTTCAGGGTTGACTAGCATGAAAGGTGCATCATTAACAACTTTTGGGGTTGACTTGCTTGAAGAATGCATCACGAATTGCTCCTAGGCGTTTGACTAGCTTGAAGGGTGTATCACCATTTACCTCGGATGTTGGCTAGCTTAAAGGGTGACCGATGACTTTGAGCTTATTGGCAAACCTCATTTGGACAAGGTGTCTTAGCTGACTAACTAAGGAAATTCAAGCCTACCTTTTGTGCTATTTGATTTGAAAGAATGATAAGTGACTTTGGTTGATGCTAATCCTCTTTGACTTGGTCATTGATAGCCTATCTTTGCTTGTTTTTTATTGAATTTGAGGTATTATCAATTGCTTTGAGCTGCTTATTGATTGAACTTGTTTGGTCTAGGTGTTTTAGTGGATTGACTGAGCAAGTTAAAGTCTACCTTTTTTCCTATTCAATTTGAAAGACTGATCAACGGCTTCGCCTTATGCTAATCATCATCAACTTGGTGATCAATGACTTATCTCAGCATCTTGCTAGTTGAATTTGAGGTATTATCAACTACTTTGAGCTAGTTACTGATGGACCTAGTTTGGATGAGGCCTTGTGGCTAACTAACTAAGTGAGTTAAAGCCTACCTTTTTTCTTATTCAATTTGAAAGAATGATTAGTGGCTTTGGCTTATGCTAATCATCATCGACTTGGTGATCAAAGGCCTATCTCAGCTTGTTGTCAATTTAATTTGAACTTATTGTTGATTGACCTTATTTGGATGAGGTATTCCAATAGACTAATTGGGCAAGTTTAGGTCTACCTTTTGCTCTATTTGATTTGAAAGAATGATCAACAGTTTTGACTTATACTAATCATCTTTGACTTGGTAATCGATAGCCTATCTTGGCTTGTTATTGATTGAATTTGAGGTGTTGCTGATGGTTGTCATGGCATACCTAATTGGACTCATAATATATTGCCTTTCTTGTCTTGTTATCAATTGTATCTGAAGTGTTGCTGATGGCTTTGGTGGCACACCCAGTGGGACTCCATTTGACTCAGTTTAGTTCTATTCAAACTTGCTTTAGTTTAGGTCAGGCTGAGTATTGCCAAAGGCTTTCATAGCATGTCTAGTGGGACTCAATTCAACCCATCACAACTCTATTCAAGCTTGTTCTTGATTTGGGTTAGGATAGTAGCATCATCTACTACCCATGCGGTTGGATATAGCGGTGGGGTGTTGCTAGAGATTTAGCACATCTGGTGGGACTCAGTTTAGTTCAATTTGATTCTTTTTTTGAACTTATCCAAGTTAGGTTTGACTTGTGTTCTGGTCTATAGTTTGGCTCCTTTGAGTTTGCTTTGAACTTGATTTAGCCCAACTGGGCTTGACTTGGTTGGGTTTGGCTCAGACTTGCCTTAACCAAGTTTAGTTCAAATTTACCTTAATCTAATTGGACTTAGTTAAAGCTTTGTTCAAATGGCTTTTTGATTTAACCAGCCTTTAATTCAAACTTGTTGTAGCTTTGCCTAATTGGAGTTTGATTCGAGCTTGTTTTGATTTAGTCTGAATGCTATTTGACTCGATTGAAATTCAACTTGAACATTGTTTATATCATGGGTTGTCTTGATTGAACCTAAATTGACCCATGTTTGGATTGATAAAAACTCAATTCAATTTGTACTAATTTTAAACCCACGTTGTCACTTTTTTGACTAAAATAGATGACCAGTTGGGCTACTAGATGACTGATTATGCACAAGTATTATTTTTGGTTTAACAAAACTGGATGACCAGTTTGGGCACTGGTCATCCAACTTGGACTTTTTTGTGTCTATCCAAGTTGATTTGATTTTGCTTGCTTTCATCCACTTGGGTTCGACAAGTGTTTTTTTAGTCAATTTAATTTTGTTCATTTGTCTTTGTCACATTGGCTTGAGTTCAACAATGTTTGATTCATTAAATTAATTTTTTATCTTAATTGATTTTTAGATCGAGAGCCCTCAGGCTATCATGATGACATTATAACAGGCCCGAAGGCCAACTTGTGGTCCACGTGATCGCAAGCCTGAGGCTAGCGAATAGATATGTGGCAAACTTGAAGGTTGGCATGATTTGGCAAGCCTGAATGTTGGCTTGGTTATGCGAACCCAAAGGTTGGCATGATGGCAAGCCCAAAGGCTAGCGTAGAGGTGAGCCAGAAGGCTAGCACAGTGGCAAGCCTGAAGGCTAGCATAGTGGTGAGCCTGAAAGCTGGCATAGTGATGAGCCTAAAGATTAAAATAGTGGTGAGCCTAAAGCCCAACATAATAGTGAGCCTGAAGGCTGGCATAATGGAGAGCCTGAAGGATGACATAATGGTGAGTCTAAAGGCTGACATAGTGGCGAGCCCAAAGATCGATATACTGGTGAGTTTGAAGGCTAACGTAATGGCGAGCCCAAAGGCTAACATAGAGGCAAGCCTAAAGGCTAGCATAATGACAAGCTCAAAGGTTGGCATAGTTGTGAGCCCAAAGACTAAAATAATGGTGAGCCTGATGGTTGGCATAATGGTAGGCCCAGAGGCTAGCATAGTGGGGCCTAGAGACTAGCATAGTGGGGCCCAAAGGCTAGCATAGTAGAGCCTGAAGGCTAGCATTGTGGTCAGCTCGATGGCTTGTGGTGAGCTCGATGGCTTGCATATAGTCCAAATTTGTGAGTTTTAGTTATTTTGGTTATTCTCATTCTTGTTCAAGGTCAAGCGAGATCTTGTCATAGTGTCCCCCTCTGACTTCAAGAAACCTCATGGTAGGCTCCAAAATTTGACTTCAAGGAATCTCATGGAACCGTGGTGTGCAAGGGACCGTGCATGACCATGGTGGTGATGTAGTCCATCAATGTGCAAAGGACCATTGGAGGCCATGGTGGTGATTGAGTTTCTTCAATGCAAAGGACTATGGGTGACCACAGTGGTGATAGAGTTGCTTCGATGCAAAGGACTATGGATAACCATAGTGGCGATGGAGTCTATCAATGTACAAAGGACACAAAGGACCGTAGGTGGTCATGGTTGTGATGGAGTCCATCATTGTGCAAAGGACCATGAGTGGCTGAGGCAGTATGGAGTTTTGTCAATATAAGATACCACAAGTGACCATGATGGTGTTGGAGTATTTCAATGTGCAAAGGACCATAGGTGGCTATAGTAGTGATGGAGTTCATTGATGTGCCAAGGACTGCAGGTGGTCGTGGTGGTAATGAAATTTCATCAATGTGAGAGACTGTAGGTGGCTGTGGTATTGTGGAATGAAAGGGGTGCTCAATGAGGCTTGGGCACCCGGTCCTTCATGTTCGGTTATCCAAATGTGAGGAGCACAGTGTTCCTTGAGGTGGCAACTGTAGCATGGGCAATGAGAGCATGGGGAAGGATTGCAAGGCAATGACAAAGGTAGAGTTCTCATGCAAAACAAAGGAAAAGGAAGAGTAAATGAGAAAAAGCAAAAAGAGAGAGGAGCCTTACATCTTTCTTGATGGCAAGAATTCTCCCTTTAATTTGCATAGAACCTCCTCGAGAATTGATCTCCAAGTCCTCCTTTGATTCCTTGAGAGTCTCCCCAAGAATCAAGTCTGAAAAATGTATGAAATTTGTGCAAAATTCCTCCTTTCTTCATCTTGGTCTTGGCATGCCTTTATAGGGTTGAGAGAATCCTGAAACCAAATGATTAATTGATCTAAATTTGGGATTGATGGAATATTGTCTTGCCATAGACCTCAAATTTGGATCTTTGCCTAATATATTATGAGATTGCAATCCCTTAACTAAAAATTATATTGATTTCTAATAAGATTGAAGATGAATTTGGATCTTTTAAGATTTGAATGGATTCTCAATGAAATTTGAGATTTGATGAATATATTTTGCTATAAACCTCATATTTGAATCTCAAGTCGAAATATTCTAAGGTTGCACCTTTCTTGTTTGAAAATCCCATGATCTTCAAAGGATTTAAAGAGAATTTGTTTATTTTTTTGCATTTTATGCCTAAACTAGTCATCTAACTATGAGTAGAGGCCATATAATTTGTCAAAACCAATCAATCGATTAGAAATTAGTCATCTGGCTAGGCACAAAATGCCCAACCTATGAGGTTCGGGCACTTGAACATTTAGAGTTTAGTCACCCGAACATGAGTTGACCTAGGCTTGATTTTTCAACCTTTTCTACTTTAAATTGGACCCCACAATCACTGTGAATTAGACTCAAAGCCTAACCCTAATGTTTATCAAATTTTAGGTTGGAATTAGGCTACAAAATTGACTCAAATAGCCTTATAACAAAGGATGATGTAGGGAAGGTTGACCAATCACCCATTTAGAAGACAGTAAATCAAAAATAGTTCCATATAGGAGACCTCATCACAATGCCTACCCTTCGAAAGGATAGTGTAGGCAAGATTCTGGTGAATGATATAGGATTTAATAGGAAGGAGGTTAGAGGTTAGGGACTTTGTCATTCATAGGACCTGTGCATGGTTCTTCCCAAAAACTCTCTAAATATCCTTAGAGAATTCATGGAGAAGTCTACATTGGACCATTAGTATGCAAAGGTGACCACTTTCTCCTCAATGGGAAGTCCTAAGATCAGTCCTAAGGTGTTAGAGTGAAGGATAATCTATATATCCCCATAGTAAGATATGAGCATCATGCGACCATAATCAAAAGATGCATAAGAATAGAAAATCCACACATCCTCCTTATTGTAGTTTTCATAGGAGAATACTAAATCTAGCCACCCTTAGGCAACAAATTGGTATATTTGAAAATTCACAATCAAAATCTTGAAGTGCTTGCCTCATCTAAAAAAATTGTGAGCAATAACACCCCGTAGTCATATGTTTGGCCTCGGTGATAGAAAGAGCCACTGAATTTTTTTCTTGGAACACCATAAAACTAGATATTTTTCAAGAAACTAGCATGTTCCACTTATACTCTTTATATCCACATGATATCCAACATAGTTTACATCATAAAATCCTATCAAATAAAAGCAATCAATCCTAGGGTACCATAAACCTAGATCTCATGTGTCCATTAAGATATCTAAGTATATATTTCATGACAACTAGATGAAATTTCCTATGTGAAGCTTGAGATCTAGTACATATGCCAAGACTAAATATTCTATTGGGTCTGCTTGCAGTAAGATATAATAAACTACTAATCATACCTCTACCAATTTTCATCAATCTTTTCACCATCTTTATCTTTGTCCAACGTAGTTGAAGGACATGATTTCATTCTTCAATTGTTGCACTTGGAGTCCAAGGAAGAAGTTTAGCTCTCCCATCATGCTTGTCTTGAAGTCCTCTTTCATAGTACTTGCAAAAATCTCACACAAATTTTCATTAAATATAATATCATCAACATAAATTTATACTACAAATAAATAGTTTTCTATTTTTAATAAAAACAATGTGGTGTCAATGCAACCCCTTTGAAAATCATTTGAAATCAAGAAAGAACTATGTTTTTCATACCAAGCTCTTGGTGTTTGGTTTAAATCATACAAAACCTTTCTCAATCTAAAAGCACGGTTAGAAAAGCCTAAGTCTTCAAAACTAGGAGGTTGTTTAACATAGACTTTCTTGGATAAAACACCATTCAAAAAGGCACTTTTAACATCCATTTGGAAAAGTTTAAATCTCTTAAAACATGCAAATGCAAGCAAATCCGAATAGATTCCAAATGAGCAATGAGTAAAAGTTTCATCAAAATCAAATCCTTCTATTTGGTTGAAACCTTGGGACACTAATCTAGCCTTGTTTCAAACCACAACACCATTTTCATCTAACTTGTTCCTATAGACCCATTTCACACCAATTGTTGGATAGTCATTTGGTCTTAGAATGAGCTCCCAAAGTTGATTTTTCTCAAATTGATTTAAATCTTTTTGTATACTAAGAATCCAACTAGCATCCTTTTGAGCTTCATCAAGATTTTTGGGTTCACTTGAGAAAGAAAAGTAATATAATGAAGATTGTATTGAATACATGTCTAGTTTTTAACCCTTGATCAACATTACTAATGATTTGATCCTCCGGGTGATTCTTCTTGAATTTTCATGCCTTGGAGAGCTCTTTATCTCTATCTTGTTCTTTTTGTTGGCCCACTTCATCCTCAACATCCTTTTCTTTTGAATCTTTGCTTGACTCAACCTCTTGTTTTTCTTTGAATTGTATCTCATCTAATTTCTTGGTGATATCTACATCATCATCAATTGAGTTTTTCTCCAATAGAGGATTAGCTTCATCAAATTCAACATTTATAGATTTTTTAATAATTATAGAAGACTTGTTGAAGACTTTATAGCCTTGGAAGTAGTAGAGTAACCAAGAAAGATGCCTTCAAAAGTATTCAAATCAAACTCAGACAAATGATCTCTAGTATTGACTATAAAATATTAGCAACCAAAAAACATGAAAATATCCAATATTGTGCTTTTTCTCATTCCATAATTCAAATGCAATTTTATTAAGAATTAGATAAATCAAAACTCAATTCACGATATAGCAAGTCATGGTAATGGCCTCTGCCCAAAAATACTTAGGTACAAAATACTCATTAAACATGACTCTTGCCATCTCTTGAAGAGATCTATTTTTCCTTTCAACAACTCTATTTTGTTGTGGAGTACATGGAGATGAGAAATTATGCTCAATACCATTTTCAATGTAATAGGTTTTAAAAGAATGATTTTCAAATTCACCACCATGATCACCACAAATTTTAGAAATCGTGTAGCCTTTTGATTTTGAAATCTTTTGCAAAAACCCACAAATGCATCCAAAAAGTCATTTTTATGAGAAAGAAACAAAACCCATGAATATTTAGAATAATCATCTACAATAATGAAAGCATAATTTTTACCATCCAGAGCTATTTTCCCAATAGGTCCAAACAAGTCTAGGTGTAGAAGTTCAAGTAGCCTTGATATAGTAACCATTGCTTTGGACGTGTAGGAGGTCTTCACTTACTTTCCCATTCACATGCCTCACATATGCAATCCTTGATGAATATGCCCTTGGATGGACCTCTTACTGGCTCCTTCTAATTGACTTTGGCCATGGCATCCATGCTTGCATGCCCAATTCTTGCATGCCAAAGACACTCACTATCAACTTGAGCTAGAAAGCACTTTTTTATTTTTCAAGTCATGTTTGTCAATAGTATAAACATTACCATCACAATAACCAATAAAGACTACTACATCATCAACATCATGTATAATTATGCAAATCTTGGATTTAAATAAAACATAGAATCCTCTATCACATAGTTGACTAATGGAGTAAATTATGCTTAAGTCTTTTAATTGGTATCAATGCTTGGTGCCCTTATAAAACCTAATTCACTACCTCTTGGCCCCCACACCCCACACCAACACACCCCCCTCCCCTCTCTTATGTGGTTTTTGAGCTTTCAACTGGTATCAATGCTTGGAGTAGCCAATAAGGGGACAGGAGGAATGACAACCTTGGTGGAATTCTTCTTCCAAGGGGGCTGCAAAGGGGCAACCAAAGGGGCCCCTCTTTTCTTCTTTAGGAACTCGTTCATAAAATGAGATTTGATCAAGGCCTAAAATCACTAAAACTATTGTTAGACCAAACTAAAACATTGGTGAGGGAAATTATCACATAAGCATTAGGCATCATACCAATTGGCTAGGCAACAGAGACCCCATACTATTGCAAATGATCCTCATCAGACCATGAGGGGGTAGACCTAATCAACTCCACCTCTTTGGCCTAGGACACTAATAAGTGGTGCACCTTGGGAGAAGTATCAAGGTCAATTTATTGTATGGACAAATTGCCCCAATCACTCAAAAGGTTCTAGTTATTTCAAGTGAAGATCCAGATTAGATGAGCTTTTTCAGAAATGTATAGAGGAGGGGGTTTGAAGCTAACAACTGATACATTTTTTTCGGGGCAAAGTACCACCAATCACTAGTATTAGAGCCTCAGCAGAACTTAAAAGCATCTCTAGATATTTTCTAAGGTCAAGGAAAAGCCTTTATACTTTGCTAGGTTTAGAAGGTTGTTATGAACAACATGGTGTTAAGAACTATTTGGTTTTGAGTTAAGTCTGAATCACCTAGCACCTCTTAGATAAAGTCATCTATAGGGTACCTCATACCACTCTTGAACATCTCCTAAATTGTGGTGAACTCAAAGTTGAACTCCGCTCTAAGTTTTTTACCATCTATTTCTAACCCTGACAAGTCTAGGTCGGTACCATCTAGAAAGCAGAAAACCTTGACTAAATAATGGTCAATATTTTTCTCCCAAAGGGTAGGTTCAATAATCCAAACCCTCACCTTGAAAGGGACATTCTTTGATTTGGGAAGACCTAAGAAGAATAGTAAGCTAAGTGAATGTACAGTTTGGGCGGGAAGGTCATGGCTAGCCTACTACTTAACCAAAAGTTCTCATATGGTGAGCCCATAGTTCTTCTAATGTCAACAAGTTTTCTACCCTAGGTTTAGTATGGTAGGTTGGCAAACCAAATTAAAAGTCACATGCCAAGCTAAAGAAGGTGTCACATGCTAAATCAGGAGAAAAGGATCAAGGCTTAATAAGGTACTTGAGTCTAAGGTAGCAGCCATGTAAGAACTTGAACCAACTGCTTTAGGAAAGAGACAATGGCAGGGTTTGAGATGGAAGCTCTCTGCACAGCTGCAAGAGTGATGGCAAGGTTGAAATTAGTGGTCCCTTGGTGCTGATCTAGTAGCACCTTGAGTACCAAGGGCCAGAATCACTAGTGGTAGAATAGTGACTATAGCAGTGACCCCTTCAAGGAGTATGATGTAAGGACTAGAGGCTGCAAAAGTAGTTGGAGAAGCTATTAAGGACATTTGTTCACAGAAAGTTTGAAATCCCCTAAGAAGAAAAGGCTTGAGATCACAAATGGCCAAAAATAAAAATTAGGGATGAAGAACCCTTATATTCCCTATTGTTGGACCACTAGATCTCTTATATTTGGTTCAAATTTGAGCAACCAAAACCCAAAGGGCAAGAGTTTGAATTCACCAACTAAATGGTGAGAAACACATGTCGCACTTCTGAGACAGACCTCCAAAAATGGTTTGTTGTGGTAATCATGAGGGACACGTGTCAACATCAAGTATTGCCTCACTAATTGAATGGGTGGCTTAGTGTTTTCATCTTAAAAAGGAGCAAACGTAATGATCTCTCATGATTTTACTATACAATGGCTTGCTCTATGAGGAGTCATGATGGTTGGTGGTTCATAATGAGTCAGTAAAAGATTGAGTTAACTCTACACACCAAGTTCAAGAATCGATGCTCAGAGTTGGAGGCATTAATGATACATTGAACTAAATTAACAAAGTTAAAGAACCAAAATAGAGGTAATCAAGCCCAAATTTTAAATGCATCACCAAGGTATTATTAAGAGCTCAATATGCTCGGTAGCCACAGCTCAACAAACTCAGAATATTGATTGCTCAACTAAGCAACTTGAGTGTTTGTAGATATTTACCTCTTAAACTACAATGCCAAAAAATTTTGGATTCATGATAATCCATTACAAGAGATCCACCAGTAAGATTATACTAATAAATCTTTGTAACCTTTAATAAAAGATATTACATGAATTACCTGAATTAGGTCCTCCTCATATGGATGAGTAATATATGAAGGAAAATGAGTAGACTACCAATCATAACAAGAAGTATAATTGGAGTCAAATTTGACAAGTTCATGTGCATATTTATTTTATTAGCAAACTTTAATGTTTGGATGTTGACCAACAATTCTTCCACACTCTGGATCAATATGTGGAGTCCTCCCCAAGGTTATTTCACCTTGGTGAAGATCACTTTGAACTCCTCAAGTTTAGTGGGAGTTCCCCTTGTAGTTCATCCACTTGGCGAGACCTACTTAAGATTCTAGAAGCTCGATGGAGGAGTCTGGCTCCAACATTAAGTCAATTTTGACTTGGTGAAATGGTTCTTCATTGGTGGACTAGTTATCAAATTTGTTATACCAATAGTACCCCCAACTATGTGTGTCAAATTTATTGGATTTGTCATATAGAGTTATTTCAAAGTCACTAAATTAACATGTCATGAAAATCTTCACAATTTTTCAAGAGTCAAACCACTGCCTCATCTTATCACTCCAAATCATTAGTGATGATACACTGAGGTTAATAAGCCGAGTCAAAAGGTGATAAGAACTAAATGCAAGATAGAACCATGAGCTAGTATATTTGAGATAAAAACCTACCCTAATACCAAGCTGAAAGAAGCCCCTGACACTAACCTATGAGGAGCTCGGTGTCCTTATTTAACGGTAAGCTCTTTTGCAATTCGATGAGACCATAAGGGGGTTATGTTGAGGCTCCGTTAGTCTCAGCTAGCCTTGGAGTACCTGTGGTGAAAATCAAATAATTATGGAATCTAATCTCTCTATTTGTATTTGCAAGTAAATCCTAAAAAAGATGGGATTCAAGGCCATCCATTATGAGAAGTCTAGCTAAGATCATGATGTCAAAATTTGTTGGATTCTAATATGATCAACACCCTATAAATAGCCTCATCTTTGAAGAGGTAAGGACTAATGCCATTTTCTCTTACCACTGCATTTTGAGTGATAACTACTAACTTAGGCATTGGAGTAGTCATTATTGGAGAGCTTCCAAAGGTCTTCTTCACAATGTCATCTTGTTGAAGATTGGTGGGAAGATGGCTTAGCATATCAAGATCTCAAGGAGTCTCTCAGGCTAAAGTTGGTGGAGAATAGAGCTCTATCAATAGTGGTGCTTTTGTTGAGATCTACTCTGCCTTCTTTCCTTGCTATTCTAAGAGGTTTCCAATGATGCCACCTTAAGCAACATGAATATCATCGTCAAAGAACCCACCTAGGAGGCAGATGGCTTCAGCTTTGGTAGAATTGCATAACTCTTTTAGTGGGCCAGATGGGCCAACACAATGGGCCAAGTTGACAATTTAGCCACCACAGTACCCTTAGGCAACCCCATGCAGATGGTACCCATGGTACCTCCTGGACCGTCTAACTCGGTGATTCACCAAGAGTTTCAAACTTTGGCTATAGATGTTCAATAGATAATGTAGCTCCTTGAGGTTCGAGGGCAAGCTGTGTAGAACCTTCAAGCTCAATAGATACAAAATCAAGCTCAGGCAATGCCGAGTCTCCCACATCATAATGCTCAGCAGCAAGCTTAGACTCATTCTCTAGCCCCAAATCGAGGTGCCACACCAAACCAATGAGGTGAGTCATCACAACATCCCACACTGAGTTCTACATACCTTGGTGGGCATCTTCACCAAGGTCAATGTAACCCCTCGACTGTGACTCCTCCTCTTTGGTATCAAACCAATGACGTGAGTCATCACAACATCCCACACTGAGTTCTACATACCTTGGTGGGCATCTTCACCAAGGTCAATGTAACCCCTCGACTATGACTCCTCCTCTTTGGTATCAAACCTCAAGAGACTATGGTGGGTACAACCCCACATATGATCCGGTTGATGAGGCCACATACCACACACTTGTTAGCCAAGCCTCGGTTAGAATTGCCCAAGCCATTTAGAGGGAGATTATCTCACATTCAAGCTAAGAACTATTTGGGGCATCGACTCATCTAACCTAGGTGAAATATGACACCCCTCTAGTACTCAAGGTGGCATACTCTCCTGCAGAATTGAAGTTTCAACAACCTCCTATGAAGTGTATGATGGCATGAAGAACCCGATGGATCATGTCAGCATATTTAGGAATGCCATAATTTTACAAGGAACATGTGATTCAACCATGTGCATGGCATTTCCTATGACTTTGTAAGGTCTGGCTTGAGCTTGGTACTCTAGAATTTTGAGGTAGTCTATTACTTGCTTTGACAATCTAGCAGATAGGTTTGTATAGTAGTTTGTCTCATTGGTACCTTAGCAAAAAGAAGGCAAAAGCCTAAGAGAATACTTGGCTCAGTTTAACAAGGCTTAGCTTGAGGTTACCAAGCTAGACAGCTACATCATCCTAGCTGCTGCAATTAATGGCATTTGATAGGCTCGAGTTGCCTATTAAATGGCTCACTAACTTCCTAGAAGTCTTGCAAAGTTCATCCAATTAGTCCAAGAACACATTGATGCTAAAGAAGTAATTATGGCCAAGAGGGAGTCTAAAGGTTCTAACAAACAAAAGAAAGAACCTTGAGAAGTGAAGCTCCTCAAGTCAAAGAAGTAGAGAACTGAGAGGAGAGAGCACAAGCTTGAAGAATGGTGCCCAAGTTTCAAGCTTACTTCCCACAAAATAATTCAAGGTTTGAGGTCCTTTGCTCAAATTGAACACCAAGACTTCTCGCAAAGACCACTACCAATTCACACAACTCAACAATACCTTGACAAGTCAAGGTATTGTCATTTTTTTCAAGAGTATGGCCCTGATACTGCTGAATGCAAGCACCTCAAAGATGAAATCAAAAGACCCATAAGAGATGGATACCTCAGGTAATTTCTTTACCAAGGTGAGAGAGCTGAAGAGACTTGTGCATGGGAGCCTCATATTTGAACCTCTCCACAAAGGAATCCTACTCCAAAATTACACATCCCCCCAATAAAAGGAAATCTCAATATGATCTTGGTAAGCTCACCAACTCAAAGTGAAGCCTCAACATGAAAATGCAAGTGCCAAATCATCATTGGGGAGTGGGAGGAGTCGGATGAGCTAATGATGAGGTAACATTATGAACCTGGGCATTGAGATATAGTCTTCTCCATAAAGGATTTGGAGGGAATTTCAACTCCCTACAATGATGCACTGGTGAGATTGACATTCTTGGATGACTATGCTACATAACATATCATGACGGATATAAGAAGCTCAGCTAACATCTTCCACTGGAGCCTATGACCAGATAAAAACTGAGTAGAAGTTGGAATTGTACATTGGAATGCTCACTGGATTCACAAGAGACTTAGTTACTCAAATTATTATGATCGATCTACGTCTCATGGTGAAGGAGAACCCCAAAAGAACAACCATAAATCAAAGTTTTTCATGGTTCAGACACACTCAACATACAATATAATACTAAATTTTCCAATGCTTAACTTACTCCAAGCAATAATATCGACCTTTCATCTAGTTATGAGATTTCCAACTAAAGATGGTACATGTGAAGCTTGGGGTGACCAGAGACTCGTTAAGAAGTGTGAGGCTTCTTATTAGAAAAACAACACTGACCAAAAAGGGCAAAGGTTCAGTAATGGCTGAGGTCAATGAGTCTCCTCCTAAACCAAAGAAGGTGTCCATCGAACCCATGGAGCAGCTTATTAATCTTGTCATTGATGAAAACTTGAGGAGAACATTGAAGCTCTATGTGAACCTCATGAAGCCTCTTCACATTGAATTAGGAGAGCTTTCGTGAAAGAGTCAGGATGTCTTCACATGGTCCCTAGAAGACCTATTAGGTATAGACCCCTCAGTCACATAGCATAAGCTTGCAGTGGTAGAAAATCACAAACTAATCAAATAGATAACACTTCATCCCCGAGCATCAAAAGGCCATTATTGAAGAGGCAAACAAACTTCCCAATGTCAAATTCACCAGCGAAGTTCATTACCCCAAGTGGTTGGTGAATGTGGTGATGGTGAAAAAGGCCAATGGCAAGTGGAGAATGTGTGTCAACTTCACCAACTTGAACAAGGCTTGCACAAAGGGCAGCTATCCTTTGCCTAAGAAAGATCAACTTGTGGACTCTACTTTGGGCCATCAACTCCTAAGCTTCTTGGATGAGTTCTCAAGCTACCACCAAATTTGGATTCATCCCAAGGATGAGGAGAAAACAACCTTCATCATAGACCAAGGTACATTTTGCGATGTCACCATGCCTTTTGGGCTGAAAAATGCAGGTGCAACATACTAAAGAATGGTGAACAAGGTCTTTGAGACTCAACTCAGGAGGAATGTGGAAGCATATGTCAATGATATGATGCTAAAAAGCATCCATGATGAAGGACACTTGAAAGATTTAAAAGAAACTTTTGACACATTGCAAAAGTTCAAAATAAAGTTGAATCCCAATAAGTGTGCATTCGGAGTAGGTTTGAGAAAGTTCCTTGGTTACCTCATCTCAAAATGAGGAATTAAGGCTAACCCTGAGAAGATCAAGATAGTGAAGAAAATGAAATTACTGAGTTCTATTAAAGAGATCTAGATACTCACGAGTTGCATGGTGGCACTCAACCACTTCTCTTCAAGGTCAGGAGAAAAATACCTCCCCCTTTTTCAAAACTCTTAAGCAAGGCTCGAGATTTGAATAGACCAAGGAGTGCAACCGAGCCTTTAATGGCATCAAGAAATATTTGGCCAAACCTCCTCTACTAGTAAGACCTAAGCCAAATGAGATAATTTTCCTCTACATCACTGCTTCAGACCAAGTAGTGAGTTTGGTGCTAATAAGTAAATGAGGCAAAAAGCAATATCACATCTACTATGTGAGTCACATGCTAATAGGGGTGGAGGCTCGGTATCCTCCTCTAGAAAGGCTTGCATATGCTATAGTGCTACCAACTCGAAAGCTCCACTCATACTTCTAGGTACATCCAGTCATGGTGCTCACCAATTTTCAAAACCCTCAAACTAGAGGTAACATTTATCATCTCTACTAAGGTTCATGTGGAGGAAAATAAGAGAATGTTGAAGATGCATGGAGGGTAGCTGAATTTACACAAATGGCTAAGAAGAGGGTGACCAAGGATGTTCAGAAGTATGCAAAAGATGCTCCCAATGAAGCTTGGTGGCAATTGGAGGATACAAAGGCTCAACATCACCAAGCTTCAAAATGCACAAGATGGTATTGTTATCACCTACATCAAGAGTGAAGTATTATGATGCCTTCTTGAATGGGTCAAGGCCCTAGAGGTTTCTACCTATAATATAAGCAAGGAACACTTGACGTCCCTAGGTCAACTTGCCATTGTTCTATACTAGGGATGTTATCTTAAGTATTGGGATACAGTCATCTAATCTTATCGTTGTCTATGCTTTGACCTTACCAATCTCTAAGTAGAGCCTTACAATAAGGTGCTAGCTTGTCTCCAACAAGAGTATGGGGAGGTATTCAACATCGACCCTATTCTAGATGTGGGTGATGAGCTCAAAGCAGACTTGAGCCCTAGGTATTTCCATACTAAGGATGCGAACAAGGAGGCAGTTGACTAGGAGTCTATCCAACTAATGTCCAACCAATTAGACTAGGGGTTTGACATTTGCAAGCCTTCTTCTCCTTTTTTTTTAAAAAATAGATATAGTGAATTCATGTAATTAGTTTTTGGTATCAATGGGGAAATATCATTTTGAAGAATTTCCACAAGTATCGACTCAGTTGAATTTCCAATAATCATCTAAACTTATATTCACCAAGTCTTAACTCAGTCTTTAACCATTGCTTAGCAACATGATCATACTAAGTTCTCAAATGTTGGTTTAGCCCAGCTGGCCACGTTGACTAATGACCATGTTTCCTTGTTGTTTATAACAAGACTTTATTGGCTAAGTATGTTGCCTGTAGCCAAAAATTTGACATATCATTTTATATGCACAAGTGCTTAACTTGTAATTGGACTCCTTCAATCAAGCAAGTGCCTTGCAACTGAGCTTCATTTGGCCCCAAGTATGATTTAAGGCTCCACCCCCACCCCCCACCCCCGCTCAAATATATATATATATATATAGATCATTGTCCATATCATTGTCACCAAGCTATTATTGTGGCTGAACCATGAAGGCCAGTCAATCTAATAATGTTGTAGAGGAATGACACCAATTGTTATGGGTAAATCAGGCCTTTGTTGCACTACCAATTGGTGTTCTAACAATGGATAATGAATGATTCATGGGAAGTTGGAGAGGTCACCATAACTTCATTATGCCCCTTTGGATTCAAAACAATCAACGTCTGCCATGTGGTACCCTTTAAGGGAGTAGTTCCCTCTAGAGGTGAACTTCTTGTAGTATACCTCTCATGTTTTGTGGTTTAAGTTCCCCTTTAAAATAGGAGTAAGATCGCCTTTCTTTCCCTTCTTGTGACTTGTTTATTGCACTTTTCATCCTCAACTTCTTTGTCCTTTGGTGTTTCTTGCAACCTTCTCCCATGTTTTGAAACTTGATAGAATGACCCAAGTTATCCTTTTGGACAATGGGGATCTGAGGAGGAAGATGGTACAGGATGGAGCAAAAAATGTGCCAGGAGTTTCACTTGAAAGAGAGGGGTGTCTTGTGAGTCTACTGAGAAGCTGGAGCACTTGAAGAAAAGTGTTCAAGTTGAGCTCCCAGCACTTTCAATGCAAACTCACGAACCCTCATTTGGGGAAGTAGCCCAAAAAGAATTGGACTAGCTTCTCAAAATGTGTTAGTCCAAGAAATTATTTTGGGCTCAGCATCTTGAATAGAAGAAGGCAAATGGATCATATGGGCCTCTATGCAGCTTTGTGTGTCATGTGGCTTGAATCTCTGAACAAATAGCGATGCTAGGGCAACATTCTACTTAGAGTTGTGTACTATTTAGTTTCAACTAAATAAATTGACCTAACTAAAACCGAATAACTAACTTGGTTTAGTTTATTTGGTTTTCGGTTTGGTTTGGTTTTTAAAACTAAAAATTTTAGTGTTTGATTTTGGTTTTAGTTTTTTATTTTGAAAAACCATAAAAACTAAATTGAATTGAATTACATGTATATATATATACATAACATTGGTTTTGGCTTTGGTTTTTTATTTTAATTTGAATTTGGTTTGAATTCAAATTTAAAAAAATAAAATCCGTTCAAAAGTTCAGTTTTTGATTTAAACCAAACTAAACTACAATATTTTGCCTTAGTTTTAGTTAGGTTTTTGTAGCATTTTACTTCAGTTCAGTTTTTGAATTTTCAAAAATAAAATTTTTGGTTTAGTCTATTCAGTTCGATTTAGTAACCAAATGAACCAAATGCAGAGCCCTAATTGTACTTCCTCAAGTGGCAGTTCAGGTTTGAATTGATGTATAAGTGATTTTCCCTAACCCAAGAATGGTCCACATGAATCAGACTATGGAAGAGCCAATCAAGTCCTAGCTCAGAGTAAGAAGTTGCACAAATAACAACTACACTATGAAACAGCATCATTTCATTACTTCATACCCAAGGCGTCATAGCTTAGACCTAGTCTACCAAAAAGAAGCAACACCCCAGATAAGCTGAGCTGTGGATGTTCCTCTACTGACATGTGCATGCTGACATAGACTTCTAGAAGGTGGTCCTTTCTTGACTTTGTCATAACTCCTCAATCTAGTGTGAGACTTATTACCAATCTTTATAAAATTACATGTTGAGCTAATGGGCTGAGGCTCCAATCAAGTCCTGATCTTGCCAACAGGTTTCTGGTGGTTAAGCACTTAGCTTTTAACCAAACTCCCTTGTCAGGTGAGCAACTTGTAACTGAGCTTTCTTGGTCAAGTGCTTGGGTTGTAACTAGTTCTCTTTAGTCAAACACTTAGCTTATAACCATGCTTCTTTTCAATCAAGAATTTATCTTATAATTAGTTTCATTCAGTCAAGTGCACAGCTTATAACTAATTCTCCTTGGTCAAGCACTTAAATTGTAACTAAGCTTCTTTTAGGTCTAGCACTTAGCTTGTAACCAGGTTTATTTGGGGCCAAATCCTTAGCTTGTAACTATTTCTACTTAGCAAAGAACTTACTTTGTAATTGGGCATCATTTAGACAAGTGCGTAGCTTGTAATTGCTTCTCCCCCATCAAGCACTTAGCTTGTAATCAAGATTGATTTTGTCAAGACCATAGCATGTAGTTCATTCTCCTTTGTCAAGTGCTTAGATTTGAACTAGGCTTTTCAATAAAGCTTGTAACTAGTTCTACTCAGTCAAGCTCTTAGCTTGCAACTTGGTTGCATTCAGTAAATTGCATAGCTTG
This sequence comes from Trichopus zeylanicus subsp. travancoricus, assembly GCA_005019695.1. Lineage (NCBI taxonomy): Eukaryota > Viridiplantae > Streptophyta > Magnoliopsida > Dioscoreales > Dioscoreaceae > Trichopus > Trichopus zeylanicus. The sequence continues at coordinate 109,014 of RXID01014969.1, forward strand.
TAACCAATTCTCCTTGGTCAAGCACTTAGCTTGTATCCAAGCTTTTTTGTTGACCCCTGTGAAACATAAATTTCTAAGGAGCCAAAATTTCTCAAACTTTCATTGATGAAACCTCTTAAGGTTGCCTACATGTCAAATAAAGGGTCATGCTGAGGTCCTTAGTTTTGGGCTTCTCTATTACCACTATGCATACAAGCTTCATAAAGCTTCAGTATCATTCTTGAATTCTTCAAAGAAGTTGACCCAAGGTTCCAAGTGTTTGGTTCTTTAGTTTTGCAAGATTTTCATCATTGGAGATTTTTCCTTTCCTCTTTGGTTTTCTTCCTAGTAGATCATGTTACACCTTGCTAGATTCCGGTCTCCTTGGGCTTTTCCCATACCATTTATAATTTGGAATTTCATTAGCAAGAGGAAGGTTGATACCACTACTTCCAACTGGTTGAGAGCACTATAACAAAATAGAACATTGGTAGCACTCTGAAAGCCCCAGCAAAAATGATAAAAATGGTGACAAAACTATGCCAGTGCTATTCTTTGATGTTTTGGAAATGTCAAAAATAAAAATTTCAGAAATATTCCCAGCACTTTAAAAGCATAAAAAATGTTCCCAGTTCTCTAAAAGCATGGGGAAAAGGTTTCAACGGCACTTTTGTGGCAGTTAACATGCACTAGCGAAAATAACTTTACTAGTGCCTTCTACAAAAATTCACTAGCACTTTTTGATAAACACTAACAAAGACATATGCCAATTTTTCTTCCAGAGGCATCAAGATATGTCAATATTTGTGCCACCACTATTAGAGGAAGTGCTAGTAATAAGTTGGACTTGTTTAATTGGTAACTCTAGCATTAGTCTCTTAACAAAATTTACATTCATCCTATATGTTGCACAAATAAGCATTTTACATTCATTGCAAAGATTCAAGCATAACAAATCCAATGTCACTTTCAAATACAATAAATCAGGTATGAAATCTAAGTCTAAAATAACATCAAAATTAACAGCCCTATCTATAGAATTGGAAGCTACTCCTATGTCTGGCTCCCTGAAGACTCATCATTCTTTTTCTACCTCCTATGGTACATACGAGTCACATGGATATTCGAATCCATTTGCATAAAAATAAACCATGAAGAGTTGTACATGCCCTGCCCATGTCCCTCATCATGTGCCTACCTAGGTACCCTACCCAAGTTCCTCCCTATCCCTACCCCCATTCCCTACCTAGTTCCCTCTACATGCCTCCTTATGACCCTCCTCGTGCACCTGTGTGTCCCTACCTATGTTCCCTACCTGTAATTTTATAGGCTAACCAAGTTTATACCATAAGGAACTTCATAAAGATAGTTACATCCTTGGAGCTTTCTCCAACTATTAGGAGTAGACTGATGATGCTGAAAGAGGAGTCACTGAGTTGCCTATGGATTTTTTTAATGGTTTCTACATGTGGCTCCGGCTTCTAACCGATTTTCATTAAGTGAATAGGATATTGGCTGAACTCTTAAGAGTCCACTATAATTGGTTGCATGTAGTAGCCATCCACAAGAATAGGTTTTACCAAAGCTTCATGATAAGGAGCTAAAATTCCATGTAAGTCATTAGTTGAGAGTATGATATGTTTAGAACTTCTTGTATAGAATTGTTGCTTCTTAGTGGTGGTTTGGCAATTTTATAAGGATGTCAGGGTACCATGATGTTGTGGTGGCACTATTAATATCATGTTCAAGTGGCCCTTTGCCACTAGATTTTAGATTTTGGGAGTTTGGTTCCCTTGAGGAGATGTTTGCTTGAGAGGCTTAGACCTTGGTGGATTGCCATATGTGATTGTTAATCAATCTCTCAATTTTAATTTCTAGATCTTGATACTCTTTAGTGTTGTGATTGAAATCTTTGTGGAATCAACAACATTTTGTCGCATCCAATTTGCTCTTGTTATTGTGCTGTGGAGGTGGATGCCTCAAATACTCATTGTGCTCTATTTGTACTAGGACTTTGATTCAGGTGTTCTTCAAAGGGATGTATGCTTGGAAGTCACTCCAATGTTCCTTGTGCTCAATGCACTATTTCTTGGGCTAGGAATCCTTTGCCTCCATGCACTCCTTCTTTATATTATTGTTACCTTCCATTTCTTTCTTAGTAGATACACTTCTTGAGCATCTATGTGCTCTCTATCTTGTTCAGTGAACTCTACTAATGTCTTCAAGGGTCGGTGGGCCATCTAATAGGCCACCTTGTTTTGTTGTATCCATTGATGGCCACCGCAAGGACAACGGAGTTGTGCTACTCAATACTTCTAGTATTCTCTCATTGAATCAAACTAAGTATTCTCTCAGTGAGTCTCCTTCTTTATGTTTTATGGACAATAATGTCAAAGGGTTTTTTCACCAAAGTACTAGTGAGATGTACCATTCAATTAACCTTTTGGTCAAATCATCAAAATAGTACACAAATATTGGTGGAAATCTGGCATCCCATGCTCTTGTAGAGCCTTGAATGGTCATGGGGACTTCTTTGCACATGATCGAGTCACACGCATTGTGTAGCATAGTGGCATTTATAGATGTGTTGATATGGTCTACATAGTCTTTTGTGTGGTTGAACATTTTAAAAGGAGGTTGGCAAAATTTGAGTTGTAGCAGATCATATGCTATCTATGGCATCGAAGGCGAGTTGAACTTAGTTTGATACAATGGTGGAGCCCTAGGATCTCTCTATCCCTAACACCTTCAACTTTCCTATAACTACTCCTCAACCTAAAACCAAGCTAGCCGACATGTGATAGGTGGCTTCATTAGCTGGGTCATAAGTGGGGTCTAGAGCCCAAGTACCCATAGAAGCTTGGTGATGAAGTGGGTTCAAAACCTCATTGATTGACCTTGCTAATGTCCAACACCTCTCTCCTGAGCAACTAGGCATTAATGGCTGGCTTATGAGTATAGGGGGCTCCTGGGTGCTAAGATGAAGGGTAGGCTTGTTGGAAGTGAGCTAGATTCTCACAACCATTGGGAGTGAAGGTTCTGGAGATTCTAGATCACTTGAGCCTAAATATCCAATAATTGACTCATGTGTAAGATTGTGGTCAAGAAGTTCTAGAAATCCTACCAAGTGACTATGTTAGTGGGGTTTGCAAAAGGTACCTTGGGTATTAGAGAAAGTGGAGCGCTTTGTTGTAGAGGTGGGTTCCCTACTTGAGAGCTGAAGTGGGTTTATTGTGAGGCTTACCAAGCCTGTACAAAGAATTGTGGGACTTACTTGGTTCCCGTTGGCCCCCAGCTTGATTTTTTGACATTGTGGATCTTGTTTATTGTGAGGCATGGGTGACAAGATGTCATGGATTTGTTAGATTGATGATGTGTCAATGTAGCAAATCTCAAGGAAAATACTATTGTTGATTAGAGCTTGTTCACCATTGGGTTGGTTGGGCTAGCCCCTTGAGATTGGGATCTACTAAACTACCCATTTGGATTCGCAAAATTGTTAGAAAGTCAAGAAGACCACCAAAAAATCTCTTGTGATGGTTGTTCTAACACTCAGATCAGAAATCAACTTTGATATAAGAGAGAACTAATGAGTATTTTTATATGGAAAGTGGCATTACTCTGTTGCCATGATAACCTCCTTTTATACTAATATTGACATTCAATTTTCTTATTTTCATTAGTGATTATTGTTGTGGTCCATTATTTTTCACCATTGGGTTGGTTGGGCTAGCCCCTTGAGATCTAGATCTACTAAACTACCCATTTGGATTTGCAAAATTGTTAGAAAGTCAAGAAGACCACCAAAAAATCTCCTGTGATGGTCATTCTAACACACAGGTTAGAAATCAACTTTGATATAAGAGAGAACTAATTAGTATTTTTATATGGAAAGTGGCATTACTCTATTGCTATGATAACCTCCTTTTATACTAATATTGACATTCAATTTTATTATTTTCATTATTGATTATTATTGTGGTCCATGATTCTGATCAAGATTCTCATTCTAAATCCTACATTTTCCTATACTAATTCACGAACCCATTCCTTCTAGAAATGTTCTCACTCTAGAGCAAAATGTGAAGCCCTCCCCAAATTTCTTTTACCTCAGTGGAAATCACTTCAACCTCCTTCAATCTAGATTTACTTTTGTAGGTCATCCACTTAGTAGGACCTCAATGGAGCATGGGACTTGAGGTAATGATGTATGGTTCTCCATTTGGTACCAAAGGATGAAGAAGATCATCCTATGCAAGTTTCAATTGAAAGATAGATGAGAAACTTAAGCATGAAGAGATGGTGCTCTAGTTGTTGTAGTTGTTGGCTCATGCTCTTGACTCATAATGTAGTATCCCACCTGCCATATGCAAGGAAAGTCTAGGCCAGAGCGGGTGCCTCTAGAGAATACCGTTTGATGCTTAAGTTGGAAAAGATCTTTGATGTTATAATATATAGTGTGGAGGTGCTTGGGCTAGCTAGGATTATGGATATTTGGACTCTCTAGGGCTTATGCTTGCAGAGAGCTTTTGAGGGGACTAAGGCTTTGCGGGAACTAAGTAGCATGGAGCTATGTTGTGGTTATGGTGGCGGTTCTTGAATTGATCAAAGCTTGTGAATGGAAAGGATGACATAGCAATGAGCAAGAGCAAAGTTCTTGACAAGGAGCCTTCATACTAAAGGGTTACCCTTCAGCTTTTATACCTTTGGGAAGTAACATTATTGGTGTAATTGGTCAGTGTGCCAAAAGATGAAACCATCTACAAGCTACGCCCAAGGTGTAAGATTATCCTCACTTGGCCTCTCCAATCACCATTGATGTTGATTAGCTGGTAATCCTCCAGAGTGGAGAAGTTGGATTTAGCCTCTCCAAGGCTTATGATTGTGATTTTTTCCATTAAATGTTGGGAGTGGCATCCAAAGTGGTGAAAGATTACAACATTGAGTGGAGTCATTAATGCTTGTAGTCACATTTAATGAGTTCCATGCAAGAGGAAGTGCCCTTGGTGATGTGCATTGTCTTGTGTAGGAGAAGCTACAGTTGATGTCTTGCTAAGAGATAGTTGTTGAGCTGGCAAACTTGCAATGAATTGGCAATTCATTGCTAAGGGGTGTTGATGTGGGTTTTCCACAACTGACCTTGGTTTGTCCTCCATCAATGGCCCCCTCAATGTCCTCTTGTTCAAAGGATTGTCTCTCAAAGTTGTCTTGAGATAAGTGGGAGATGATATTTGCCTACTATGGCCATAGGAACTTGTTAGACTATTTGTTCATTAGTGGTTGTTAGGACTTGCTGACTTGGTGACACAGCTAAAAACTAGCTGAGTTGATGATGTGGTAGAATTTTGCCTTCTCTTGAAGATGATGATGTAACAAGATTACCAAGGGCTGTTATTTGTTTTGCATTAGGTCTTGAATGCACTTCCCAATGAGTGGGAGCCTTTTTGTGGAGTTACTACCTTGATGATAAGTGATGAATGCATGATTCAAAGCCAAAGAGGTTATCTTCGCCTCATTCTGTCCTACTGATTCTTGTTGGTTATTTCATTCCAAACCAAGTCCTTATGCAAAAATTGTTAGAAGAAAAAGGGCTTTCAGATCTTATCATTAGCTCTGGACTCAAAGTAGGGTTGCACTAGTGTTACGGATCCTAGATTTAATTTTATAGCAACCACTTTCATTAATTAGAAATCCTAGATTTAGGTACTAGAAATTCTAGTTTCAATAGAAATAGTATACAAGAGGAGAGGTCCTTTCTATCTTCACTTCTTTCTCTCTCTTTTCGTGTCCTCTCCATCCCTGCCACCTGTCACTTGTGTCCTTCCAATATCCTCCATGTGTTCATCACGTGTTCTCCCCTATTTTTCTTTGTGCTCTCCCTGTTCCTTGTCCATACATCTCCTCCTTGTATTCTCCATATATCCTTTCCATATTCTCCCTATGTCCTCTCCAAGTTCTCTCTGTATTCTCTCTATATTCTCTAGATATTCTCCCTATGTTCTTCCTATATTCTCTCTGTCTTCTTTCATCATGTGCAAGGTTTGTGAATCTATATATACTTAAATCATGATTTGTATATCTACAAGTTACTGTATAAACTCCTCATCTCATCATCATATAGTACATATATGACCAAAATCTTGTCTTATAACTACTTAAAAGAAATACAAAATTCAAAACCTCAACACCCCATTAGCTCAATAATCCTTTTCCCTTGATTTTTTTTTACACAAAAACTATCTAAATATTCTTCAATCTCGAAACAAAAGACAAAAACTCTAAATTAGATTTAGCAATTTGCCTATATGTGGAGCAGCTCAAGGAGGAGGTGACTCGCACTAGTGCTACTCACGAAGGAGGATTGTGCTAGAGCTACTCGTAGAAGATGTCATTGCTTGTGCCAAAGCTAGTTGCAGAGAGGGCAGCCCGCACCGAATTTGGTCATGGAGGAAAAGCACATGGAAGACTTGATGTGGAGGATTTGGTCGTGCTGAGGATGCAAGGATCGTGGAGGTTTTGGCCAAGGTGGGGCGAAGAATTCAAAAAGCTCTCATTTAAATTAATATAATTATTGACGTTTTTTTAAAAAGCACTAAAAATTTTTTATGTTTCTAAGTAAACACCAATAAATTTTAACACTCACTCAAAAATATCAAATATTATCTTTTTTTTTAAAGCACTGAAAAATATGAAATACTAATAATTTTCGATGTTTTCTTAATCATGAGACCAAGGGTGCCAATATTGCTTTTATTTTCTTATAGTGGGTATTTAGAGGACGAGCTCGAATGATTCAGTCACATATGGATCTCCCAAAATCCGTGGGTTTCATATGTTTTTTGGTTAAGATAGAAAATATTACTATAAAAGATATGAGAGACAAGGGTAGTGCACTTCATTGAAACTCGCGGAATAGACTCTTAACAAACAACAGATCTTAATGGAAATTATTACGTAACACTAAGCAAATTAGACCAAGCAAAAGAACATTACTGCCGTGTCAGTTCATAACACAGACGGAGTCTTTATTCGCCAAGCAATACCATCCTTCCCTATCTTCTCTTCACGCCCTGCAAAACACAGTTTGAATTCACCCACGAAGTCGAAGCTCATGATCATAGAACGATACCAAAAATGAAGGAAATAAAGGTGTGTTTGTTTGATGCATGCCTTTCCAAAGAGATCTTGATCTTCCCGGCTCCAGGGTCAGCAATCTTGGCAAAGGCTTCTTGTGACAGATCGATAGTACCTTGGTACCCTGGCTGGCAGAAATCCACAATCTGAACCGTCACCTCCCCCGACCCCCTGCACAGGTGCGGGTCCCGTCGTTTGTCGGCCCTAAGCACTTTACTCAGAACAAGTCACCACAGACTCGCTCGTTGTCCCAGAAGGCATCGCTGGCAGCTGAGATCATCGTGCCTTTTACTTTGAAATTACAAGCAGCAGCTGCAGATGTAGCACAGTTAGCAAACAAGCGTTGGTATTCTAGTGCGGTGAGTTGCAGAGAGCTTACGGTTGTACAGTGGTGGGTAGAAATGTTGAGTTTTGAGTATCTCAAATTTGGGATTATAGTTTGAATTAAAATAAAAATTTATAATTAAATTCCGATTTATAATTAATTTTAAATATTTATTATATAAATTAGAAGTAATAATTAGAGTAAAATTCAGACTCAATAAAAGTTTATAAATATTTTAATAATATATAGAGTCTAGGTATGGTGCAGTGTTGAGCTTGAACTAAAGAAAAATAAAAAAAGAGGAATAGAGAAAATAGATAGAAGAGAAACGAAAAGAGTGTCGGCTCTCATGTGTGAGTTTTTCTAGTATTTTTCAGTAGTCTCTCGTGGTGGTTTCTCATGATATTCTCTTAGAAATTCTCTCTAAAGGTAAAGGCATTACCGAGACTTGGTGAAAGAGTTTAGTTGAATAATAAAAATACAGCCTTTCTTATAGACCCATATAAAGTCTTTTAATAGTAGATCTCTCACTTCCCTCATGGACGTAATCCGATTTTAGGTAAATTACATATATCGCTGTATTTTTTCTTATTTTTTTAGCTTACATTACTTCTCGTTTCTTGTGTTATTTGAAAATAAAATAATTCGTGAACTTTCCGCTGCGAATCCCAATAATTAATATCAGAACTTAGGAGCAAACAATTAAGGTAGCAAAGTCTTTACTCGATGTGAAAAAATTTGACGACAACATAAATTTTGTCTTATGACAAAAGAAGATGAAGACAGTTCTTATTTGTCAAGGTCTGCAAAAGACGTTAGAAGGTAAAAAAAAGAGGCCGACCAAGATAAGCGATGAAAAATAAAAGGAGATAGATCAGAAGGTATTGAATTTAATTATTCTAAATCTGACTGATGATATTTTGTATGATATCATTGATGAAGAGACGATAGTGGACATTTGGACAAAACTTAAAAAATTATACATGTCAAAAAGCCTCACGAACAAGTTCTACTTGAAACAACAGTTGTACAGACTACGTATTAACGAAGGTACAATAATATTATATTACCTAAATACCTTCAACAAGATTATCAATAATTTGCTGAAAGTTAATGTGAAGTTTGAATATGACAATAAGGTACTAATTCTCCTGATATCTCTCCATTCTTCGTATGATCATATTGTGGCACAATTTTTTTATGATAAAGAAACTCTCAAGACGAGAAATGTGACAGTTAGTCTTCTTTCTAATGAGAAAAAGAGAAACTCTAATATTGATATAGAGTTTGGTGGAGTATTGGTGGCTCATGAAAAAGGAAGTTAAGAGAATATGGAGAAAGCAAATAACGATTCAAATCAAAATTGAAGGTGAAAGTAAAATATTATTTGTGTACGAAGTATGACCATATTAGATGGTATTGCCCTAAACATGGGAAGATAGGGTCTTCCAATATAGTAATAGCAATAGTGCATGATACTTCTGAGAATAGTGCAAATGAAGACATTCTTTTAGTATCCATAAAAATCGGTACTTCTAGTGAGTAGATTTTAAATTCCGGTAGTTCTTACCATATTTACTGTAAGAATGATTGGTTTACTTCTTATGAGTAGAATAAGAAGAAAGGTACTATTTGGTTGAGTGATAATTCGACTCATGAGATCGCCGGTGTGGGAGTAATCCAAATCCATATGTTTGATAGAACGATTTGTGCTCTTACTAAAGTGAGGCATGTCCCCAAGATGTGGAAAAAATATAATTTCACTTAGTGTACTGAACTCAAGAGGTTATAATTATTCAGTGAAAGATAGAATCATGAAGGTAACATGCGATATTGGAATCTTGATGAAAGGAGAGAAGCGCGGTAATATTTATCGATTAGTAAGGAACACCATTGTAGGTGGAGTTTCGATAGATACAGTAATGAAGAGGAAACATGATACTCGAAGTGATTTGATAGAAGATAGATATTTTTCTTGAATTACTTTTACTATAGTAGTAGACACAAGTCATCCAAAAAGGCCTCCAAAAGTACAAGATTATAGGCATGAAGAGCGAATTTAAGATTAATTCAAGCTTGCATCTTGAAATTAGCTGAATAAGCTAATAGCCCAGGAGGAGGGGATAGATAAGAGATGATGACTGAAGTTTAATGATGGTAATACGCCCGAGTTCAAAATAAGGTGGAAATTGTTGAGTTTTGGGTATCTCAAATTTAGATTAGAGTTTAAGTTAAAGTTGAATTCAGACTTATGATTGATTTTGAATACTTATTATGTAATATTATAAGTTATAATTAAAGTAAAATTCAAACTCAATAAGGGCCTATAAATATTCTAGTAATCATAGGGTTTAGGTGTGGTATAGTGTTAAGTTTAAACTAGAAAGAAATAGAGAGAGAGGAATAGAGATAATAGAAATAATAGAAAAAGAGAGAGTGTCGACTCTCGTGTATGGTTCCTTATGGTATTCTCTTAGAGATTTTCTCTGAAGGTGAAGGCGTTGTTGAGACTTAGTGAAATAGTTTAGTTGAATAAAAAAAAAATACAGCTTTTCTTATAGACCTTGTAAAAGCCTTTTGATAGTGGATTTCTCGTTCCGCTCGTGGCGTAACCCGATTTTGAATGACTACGTATATCGCTGTATTTTTTCTTGTTATTTTTTTTTATCTTATATTACTTTTCATTTCTTGTGTTGTTTGAAAATAAGGTGATTCGTAAATCTTCTACTACGAATTTCAATATAGAAGATGATAAAACTAGATTTTGTTGAGGTCTAGAAGCAATAGAAGGCAAAGAGGAGTGCTAAGAAAATGAATGAGCTTGACATGTTTTCTCTTGCTTGGCGTCTAATTGTTTTTAAGATTACCATTTTGGGTGTTATAAATAGAGGTGAGAACTGAGACGACAATAGGTAGGTCCAATCATCAATTAGGATAACGTTTGGTGAGTACAAAGAAGACAATTGTTGCATGCAAGCTTGTAGAACATGACACTGAATTTTACCCGCAAAAAAGTCATGATTGTTAAGATAATGTGGTTAGAACAGGACAACATGTTGAAGTCGGACAAAACGTCCATACCCGAGAAGATATTTGACCGTAGGACAATTGGCAGCTGCATTATTAACCTCTAAATTAATTAATCTCGGCTAATTGTACTTAGGAAATGCTTGAACTTTTAATATTTGGCCCGTTTATTTTGTGTTTTACTGCAAAATTTTGCTATCTTCAAAATCTTGTCTCATGGGTTATGTACTGCAGTTTGGAAAACGCAATTATAATTAGGAAGGTTTCTGCTCGCAATAACCTATTGAACACCACAAAAGAAAGGGACCCAAAAAATTTTAGCCCCAGATCTTGTGATCTTCAATGCATTTAATCTGACGTCTCGTATGTTTGAATAATGAAGTTTATATGTTGCCAGACATCTTGACCAAGTCATGCATATAAACAAATAAGACGAGGATTTGTTAATTACTTCCCAAATGAGATGTTCAGAACATCTTATTAATGCCAGTAAGGTCAATAACAGGAAGAAATATCATTGATTCATTAAAAAACATCTGAAGAATCATTGAAGACACTGTTGAATATCAAGTGCTTTCGGATAACACAGAAAAAGAAAAAGCATCCTTATCCTACTAACTCAATTGCTAGACTAACAGATTATCAACACAGTAACAGTTTCTAACAAAATCATATAAATTGATAGTTCACAACCTCCACCCCATAAGCTCAACTGTTCTCCATGAATATGTGCACAACAATCTCCCAAGCATAACATGTACATTGGAATCAGTTCTCCAATGTATTCACGAAGAATTTACATGGAAATATCTGTGCCTGGTACTCAAAAGGAGACAGTACATAAAAGCTACCAATTTCTTCCCAAAGGTTCATAAACTGTAGCTTTTTCTTCACTTCCCATGGTCAGTTCAAACCATGTATGTCATCCCTACCTCAATTATGTTTATATGTGGAATGCTAAAACTCGCCCTGCAATTCCTTCTCAGAAATGCATAGAAATAGTTTATAACTAATTTCTTGAGGAAAACCGACTCCTTTTTTGCCCTCACATCACCATGTGCAAGCAGATAAGTGAATCCTGATTCCATTGCTTCTCTAAGGGCTGAGAGCTCATATTCCAAACTTGGATCCTCATCCGAAGACATGATACTTGATGGGAGTGTTGGGACAATATCACTACGACTAGAAGTGCTAGCAGTGTCCAACCTCTGATCTACAAGCAGTGGAACTTGGAGCTCCCCAACTTCACCTTGCACAACCACATCTCTGGATTTTGCTGATATATTATCTATGTCTATCTCTACTGAGCTAATTTCAAGTGCGAGCTCTTGGGCTTCCCTTCTCAGAAACTTCTCTAGACTTTCAACCAAACATTGTTCAAATGCACGAGGATCCTCCTTCCGGACATCTTTGTACCCATACCGTGCTATGCACCGGAACATATGGAAGTCCTTTTGGCATACCCTTCGGAAAAGAAATCTTTCCTCTTGTCTAACAACCGGGACAGGCACATACTTGATGCAGACAAACACAATAATGGAATGAATTGCAGGGAGATTAATCAGGAACTGCCCAAAAATGGAAGGAATACCCTGAACTAACTCATTGTACACAAGCCCAATCCCTGGGACCCTAATGGTGCCTAATGAGGATCCGAGCTCAAAGATGAAGTCCATGGAAATTTTCTCCTGCATCTCACTTTTGTACTTCAAAACGCTGCCATAGTTCCAGGTGTACATAACACAAAGAAAGCAAGAAGCAAAAGCAAGAGGAAGCCATCCACCTTCCAATATCTTTGTCAAGACTGCAGATAAATAAATGAGTTCTACTGTCCCAAATATTGCTGGGAAACACACAGCCAAGAATAGGTTGCTTTGCCATATAAGGAGCATCACTAATGTGACTAATGTAGTACTCACTAGCATCACACCAACTTCGGCAATGCCTGCAAAAAGAAGCTAGCTAGTGAAATATTTAACTACCTCTTCTAACAAAGGTACGGAGGAAAATGTTCTGATGGTACTTCATTTAATTTAACCGGTCAGAAGTCGATACAGATACAGACAAAAAAATTGGAAGAAAACTTATTCCCCTTGTTTTTATGGTATTCCCAAATAATTTTAAGTTTGTTTTGTTTGATCTAATTATCTCTCTAAGAAAATAGATAGTAGTATTCAAAGAACAAGATGTAATGAAGAAGTAATACCAACCATATGCATTTGCTATGTCAGTAGTGCTTCTGAATGAGGCAACAACGAAGATGCACATGATCATCAGGAACCAGTTGATAACAGGAATGTAGATCTGACCCACGAATCTTTTTGATGTGTGAACTATCTTTAGCCTGGGAAAACAACCGAGAGCCATGGACTGCTTTACACAGGAAAATGTTGCTGAGATCATGGCCTGACTAGCAATCATAGCAGCAAGTGTTGCTATCACAAAGACTGGCCAGAAGAAAATCTCTGTTCACCATATTCACATGTCAAATTAATTTAACTTTAATGTTCTATCCAACAAATGGTTGTCTTCCTAAGCATCTCATCAAAGAAGTCGATAAAAATCTAGAATGACAACGAAAGCTCAAAATGCTTAGCCAACAGATTATCAATAGAACAGAAGCAGTAAGCTTGGAAAAGATTTACCTGGTACAGAATCATAGAAAATCCTCTCTATGGAACTAGGTTTTTTAATCAGATATGCAGCCTGGCCCATGTAAGCCAAAAGAAGACAGGGGAATACTACACATGTGAAGGCAATCTGTCAATAAGTACACAATAATAAGGTTGATGACACCAAAGTTCACCAGCAATTTGCTGGCCAGGGTACAAGAAATACACAATTACTGCTTTTCTGAGAAGCAAGAAGCCACAGAGAGCAGTAGAAAAGGAAAGACCTGGATTGAGATCACAGAGAAGTGCCCTAGGTCAGCAAACATAGCCTCAGCTCCTACAATATATACAGGAAACACATAAGAATGCCATCTCTCGATCATATCCATGGGAGGATAACCTAGAAGCAAGAATGAAAGCCTCAATTGAAAAGACAAAAACAACTAGTATTTTTCATTAGCTCATGAAATGCCCTAAAAAATAGGAAATATAATAGAAATGTCTTCAACTACTATGTAGTTCATACTCCATTCTTCCATATGTTTTTGTCTAAAGTTCCACTATAATTTTAATCAGCCTTTATATGTAAATGAACATGAATTGCTTAAGTGACTAATCTGATGCAAATTGCTCAAAGCAATAGGCAAAAACAAATTTTCAAGCATTTGACAGATATGCTATTTTATACTCCATTCTTCCATATCTAATTGGATCCAGTTTTAAACTAAAACTGTTAGTTTCATCAGCTTTTATATGCAAATCAAGATGAATTGCCATAGTGACTAATCTGATGCACATCGCACAAAGCATTAGGCAAAAAGCAATTTTGAAACATCGACATGGATGCATCACACAACATTATCTTTAGTTTCAGAGAAACAAAGGTTAATCATATAAGCTTCTTGTTCCATGCAACGGAAATTTTCTATGTAAAAACTTTCAGCTGACCAACACTCATGTAGTTACACTTTCTTAAATGGAAAACAGCATAACAAATCAGTACTTCATGGAGTTGAGATTCCACTGACCTGGCAAGTATATTTTGCTTTCGACTTTACTTTCAAGAGTTTCTGGCCAAACAAGGGAGTCTTAGAAAGGGATTATCTTAGTCATGTACAATTTTGAATTGCCAAAACCTCTAACATTAAGGACAAAATGCTAACTGCTTGTATTTATGAATTAGGTTGAAATAGAATTGACTCAATTAATTTTATGTAGTAAAATAAACTTTTTTCATGAGGCAGATGCCTGCTTATGTGGTGAAAATTTAGGCCTTGGACAAACACAAACCTTCATTTGTATGACTAGTTTGATTTAATTAACTTCTTAATTGCGAGTCTTATCCAAATCATTCACCAATATGTCTAAATAAATAATACCCAGAACCATCAGAGAATTTGAAGAGGCCTATTAGACAAAGATTTGTTTAAGTATGAGAGAAAAATGACTTGTACCTAGCATGTGGTTGCATCATCTTTTCTGACTAAAATAATTTACAATGTGAAATGAATGGTCACAGAAGAGTTATCCTCTTTGCAAAGATTAACTCATTGACCCAATCAGTAAAGAATTCCCTATCCAGTTTATTTTCCATAACATAAAAACAGAAATATTTTGCACTCATTCGAGGCACAGTTGGTCACTTGTCTTCTGCAATGCTAACAATCTGTAAGTGTTGCACATCCCAACAATTGGACGATGGAAGGTGGGAGAAGAGACCTCAAAATCACTATGTGAATGACAACAGTTGTAAAAAAACACACAACTCACATGGTTATCAGGGATAATCATTTGAGGTCAATTCATTAGCAGATGAGCCCAAAGAACTGTAATAATAGCAATGAAAACTCTAGCATAAGACAAATACCAGTGATCGCTAGATAAAAAAAAAAAAATTGAGGTACTGATTGGCAATGCCATTAGGAAGAAGCTTAACGCACTAGCCTAGACAACTTAAAAAGAAGGGTGCCCTCAGTATTTTCCACAATGAAAGCACTGATGCTCAAGAATGCTGCCTAGAAAAGCCTCAGGTTACCCAGGTAATTTGACATAGGTAAGTGCATAGGGAAGCATGGCGACAAAAGCAAGTTCTTATTCATTTTATTTTATTTTTTTTTCAGTGTACCAAAAAAGCATGTTGATCAAGGTAACAAGAGATGATTAGGATATATGGTCCAACTGTAAAGGCATAATGCTGAAATCACCAAGGCAGGTAAAAGAGGACCAACGTGACACTACTAAAACCCATATGTACAAAAAGCATTCAAAAAGCTTAAACTTCCAAATAAAGTTAGTATAGATGCTTATCTAAGCACCATCAACTTTGAAATTCTAAATGCGAAAAAAAAACTATACACGCATAAAATGGGCAAAAAGCATGTGAGGAGAGATACAGTAATTATTATAAGTGCAGAAAATTGAACAAATTTCCAGGCCCTGAAAGGAAGTGTAGATGTTTTGAGAAGCAAGAGTGGGATTAAGTAAGGACCTGAACTAGAAAACCAACTTCAATCGCAACATTACGCAGGCAATTAGGACACCTTCTCTCACCCTTGGGAAAATGTAGTAAAGCAGCTAAAAAATGAGGCATGACGGTACATGATATATTTAAACTGCTATATTTTCTATTAAATACAATTTTATGTTTTATGTTTTCCGATTTGCAAACCACTTGATACTTAGTAGATGTAGAGAAATGGTTGAATTATATACTCCAACAAATATCTTCATTTTTACACTGTTCAGCTTAAACTGCATACTCTTATCTGTAGTCACCATCCTAAATAATATTTAGAACATTCCTAATGAAACAATTCAACTGTCTTACTCTGATACCTGTACTGACATAGACCTACCCTACCCCTCATGACTAGCAAGGTTGGTGCATACCTGTGACCACTTATTCACTTTAATCACTAAATGTAACTGATCAAAATTTCCACTGAGTGCAATTACAGACAACCGTCAAAGCTTGGGCATGTGTTCAGCCAAGAGAAAACAGAGTTACTGCAAAGAATTTCTAAACCAGTAGGTGGTGTTGCACGAATCAGAGAAACAAGTGGTAGGGACTGTAATACAAGTGCATATATTAGGTGGCTTTGGATGATGCCATATAATTTAGAGTTGCATTACCAAATTACTTTTGAGTCGATTTAAGGAATGCAGATCCCTAACATATGCAAATGCTGGTTACAGCAAGTGTGTCTTATGGAGCAGGTGAAATTGCAGCAGATGTATGTCAAAAATGGAAGTTGGATTAGGCACACAGAAGCCAACAAACCTCTTTTCACAGTGAAGTGAGTCAAGGACCTGATGGTAATGACCATGAGTTAAAACTAGTATCTACTAGGTTGCATCCTTTGAGGCCCACTTACTAGGCAGGCACCTAGGTGACCGCCTAAACTGTTAGGCAGGAGGCATCTAGGTTGTCACTCAGTTAATAATGCGGATTTTACTGCATAATAGTTCTGGCTATGACTAAACAGAGTGGTAAGGGTTACCGCCTAGGCCTTGGCAGTCCAGGCGGCAGCCTTTTAAAATCTTGATTTCGTGCTTGCAACTAGGCCCTTAATTACTGAAACATGATACAATACAAGGCACATTATTTATTTCAACTTCTGTG
The DNA here is from genome assembly GCA_005019695.1 of Trichopus zeylanicus subsp. travancoricus. Lineage (NCBI taxonomy): Eukaryota > Viridiplantae > Streptophyta > Magnoliopsida > Dioscoreales > Dioscoreaceae > Trichopus > Trichopus zeylanicus. The sequence goes on from RXID01014969.1 coordinate 125,713, forward strand.
GCTTGGAGGGCGTTCAACTATCAAATCATTTGTCCATCTGTCCAAAGGCATGCTGATACTTAGCATAAGAATAACCAGCAGTGTCTATGTTGGGTGGTAAAGATCACCTAAGGATACATGCACATGCACAATCATATACAGCATGCGGCCTATGGTGGAACAACTGATAAAATTGTGCAGTATATTAAGGATAATTACTTAATGCATGAATATCAATGATGGAATTAGAGAAATAAGCTAATGAACCCAAAGAGAAGTCCAGCGCATTTCAGTAGAAACCTGTAATGCACAAAACTACACCACCAAGAGCTGACCATGCTTTCCCTCCATTCCGTGCAAAGAACAAAAAGATATAAACTGGGTTGAAAGCTTTCAGAACAGAAACATTGTACTTCACAATGTTGTATATCCCAATGGATCCCAAACTGAAGAACCAAATCCCAAGAGCAGGAGCAAACAAGAAACCAACTTTTCCAGTGCCAAACCTTTGTATGCTGAACAGGCCAATAAGAATCACAATAGAAACAACAACAACAGCATCTGCATAGATAATTATAACAATATAAAAACAGAGTGAACTAACTTCCAACAACTGTAAGACCACATGTAGTACTTTGGTCAGAATAAAAGGCAATTGGTGCAGGGAAATATATAGAAAGAAACCAATATAGAAAAAACCTGTGCCGAACCCTGGAATGGCACCCTGAAGGCCACTGACTGCAGACATTACTGCAAGGAGAAGGCCATATCAATTCACATGGTGGAAGATTAAGAGACAGGACCAATTCACAACCTAGCTGGAATGATTGTTTTGAAAAGAAATCCCCATACCAGACATTGATGGTGTAAGAATACCATCCCCTATAATCATAGATGTCCCCATAAGAACCAGAAGTAACAGAAGTGTTTTCAAGAAAGGATTTCTTTCCAATAAGTCTTTAATGCTTAGTGCCCTTTCCAACTCAGGAGTCGGTAACTTGAGCCTGAAACTGGATATATCTTCATCTGCTCGCTGTTGGTTTGGAAGTAAACTAACTTTCGCATATCTGCAAATTAAAGAGTAAAGTGCAAAGGTGCCACCTGCAAAACACACAAGCTACACATTATTTGCCTACACTTTCTCAATATGTCTTTACAATTTATTAATCAAGATAAAAACATCCACCTGAAAATCAAACAATTTGTATTATCAGAATTACTATTGCCTATGAGAGGTAATCACACAAACATCAATGCTTCAATTTGGAAGCCTAAGAACAGCAGACAATAATTTACATTATTCCATATTTTCAAGTTTCTATACCTTCTCCACTGTCATTAGCTTTCAGCACTACAAAGACATATTTCGCAAAAGGAATGAGCGCAATCGTGTACATAATTAGTGACAAAGCTCCCAAGATGTCAACTTCAGAGTTTATTTGAACCTTGCTGAATACATCACTGAAGACATATAATGGGCTTGTACCCATGTCACCGTAGACCACACCAAGTGTTTGAAATGCCATTGCAAGCATATGCCAAACTGATAACTCCTGGATTAAGTGACAAGAAAAAAACTGGAGTAAATATTTGGTATGAACAACTTAACAGAAGTATATACTGAGGCATATCAATGAACTCAGCCCACGAAATAGCTTCTTCGTGAATTTTAAAAACCACTGCATCGACAAGTACAAGAAGTAGTTATCATGAGCTAAGACTAGATTGTTCATGCACATAGAGTCTTATGAAATAAATGTATTTCCCGTTTTTAAGGTTTACAACTGCAAGGCCAAGATAGAATTGCTTGCTCATATGGCCTTGCATTCCCACAACCTGAGGTAACCATGATGATAGCAGTATCTCTATTATGCCAACAGCAACATGCTTGGTGCCTAGGCTCATTTCTAAACAGAAAACTCCCAAATCTTGTGGCCAGAAAACAGCTTCCATTATCATAAAAGCATAAGAGAAAAAAGCTTGTAATTATCCATGACTCCGAAATAAAATCAAATGTCAGTCCAAATAAAGATTTTAGGGTTAGAAAACAATGGGAAGCACAAAACTCAACCACAAAGACAAGGGACATGGACTGATTGGCTTAGCACTTTCAATATATGCATTGTTTGACAAATGAGTGGGGCATATCTTCCATTTATCATTCAAAAAAGATACTGTTTCCATAGATGCACTAACCACATCGCATGGCTTTTGTTGAATTATTACTCCCATCGGATTGCTCTTAGTTTCCTCCATTAACAAGTTAAAAAACTCTAGACAAAAGAATATGTGCATGCTCTACTGATAATGGAAGAATGGACCACAAAAGTTTGAATAAACTTCAACAGTGCAATTAAAGTTAGGCTTGGTTCTCAGTCAGCCCCTCCATATCCATTGTTCAGACCCCACACCCCATACAAACCATACAGTGGATTTGTTCCATTTCATTCAAAATTATTCAGACTATAGTTTCATCAAATCTATTTCTGCTATCATATCTAGGAGACAGTTATCAGACTGCTTCATACCAAAACAATAAACACAGAGTTAGAAGGTGAAACCACTGATAACTCAGTTGAACAGGCATCAGTCATCAAAGGAGATATCTTGTGGCAGAATGCTCACTGTTGCAGGATCCACAATCTTATTTTCTAATTAAGATCCTCAAAGAACCACCTAAACTGATATCTCCTCCAAACAGTCTCAGCTGCATGCTGAAACAGCACTGGCCCCGCCTACATCCTGTCAATATAAACTCAAATTGCAGAAGGCCTGAATATTTCCTTCGGTGTGCCAACAGTGCTTCCATTTCTTTTTTCCTAGTTACGAGTTGTGCTTCCACAACGTACAGGGATTTTTCCAGTTTGCAAGGCATGTACATGTCACCTTAAGCAAATGAAATGTAGAAGAGGGCATATTTTCCAATCTTATTGGCAAATTTGAACTGTTCTAGCAAATTCCGGAAACTAAAAGAGGATTTAACTTAAAGCTAAACAAATCCACATGTTTATACAAAAGACTCGAGGCTGAGAAACTAGCCCATACTTTAATATGACCTACACAAGAGCACATTTGCTTCACTTAAGTTGATCCTATGATGATACAAGTTTTAATAATGAAATTAATGAAGTTAATCCTCTGATCACACCTTAAAAATCATTAAAAGCTAGTTCTAAGCATACTTTTGCTATCCATACAATTGATCATTGTCACCTAGTATCTAACACTTTTGTTCGATACTTCATTTCAAAAATTTGACAAAAAACCAATAAAGAAAATTAAACATCATAGACCACATCAAAACCCTAAGAAAAACATCAAATTCGAGATACTTCTAAAGATCAACGGCAACACAAAATCCAAAACCCCAAAAAAGTACCTTTTGATGGCGCTTGTGCATGTCGGCGATGCCCATGGCCTCGACGTCCAAGGAATCGACCCTTTTGGGCTTCTTGGAGAGCCTCCGCCGAAATGACCCCTGCGCCTCGTCGCAGTGCGACCACGGCGGCGGGGCCAAAGAGTCCGTGTCCACCTCGCTCCCGTCCACCCACCTCGACTCCGAACTGGCCGTCCCCCGCGCGCTCCCCTCCTCGATCCCATCCTCCTCCATTCTCTGCCCTCTCTCTCCCCCTCTCTTTTCTGCCCTTCGCTCCGAAGAAGAGGAAGAACTTATACTAGTCCATTATTGGCTGGGGAAGAAGATGTCGGGCCCGCAGGGAGAGCTTTCGCAACTACTTTTTCGACGATTTAGTTGACAGTTTTCATAGTTGGAAATGGGGTAAGGAAATTTACAGAATTGACCCTAGTAGATTGTGCGGTGGCATGAGTGCTAGGGTTTGTATTCATTGAGTGGTTGAGTAAGGAGTTGTCAGTGTTTGCTGCGATTCACGTGATGGAGGGAAAACCGGTATAAACTATAAAGCAGTCCACATTCATGTTAATGATCCTGCTCATTTTTGACGGTGGGGCCTAGGATGCATGGATGGTAGTCCCAAATCTACGCGGGGATGATTTGGTAGGACCAACCCCAAAGTTTAGGCGTTTGATACATGAAAGGTAGGAGGAAAAGTGAGGGAATTCTTGGATCAAAAAAAAGTTCAAGTCGCCTCAGTCATATCCAAGTCGTGCTCGTCAGCACCTAATCTCTTTGATTTTAAGATACTATTTGATTTGAAATTAGGTTCAGAATCAGAATTAAAATTAATGAATCATTTTTGTAATCTAATATCTTTTTATCAAAATTAACGTTGCAATAATTTAAAGTTTGAAAAATTATTTAATTTTTTATAATAATTTAATTTAATAATGGTGTAAAATAAGTAATATTAATTTTGTAAGAAAAAAATAATTCTGAAAAATATGGATCATGATTCTGATCCCAAACCAAACGATGCCCAAGGTTTTATCATCATCCTAATATGCTTCTTCACTCCCCAATTAATCCTCTGCTTAGGATTTGCTTGCCCTATTCCCATCTCGATCTCTAATCTGCCTATGTTTGAAGTGCTTCTACTTTGGTTCTCTTTCACTTTTGACATTGTCGGTCAATAGTCGAAGCTTCACTTTCCCCGATGTTGCACGTAGATCTATGAGGCTTCTCTTCTTCACCTTTAAGCTATTCTTCATTTCTATCAAACCAATGTTTAAATTTATGCCTGATTTTTGCTAGATTTTGTCTTAATTTGATAATTGTGGTTTAGGATTGGACTTGAATGGTCCAAAAGTCTGATCGAAACCAACATAAAAATTTCCAGTTCCGACCTAAAATATTCAAACTTTGGGTTAAGTTTAGACGCGAAAAATTTATAAAAAACAAATAGATGTGACTTGAAATCTGAACTTGAATTGAAAAAAATAATACATAATTTTGGATTGGGATCATATTTGGGTTTGAATATTATGCTTTAGGTTCAGTATATTAAAATCCTATGATTTCGAGTTGTAATTTTGTCAAATTCCACATGACGAGTAGTTACGAATCTCAAATCTTTTGAGATTGACTTCTAAAAATGAATATGGATTATAATCACTAATTATTTGGTCTTTATCACAACTTGGTAGAAAGTTTTTTCACAACTCGGTGTCAAGAGTTTTTCACAGCTCAGTGTACAGAGCTTCACATAGTTTTGTGGAGAGCTTCTCATAGTTCAGTGTAGAGAGTTTTTCATAACTCAATAGAGAGCTTTTCACAATTTGATGAAGAGCTTTCTACAGCTTGGTGTAGAGCTTCTCATAACTTAGTGTAGAGAGCTTCCCATAACTCGGAAGAGAGCTTTTCATAGTTTGGTATAAAGAGCTTCTTATAACTCGATGGAGAGTTTCTCACAACTTGATTGAGTGCTTCCCATAGCTCGGTGAAGAGCTTCTCATAGCTTAATGGAGAGCTTTTCATAAATCAATGCAGAGAACTTTCCATATCTTGATGGAGAGCTTTCCACAACTCAGTGGAGAACTTCTCATAACTCGATATAGAGAGCTTCCTACAGCTCGGTAGAGAGCTTCCCACAGCTCGGTGGAGAGCTTTTCATAGCTTAGTGTAAAGCTTTCTACAGCTTGGTAGGAGCTTCTCACAACTTGATGTCAAGACAAAATTTGGCGCTTATTGATCATTTGACTCAAATGATTTACCTCACTTTTATGTCACATGATCGAGGTTATCGAGCCGATGTCACTGAACCGAGGCCACCAAGCCGAGGTCACTGAACTAAGGTCACTAAACCCACCAAGGTCACTGAGCCATCACTTGTCTATACACACACACACACATTATATATATATATGTGCCAAAAAATAGATTTATTTCGGGACTTCAACTAGCCACATCAATGACTTAGCTCAGGAAATGGTTTGGATTTTTGAGTTGAGAAATTTAATTGTGTATATTATCGAAAATGTTAAATTAGATCTTAAGAAATATCAGGAAAAATCATAAGTGATTTTGGTTAGAATCATATCCTCACATGCTCAAGGTTCACATGCTCCATAAATTGTTGTTATTGGGTATCCTTTGCAAAGGCATCTTGCTTCGGGTAAGTTTATTGTTGTTATTGACTATCTTTTGCATTGATATATTATGTTCACATGCTCTATGGTTGTTGTTATTGTATATCCTTTGCAAAGACATCTTGCACTGATGGATTTTTTTAACTATTATTATAAAATTGGATTATAATGGATGTTTCTAATATATGGTTTACATGAAAAAGTGATTAAATGATGTAAACCGAGACTAGTGTTGAGCTATTTTTGTGAAATAATTGCTAATAGAAATGTGGTTTATGATTTTCATGCTTATGGTCATCATTTTGAGTTCTATTGTATGATAATTTTAGAAAACCTTACAATATGGTTGTATTCATTTATGGTATTGTGTATTTTGAGAATGACTATCATTTGATCTCTTGTATTTCTTAAATTATCTAAAATAAAGTATGAACTTCATAATTGGTAGTATGAAACAATTCTCTTTTGGTCATTTGTTATTCAGTCTTGTTTTAGACGTGGTTTTAGATACTATTGTGCCTGTCTTCACATGGTTGTTATAATGGTTTTGAAAAAGAAATCGATTTGCAAAATATTTAGGCGAGCGATTTTACAATTGTGGTGGACATTGTACTATGATCAATAGAAAAAACAACCATAGGAAAGCTACCTTCATATCATAGGGATCATTTTAGGAAGAGGCATTTGAAATAAATTTTTAGGTGGTAGCGATAAGTGTGGCATACTTAAGTATGGATTATCATGCGTTTATGAACCTTGCAACAAGTTCGAGACTCTGTGGAATCACAATCGAAAATCCGGGATAGCTAAGGATTTCAAGAAGTAATTTTAAAACACAAATCAATTTGATTTATTTTTACTCGCTATAAGGTTATATTTGAGCTTTTGACTTCCAACATACCCTTACTTTATAATTCAATTTTTTTTGACAAAAAATTTTTTTTAAAAAAAATCTTCATGCTCACCCACTGCCTCACTCCTGTGTGCTTGATTGAGTGAGAATGCATTAGGTGACTCTGTTTGAACTTTAGTTGGTGCTTGGTTTGATCCTAGAAGGGTAATAGTGGCTTTATCTGATTTTAGAGTATCACTAACAACTAAGACTTATATTAGTTGGCCCAATTCAATTTTGAAGTATTGCGGACAACTTTATGCTTATTCAACTAACTTAGTGTGATTTGGACTTGGCTTTTGGTTGCAAGACTTATTGGTTCGGTTTGATTTAAAATAATGGTAAGATGTTTTGACAAGCTAACCATCCTTGATTTATCAATCAATAACCTTTTGGCTTATTTTTTTATTGAACTTGAAGCGTTGCCGATGGCTTTGTGTTTATTGTTGATTAACCCTTTTTCGAATATGACTTTTAGCTGATTGACTAATTAAGTACAAGTCTACATTAGTTCAGTTTAATTTGAGCAAATAATTAGCAGCTTTTGCTTATATTAATTATTTTTATTTAACAACAAATGATATTTTTGGCTTATTGTCAATTGGGTTTGAAGTGATACTAACAACTTTGTGCTTATTGTCAACTAACACCTTTTAAATATGCCTTTTGGTAGACTGGCTAACCTAGTATAAATTTACCTTAGTTCAATTTAATTTGAGGGAATGATTGGCAATTTTTTCTTATGCTAATCATTATTTATTTAACAACTAATGATATTTTTTGGCTTGTTGTTAATTGGGTTTGAAATAATGCTGATAGCTTTGTACTTATTGTCGACTAACCCCTTTTGAACATGCCTTGTGGTAGACTGGCTAACCCAACATAAATTTGCCTTAGTTCAGTTTAATTTGAGCAAATGATTAACAGTTTTGGCTTATGCTAATTATTATTATTTAATAATTGATTAACAATTGATTATCTTTTTGACTTGTTGTCGATAGGGATTGAACTGATGTTAATGGATTTGTGCTTATTGTTGACTAACCATTTTGAACATAGCTTTCGGTTGAGTGACTAATCGAGTGTAAACCTATTTTAGTTTGATTTGATTTAAGAGAATGGTTGGTGACTTTGGCTTATGCTAACTATTCTTTATTTAACAATCAACTACTTTTTTGACTTGTTGTCAATTATGCTTGAAGTGATGCTGATGGCTTTGTATTTGTCGCCGACTAACCATTCAAATATGACTTTTGACTAACTGATAATCGATTGCAAACCCACCTTAATTTGGTTTAATTTGGTTTAACAATATTCAACAATTATCAGTTTGTTGTCCAGTACTCTACTTTGGCCAATTTCAAGTTGACTTGCTTTGATTTAAGCCAACATGAGCTACTTGGCTTTGGTTTAAATTTGAGTTATATAGACTTGATTTTGCTTCAAGTTTGATTTAATTTGAATTTTGTTCATACTTAACTCAATTGAGACATGGTTTGGGTTTAAGTCTAGTCCAATCTACACCTATTTTAAATCCTTATTGGGTTTGAGTTTGAACCTAATGGATTCTTGATGGATATTAAATTTAATTCTTAATGGATCATTAATAGATTTTGAATCTGACCTTAATGGATCTTTAATAGGTTTTGGATTAGATCTTTGTTGAATCCTTTTTGGCTTTGGGTTTGACCCTAAAAGCACAAAAATTATCTAAGCTGGTTGGAGGGAAAATTAGGTTTTGAGAGCAAATAGCACTTTTCGAAAAAGTCAAAAACTAATTCAATCCACCAAGACAAATACAAGTAGATCTCAAACAATCATGAGTGCAATTAAGTTAAATAAGTTAGAAGGAGTACTCCATGATATAATGTGGTTCAGAGACCAACCGCTCCTATTCCACAATCCTTTACCTCGCTTTTGAGGACTTCAACTCTCTACTAGAGTGCCTCTTTATCAGTGAAGCCAACCTCTTTACACATCCTCTTATATCAATCGGCAAAATAAAATTTCAATCTGGAGCTTGAGTCTTTCAATCACTCCAAACAATCTTGGAAGAAAATTGCAAGTCAAAATTGGAAGAAAATTATACAAATTAAGCTCACACAAAGTTCTCTCAAGATTGAAGGAAAGAGTAATGAAAATTTGCTTGAGATTTGAAGGCTTACAACACATTAATAGTTAGAGAGATAGAAGGGCTTTGATCTCTTCTTCACAAAGATTTAGAAGTTGTAAAACTATTTATAGTAGCCTCTTCCATTTTATATGTACACCTTTTGGTTCAAATCTGGTTGTTGGGGGTGAGATCCCACAATTAGGTTCTCTCCAACAGTCAAAAAATTAGCTATTAGTCAAACAGAATTCACGAACCGATCAACACTTAGCTAATCGGTCGATCAATTTTGCATTGATTTTTCTTCAACTAGTCATTCAGTTCCAAATTGGTCATCCAATTTGGTAAAAAACTTAGGACTTGGTTTTTCTAGTTGGTCATCCAGTTTTAAACCAATCATCTGGTTCTGCTTGAACTCAAAGGTTTTGAATCTTCTATTTTGATAGAGTTAGTTATCTACTAGGCCAAGCAAACATCCAACTCTATTAAAAAAGCTTTGTTAAGATATTGTTACAAAACTCTATGTGATAACAAACTCTAAACAATTAATCTTAAGGCAAATTTTTGACTCGATTTAAAAAAAAAGAAAAGCTAAACCTCGAATCTTCAAGTTGGTGGTGTAGACATCTTCAAGCCACTTCAAGCCATTTTGTGATCTCTTTAAGTCATGCTTGCCGATCCACCATCATACTTCTCTTTGTTTGAAGCTTTTGAATGAACCCTTGAGAGCTTTAAGTATATGGGCTAAAAAATACAACTCAAGTAGACATCAAATATAGTTTGGTCCTCATCAAAACTAGGAAGAACAACAATCTCCCTTTTTTTGATGATTGCAAACTCCCCCAAAAAAATTTGAAATATAAAGTATCAAATAAGAGCAATAAGAGCATAATATGTATATTTCACAATAATATCATGTCATACTGCATAATATGCATATATCACAATAATATTATAAAATTACAATATGGTGCTCTCTCCCTTTTGTCATCACCAAAGAGGGTACTATACGGGAATGAAAAAATGACAGAGCCTCCTTTGTATACCACGAGCATAACCTGTATTTAAGCTAAACCTCCATCACAAGCAACAATAGTAACAAAAGAAGGTATACAATAGTAACACCATATCACCACAAGCTGTAAACAAGATCCCCTTTAATTGATGCATATACATGACCTAAAAAATGGATATCCAAAAGATAAGAAAAAGAATCACTAATTTCCGTAAATGAAACCACATAAAGTGCACAATATCCACAAAGTCAAGTCAAAAAGTAGCATCCAAAACATAATCCATAATCCACCATCCAAAATAATAAACACCATCCAAACATGACAAAAAGTCATAACCCAAAACATCCATGTCTGAAGCATCACTAAAAGCATAAATACAACAGAGGAAGGCTAAGGATCCTGTTCGGGAGCCATGTGATTAACCAAGCTACATAGCATCTTAGTGATCTCATCCCAGAAGCCAACAATAGCTGTCCGGAGGGTGGTCACCTCCTCAGTCATGCTTCAAGCGAAGTCCTCTAGATGAGCAAGCCTTTCGGTGAAGTCTGAACTAGAGCTTGAAGATGAAGTAGGTGGAGGTGCAGCTCGGTCGTGTCCTATGCCCTGGCTATGCTCTACAACATTGATCTCATCCTCCTCAGCTAGCTTTGCATTGCCCTCAGGTTCATGAACCCAAACACCATCGTGCTAGCTAAAGCCCATCCGATAGAGAGTAAAGCAGGAGAAGGAATCAAAAGATGTGAAGGAGTGTTACGAAGAGAGGTCACATTGAGGAACAAGGACTCCAAAGTTCTGAAGTATCAAAGTGATAATGCTAAAGAAGCTAAGAGTAGCATGAGATTATCTAATATATTGGGTCATATGGTGAATAATGATATATAGTAAGCAAAGGGTCATAAGACAAAAAAAAATATCCAACTCAGTAAATGAAGCCTCATTCCTATGCCCACCCTTCGAAAGGAGGGTATAGGAAAGAAGCTAATGGATCATGTAGGCTCGAGGTGGGAGGAGGTTAGACTGAAGCTTTCGCATGGTATCAACCCAATTTCTCTCAAAGATGGTTTCAACAATCAACTAATATGAGGAAAGTTCATCAAACCAGTTGTGAGTAAGAATCAGTCTCTCCCCTACTATAGCTATACCAAGGATGAAGTCTAGGACTTACAAGAGTAAGAGGCATGTTCTTACTACCATAGAAGGTGTCAAAGGTGTTATGGTGTTCATCAAAATTTGCATTGGTTTAAAAATCAATAATGTGTGAAACTACAATAATGTAAAATCAAGAATGTGTGAAACTACAATACAAGAAGACGAAAACTTGGTTTGGAAGCTAGTAAAGCTTTCAAGTGAAGTAAATTCAAAAGGGAAAGGTTCATTATTGGGGGAAGAAGAGGATCCTTCATCTTTCCTCTTTCTGAAAATAAGAGATTTGAACCTTCAAGCCATTGGAGAGAAGAAATGAAATAGACATGAGGGAGGAAGGAGGACTAAAGGAGGATGGGCTAACCCCAGGTGAAAAGCCCTTAGATCACCTCAATTAGTCACTGATACATCTGGAGGGGTCACCAAAGGCTGCCACACACAATGAATAATGAGGAAAATAGACTAGCCCTAGGGTTTTAAGCTTGAACTTGGGCCTAATTTCCGTGAATTGGATGGCTAGTTCATGAATCTATTGACCGACAGAGAATCCTAATGCGTAGAGACACTATGAACTGGTCGACCATTTTCCAACTGGTTGACTGATAGTGAATTTTGGCCAAATAGACATTATAGAACTAGTTAATAACTTCAAAACTGGTCATCTGGCTTAGAACATAATAGTAGTTAAAAGACAAGTTCAGAAAGGAAATCCAAAATCAATTAACAAAAGCATTTAATAAATCAAGTGAGTTTAGAAACACCGATTGCATTTCATATTAGACAAAACCGCATCTCATCTAATGGTTTAGTGAAAATATCCACGAGTTGATGGTCCATTTTAAGAAAAATCAAAGAAATATCCTTTTTCGAAACATGATCCTGAATAAAAATAATGTCTAATATTAATGTGTTTTGAATGAGATAGTATTAAATTTTTGGACAAACTAATAGCATTAGTATTATCATAATAAATTAGTACATTTGAAAATCACAATCAAAATATTGAAGTATTTATCTCAACTAAAGGATTTGAGAATAATAATACCCTGTGGTTATATATTCGGCCTCAGTGGTAGAAAAGTCACTGAATTTTGTTTCTTGGAACTTCATGAGAGTAGAGATTTTTCAAGAAACTAACATATACTACTAGCACTCTTTCTATCCACACAATATTTGGCATAATCTGCATCATAAAATCTAATTAAATCAAAGTAATCGCCTCTTGGATACCATAATCCTAAATCTAGTATGCCCTTAAGATATCTAAATATGCATTTCATGGTAACTAGATGAGATTTCATAGAAGATCCTTGAAATCTAGCATATAAGCAAATGCTAAATATGATATCAAGTCTACTAATGGTATATATAATAAGGTACCAATCATACCTCTATACTGCTTTTCATCAATATTTTCATCATCTTCATCCTTATCCAACTTGGTTGAAGGACTCATCGAAGTGCCAATAGTCTTAGCTTCATCCATGTTGAACTTCTTGAGTAGCTCCTTGGTGTACTCAGCTTGGTTGATGAAGATCTCATTTTTTAGTTGCTGTATTTGGAGTCCAAAAAAGAAGTGCAATTCTCCCATCATACTCATTTCGAACTCCTCCTTCATAGTTAATGCTTGTGAACATCTCACATAAATTTTTATTAGTAGCACCAAATATAATATTATCTACATAAAATTATACTACTAATAGGTCATTATGCATTTTCAAAAGAAATAATATGATGTCTACACAACTTCTTGTAAAACTATTTGAAATGAAGAAGGAACTTAGTCTCTCATACTAAACTTTTGGAGCATGCTTGAGACCATAATGCCTTCTTCAATTTTAAAACATGGTTTAGTAATTTCAAATCCTCAAAAATGGAAGGTTATTCAACATAAACTTCTTTAGATAAAAAGCCGTCCAAAAATGCGCTTTCAATATTCATTTGAAAAAGTTTGAAATCTTTATAACATGCAAAAGGGAGTAAAATATGAATAGGTTTCAAACAAGCTACAAAAGCAAAATTTTCTTCAAAATCAATAACCTCAACTTGGTTAAAATCCTTGTTTCTAACCACAATACCATTTTGATCTAGCTTATTCCTATAAACCCATTTGGTACCAGTAATTGGGTAGTAATTTGGTTTTCGAACAAGCACCCAAGCTTGATTCTGCTTAAATTGATTTAGTTCTTATTACATACTAAGAATTCAACTTTCATTCTTTTGAGCTTTCTCAAGTTTCTTAGACTCAACATGAGAAAGAAATTCAATATGATAAATGTTATACTTAATAGCATCACAAATTTTTACCTCTTTATCAATATCACCTATGATTTGATCCATCAGATGATTTTTCTTGAATCTCCATTCCTTAGGTAACTCCTTATCAAGATCTTGCTATTTTGGCTCATTATCTCCATCATTTACATTCTTCTCATTGGATACTTTGCTAGTTTCACCCTCATTTTTCTTTTATATTTGCAAATCATCCATTCTCTTATAGATCTCTACATCATTATCAATAATATTTTTCTACAAACAAGATTAATTTAATCAAATTCAATTTCAATAGACTACTTCAATAATCATAAAAGACTTGTTGAAGACTCTAAATGCTCTAGAGGTAGAAAAATAATCAAGAAATATGCCTTTGAAAGCTTTAGAATTAAATTTTGGTAAATGATCCTTTGTATTCAAATAAAACACTTACATCTAAAAACATGAAAATATGTAATGTTTGGATTTTCCCATTCCATTGGAGTTTTGTTAAGAATTGGATGAATAGAGACTCTATTCAAGATGTAGCAAGCCATGTTAATAGCCTCTGTACAAAAAATACTTGGGTAGAAAGTACTTGTTAAGCATGACCCTTATCATCTCTTGAAGAGACCCATTCTTTATCTCAATAACTCCTTTTTGTTGTGGAGTGTGAGGAGCTGAAAAGCTATGCTCAATACCATTTTCGATGAAAAAATTTTCAAAGGGATAATTTACAAATTCACCACCATGATCACTACAAATCATTAAAATTAAATATCCCTTTTCATTTTGAATAAATTTTGTGAAACCAACAAAAACATCAAAGCATCACTCTTATTTGCCAAAAATAAAACATGAGTATATCTAGACAAATTATTAATAATTACAAAGGCATAGTTTTTGCCTCCTAGACTTGTAGTCCCAACCAATCTAAACAAGTCTAGGTGATGAAGATGTAACGGCCTTGTTGTTGGAACCACCTTCTTAGGTTTGTGTGAGGACTTCACTTTCTTCCTCATTTAGCATGTATCGCATATTTGATCTTTGATAAACTTGCCATTGGTAGTCCTCTCATTAGCTCTTTTTGATTAACTTTGACTATTGTATCCATACAAGTGTGTCCAAAGCATCTATGCCAAAGCCATTTATATTTTTCATGAGCTACAAAATACTTTTAAACATTTAGGTCATCTTGATTAATCGTATAGATATTTCCATCACGATGACCCATGAATGTAATATTTTTGGCATCATTATGTATAAATATGCAATGATTCAATTTAAATAAGATATAACATCCCTTATCACATAATTGACTAATAGATAACAAATTATGTTTGAGTTCCTCAACTAAGAGTACATCTTTGATTATAGAAGAACTAATGGAAATATCACCTTTAACATTATCTTCAAAAGTGATGAATCTACTTTCTTTACTTACCAACTCCTTGAACATTAATGAATTTCCTGTCATGTATTTTGAACATCCATTATCGAAGAACCATTTTTTATTCTTCCTCTTGGAGTAAAGCCATAACTAACATATTTAAATTGGGTACCCATTTTTAATTATGGGTCCTCAAGGTTAGAAAAAAAAAATAAAGCATGTAATGAAACATAATAGAAAATAGCATGCATGATGTATGAGATGTAGTAAAAGTAATTTTTTACCTCTACCATATAAGCTAGAGAATGACTATAAAACTAAAGCTAGTAAGTGCCAATGGGTCATTCCTATCTACCTAAGCTATTTATTCTAGAGAGGTTTTAAGAACCCAAATTAGCTTAGATTCCTTGACTTTTGGGATTATTCCATTAGGTACCTATATTTGCTTAAGAGAAAAATTTCTCTTAATTGTTAGCTAGTGAATACATATCCCCTTCTATAATAATAATTATAAGTTAAATAAGAATGAGTTGCTTTTGAAGACTTTAGAAAAGTGAATTTTGTAGCTATAAACTTGGAAGACGAAATAAAGCCTAGTTTAGATTTATGTAAATTATTTCTTTAGCTTTTGAGAATCATATTTAAGATAGTATTTTCATGAAAGAAATTTTGCAAAGCCTTTTTCAATTGACTATTCTCATTTCTAAGCAAGTCAAGTTCATTTTGGCATTCACAAGTAGTTTTGGAAGATTTTAAAACATAATATTCTACTTGGAGTGCATCAATATCCTCTGTGCAATTGTAAGAGCTTTTAGAAGACTTCAAAGCATCAAAATCATTCTCAAGTGAAGATGATTTCTATCTTAATGAAGCATACTTGAGACTTAATTTTTCATGCATTGAAAATAATTTTTCAAAAGCTTCTTGTAATTCGTCAAAAGATAAGTCACATACCTCATCCTCATTTGCCATGAGACATAAGTTCACAATTTTGTCATCGGATGAGCCATCCTCATTCTTCTCCTCGGAATAATCCCATGTTGCCACCATTGCCTTCTTCTTCTTAGCCTTGAATTTCTTCATTTGATTGATGAGAGGGCAATTGGCCTTTATATGTCTTGACTTCTTACACTTGAAACAAGTTGGAACATCTTTCCCTTCCTCCATGAGGGGGTTGCTTCTCTCACCCTTCTTTGGTTTCCTTGGCATATGCTTCTTCCTAAGAAATTTCTTGAATTTTCTTCTGAGAAGTACCATGTCATAATCACTATCTTCCTCTTCTTCTTCACTAGATTCCTTGGCCTTGAAAATAATGTTATTTTTCTTTTTTATTTTCTTTGTCCTCTGGAATCTAGTCCTTCATTGTCATCTCTATGTGATGAGAGATCCTAGAAGCTCCTCCAAAGGTAGAGTGTTTAAGACCTTTGCCTCTTGTATTGCCATCACCTTTGGATCCCAAGATCTTGACAAACATCTTGATATTTTTCTCACCATCTCATCATTAGTATAAGCCTTACCAAGGAGCTTTAAACATATTAATAATATCGATAAAGTGAGTAAACATTTCAGTGATACACTCATTTGGATTCATCTTAAAGAGTTCATATCAATTAACCAATATGTTTACTTTAGATTTTCTAACTTGTCTTGTATGCTAATGGGTAATCTCAAGATAATGCCATATTTCATGAGTCATCTCACAAATACTAATTAAGAGCATAATACAAAATATTTATTGCTTTCACATTCAAGAAATCATTTTTCTTATCAACCTTATTCCACTCATCCTTAGGTTTGGGAACTTTCACCCCATCAATTATTTTGGTGGGTGGAATATAGCCAATTTTGATAGAAAAAATAGTTTACAAAAGTGGTTCATAGCCTTTGCCTTAGCCCATTACCAAATGCACCCTTAAGGATCTAATAAGAACCCAACAAGGGTTAGATCCAAGATCCATTAAGGACCAAGCCCAAGAGTCAATGCAAATTCAACATAAGGTCAAACCCAACTTGAATCAAATCAAATCAGATTTAAACCAAAATCAAGCTCTAAACATTAATTCAAATCAAATCATACTTGGTCAAAATCAAGTTTTGAGCATTGAACTGAATCAAATCAGACTTGATCAAAATCAAGTTCTAAACATTAAACTAAACCAAATCAAACTTGAACCAAAATTAAGTTTTAAACATCAAATTGGATCAAATTAGACTTAAACTAAAATTAATTATGAACTTCAAACTAAACTGAATCAGACCTGAACTAAAATCAAGTCTGGGTCAATTCAATTTCAAATCAGTTATGGTTAGTCAATAAGAAGCTCAAAGCCATCGCTGACACCTTAAAAACTAATTTACACAAGACAAAATAGGTCGCTAGTTATCAAATCAAGGATGATTAGCGTAAGCCCGCTAATTATTTTTTCAAATTAAACTAAACTAAGATAGGCTTGAACTCGCTTAGTTAACCAACTAAACATTGTGTTTGAAAGAAGTCAGCTAATAATACGCATAAAGCCATTAGTCATACTTCAAGCTCAACTAACACAAGATCAAAAGTCATTAGTAATGCTTCAAACTTAATCGATAATATAACAAAGTGGACATTGGTTATCAAATCAGAAATGGTCAGCATAAGCCAAGGTTTCAAACCATTTCAAACCAAACTAAAGACAGACTTGAACTCTTTTATTCAGTTAGCCAAGTGCCTTGTTCAAAAGGAATAAACTGACAACAAACATAAAACTATCGGCCACACTTCAAGCTTATCTGACACCAGCTTAAAGTCATTGGTGATGCTTCAAACTTAATCGACAATAAGCCAAGATGCTATCAATTATAAAATTTGAAATGATTAACATAAGCTAAAATCACTAATCATTCTCTTAAATTAAAAATCAAAAGAAGTTAACTGACAATAAGTATAAAACATCAGTGATACTTCAAATCTTAATGGGGCCAATTGGCATAAGCCAAGGTAGTCAACCACATCTTGGAATCTAGTGAAATTATTAATATTCACTAAGGATCAAACTAAGGCCCATCTAAGTCAAATTCCATTCGATTAAGTGCATGTGAGTGGGGCAACGGTGAGCATTAAGCCTTTTCCGACTTCCTTTCTTATTTCATACTCTTTAAGATTATGAATTTAAATTCCTTAAATTATAAAGTGAGGGTATGTCCCTGCTTAAGTCATTTGAGGGTGATGCTTGAAATCTAGCATGCATACATATGTTAAACATGATATCTGGTCTACTTGTGGTTAAGTATAATAGACTACCAACCATAACTCTATACCATTTTTCTTCAACCTTTTCACCATTTTCATCTTTGTCTAGATTGGTAGAGGGGCTCATGGGAGTTCTAATAGCTTTGACTTGATCCATATCAAACTTCTTGAGCAATTCTGGTGCATACTTGCCTTGACTTATGAAGATTCCATTTTTTAGTTGCTTGACTTGTAGTCTAAGGAAGAAGCTAAGCTCACCCATCATGCTCATCTCAAATTCTTCTTGCATTATGCTTGCAAATATCTCACAAAGTTTTATGTTAGTAGCATCGAAAATAATGTCATCAACATAAATTTACACTACAAATAAGTTATCATGCTTTTTTAATATAAATAATATGGTGTCTACACAAACACTTGTGAAATCATTTGAAATAAAGAAGGAACTTAGTCTCTCGTACCAAGCTCTTGGAGCTTTCTTAAGACCATATAGTGCCTTCTTTAATTTTGAAACAATGTTTGAAAATTTTATATCCTCAAATCCAAGAGGTTATTCAACATAAAATTCTTTGGATAAAAAGCAATTCAAAACAACACTTTTGACATCCATTTGAAATAGTTTGAAACCTTTAAAACATGCAAAAGCAAGTAAAATATGAATTGATTCCAAACAAGTCACAAGTGTAAAAGTTTCATCAAAATCAATGCTCTCAATTTGGTTGAAACTCTTGGACACTAATCTAGCCTTGTTTCTAACCATGACAACATGTTTGTCTAACTTGTTCCTATAGACTCATTTGGTATTAATAATTGGGTAGTCATTTGGTTTAGGAACAAGATCCCAAAGTTGATTCCACTCAAATTGATTTAGTTTTTCTTGCATAGAAAAATCTAAATTTCATCCTTTTGAGCTTCATTAAGATTTTTGGGTTCAATTTAAGAAAGAAAAAGAATATGATAAAGATTATATTTAATAGCATGTCGAGTTTTTGCCTCTTAATCAACATTACTAATGATTTGATCTTCCAGTTGATTCTTCATAAATTGCCATGCCTTGGGAAGTTCTTTATCTCTATTTTCTTCTTTTTTCTTGATGGTCCCTTCATCTCCATCATTCTCATCTTTTAAACCTTTGCTTTACTCACCCTCCTATTTTTCTTTGAGTTGCATCTCATCTAATTTCATAGCGATATCTACATTATCATCAATAGACTTTTTCTCCAAAAGAGGGTTAGTTTCATCAAATACAATATTTATAGATTCTTCAATATGATCAATGCACTGTCCATCATACATCTATTAAAGAAACCTAACAAATGAGCCAACTAGGTTTGGCTAGATTATGCATGATATAGGAGATATCCTTCTAGAATTTTACCCCAAAACTTATTTTGCTACTTTCATCTATTTGTAGATTTGCCACTTCATTATGATGCATGATGGGCAGTACATTCATCCAGAGATGTTTGCTATGGACTGTAAAATGGCACGTAGACAAAGTGTTGCTCTAGCTCCTATGGTGCTAGGATCCATATATACAGGTCTCAGCATGATGATGGATAGCCTGCAAGACTTGGTGATTGTTTGACTTGGTTCCCTAGCCATTTTATTTATACTTGTATTTATGCTAACTTTTGGAGGGCATATACTGAATTGGAGCCTAGTGATGAAATCAAGAGGTTATGTCATTCATGTTTGGTTCCTATTCCTGAAATGATTTGGATTTTGACTACAACTACTTCTCCTTATTCTTCTAGAGAGACTAGGATGCATGTGTAGGATCCTCAAAAATTTAAATGGCAAGCTTTCCCTTTTACTCTTTTTGACTCTAACATGCTAGTGAATGCGTCTCATCCTCCTTTATCTCTAGAATCTTATGAGTATGTCATCTCTTTGAGACATGTGATTCTTTTGCTTCATTTAGAGGAATACAGGGCTGCAGAGTCTTATAATCTGCATTCATTTTTCCTACAATTTAGGTATGGCCAAGGCTTTCTCGAGAATGTTCTTGCCCCTTCACCGCCATTATGTTTGGGCTAGTTAGTAGGCTACTAGTTGCATCTTACTCATCTCCAAGATGATTCAAAGTATTATATTTCTGACATCGAGTAAGAGGCCAAGGTTCTTCATTTATATGCCCAACATGGTTTAATAGGATTGGAGAATATTTCCACATTGATTTAGAATTTTTATTTAAAAATGAGCTTGGTTTGTATAGTAGGAAAAAGCAGGCTTCAGTTCATAAATTTGCTCATCGCAAACCAAATAAAGAAAGACCCATTCCCCCTTGTAGATTTGATGATGACTATTTTTAAAGTAATACGGGTCCCAAATTGAGTTTGAGGCAAGAGACACCTCGATCTATCTGTGACCCTCCTATTTTAAATGCTCGAGGGCACTTGGTGACATATGTGGGTTTGCCTATGGGTGGGAGTTTTGGATTTGGATTGACATCATTGCATACACCATCTCACGATCTGATTTCTTCATTTCTGATGGTTAACATAAATACAGGACCAGAGGTGACCCTTCCTTAACTGACACAGTGTTCCAATCTTCTGATATAGACTTGAGAAGAGTGGTCTGATTGGTTTCATCATTGCCTACATCAGCTAGCTATTCATCTGATGTGAGTTTCCACTAACAATTTTATTTTATTTCCTCCTATTTTTTAGTTGAGAATCCATTTCGTTTTAGATGGATGAGGATTTTGGAGGTCCTCCTGATGATATTTTAGATTCTGATGGTGAGAGCGATCTAGACTTTGCCAAGTTTTGCATTGCACATATACTAATTTTGGTTTGCTATAGATGTGGTTCCTGAGTCATGCTTCAGTTGAGGGATGCTTGCATTCATGTGTATTCATCCACCATCGCCATCATTAGGTAATGGCTTCCTATATTCTTCTTTTATATTGAAGCCTTTTGTTGATTTATTGCTTACTCGCTCAGATGATGATGGAGGAGTGTGAGTGAATGACTGTTGAGCTATTATAATTGTCAGGAGGCATCACTAAGCTTTATGTGTCTTATGATTATTTTTATCTTATTTATCTATGGCTCCTATTTGCCTTTGTCCTCCTTATTTAATAATGTTATCATTGCTTTATGAGATTCCTTTGCTTTGCATTAGATTTTTCTTGTAACCCTATGTTCCTTGCATCCCAACAGGCCTAACTTGAATTGCCATCCACTATGTGAAAGTAGACTTGGTTTCCTTTTTGATAGTGGACTTGATTTGTCATGTGAGAAGGGGCTTAATTTGCCAAGCAAAGTGCACTTGAGTTGTCATGTTGAGTGGGTTTGACTTGCCATAGGGTGTGGACCTAAATTACCACAAGGAGTGGACTTAAATTTCCACATGGACATGGATTTAATTTGCCACATGAAGTGGTCTTGAGTAGCAACATGGACATGGATTTAGTTTGCCACATGGGGATTTGTGTCCATCTTTTGCCTTGAGAAACATGGAGTGAACTCATTTTTGAAGAAGTTAGATGTTCCATTATAGACAAAATATAGAATTTCTTCATGGTTGTTGCCCTCAAAGACTTAGGTGTAGTACCTTTTGAGGAATCAGGCATTGATTGGTGGTATTGGCCTTTCCACTTTGTCATCAATTAATTGATAGGATCATCCTCAAACACCCTTTCAATGACATAAGGGCCTTCCCAATTGGGCTCGGACTTGCCTTTCTTGTTTCGATTTGGTATTATAGATCTTCTCAAGACCAAGACCTTTTCTCTATTCTGAAAGGATCTTAGTTAGGTCATTTTGCTGTAAGCCCTGGACATTTGTAACTGATACATTTCTAGATTTTGTTGAGCCTTGAGCCTTGTTTCATCCAAGGATTCAAACATTATCATCTTTTGTGATTTCTTCCTACAAGACAATCCTTTAAGAGAGAATTTGTACCTCTAATGGCAGGATTGCCTTAATCCCAAACATCAATGCATATGGTCTTGATTAGGCAGGGGTTCGATATGTGGTGAGATAAGCCCATAATGCCTCAAAAAGCTTTTCATACTGGTCTCTTGTTTCTAGTGATGACTTTCTTTAATTTTTTGGAGAGGGTCTTATTGAATGTCTCAGTGAGACCATTTGTCCTAGCATTGTAGATGAATGAATATCTCCAATATTTCTTGTGATGATGTACAAATCATCCTACTTTGAAGCTTCTGAATGATGGTTTGTTGTCAAAAATGATCAGTCAAGGAATGCTAAATTGATACAGGATGTTTTCATGAAAGAAATGGATGATAGTATTTGCCTTCACTTCTTTCAGTGAGATTGCCTCTGCTCATTGAGAGAAATAATTGGTCATTGCTAATATGAAGCAGTGGCCTCTAGAAGAAGATGACTCAATTAGGCCAATTATGTTTGCACCCCATACTTCAAACGGGCATGAAGATATGGTTGGATATAAAGGATTTGGATGTTGATGAATGAATTCATCGTAAACCTAGCATAGGTGATATTTCTTGCATATTCAATATAATCTCTCACCATCATGAGCCAATAGTAGCCCATATGCTTGATTTTCACCATTATTTTGGGCCTGATTGATGAGCACCACAAACCCCAAAATGTACTTCGTACATGACTTCTTTAGCTTCTTCATCTGAGAGACAACATAAAAGTAATTGATCAAATGGCCTCCTATAAAGGGTGTCATTGATAAGTAGAAACTGTGCAGCCACTTCTTGAGTTGCATCTGTGCAGACTTATTTTCTAGGAGTTCTCTATTTTTGAGGTAGTTATTGAATGATATTCTCCAATTTATTGCTTCCTCTATCACTTTAGATTCATTTGGTTTAAAGTGTTTCCATTAGCCAAAAAGGTGTTGGTAATAATTTCATTTGGTTTGAAGTATTTTTGTTAGCTAATGAGGCATTGGCGATAACTTCATTTTGTTTAAAGTGTTTTTGTTAGTCAATATGGTATTGACGATAACTTCATTTTGTTTAAAGTATTTTCATTAGCTAGTAAGGTGTTGATGATAACTTTATTTGGCTTGAAGTGTTTCTATTAGTCAATAAGGCATTGGCAATAACTTTTTTTGGTTTGAAATATTTTCATTAGCCAATGAGGCATTGGTGATAACTTTATTTGGTTTGAAGTTTTTCTGATAGCCTATAAGGCATCGATGATAATTTTATTTAGTTTGAAATGTTACTCACTGCTCATGAGGTTGGGCATAGCCTTAGAGTGTTGTCAAAGGCTCTTATACTATACCCAATGGGACTCAGTTTGACCTAATTTAATTCTATTTGAACTAGTTTTGATTCAGGTTAGGTTGGCAACATTAACCACTGCTCATAGGGTTGGGCATAGCCTTGGAGTGCTGCTAAAGGCTCTTGTAGCACAACCAGTGGGATTTAGTTTGACCTAACTTAGTTCTATTAGAACTAGTTCAGGTTAGGCTTGACCTGACTTTGATCTAGTTTGAACTTGATTCAACCTAACTAGGGTATTGTTTGAGCTTGGCTTTACCCGGTCAGGTTTGGTTTGGACTTGTCTTGACCCAACTGGGTTTTGGTTTGGACTTGTCTTGGCCTGATTGGGTTTAATTCAAATTGGCTTAACCCGGTTGGGTTTGGCTCAAACTTGTCTTGACTTAGTTGGGTTAGGTTCAAACATGGCTTAACTCACCTCAAACTTGTCTTGAACCAGTTGGGTTAGGTTCAAACTTGCCTTGGCCTGATTAGGTTTGATTTGAACTAGTTATAGCTTGACCCAATTAGAGTTCAATTTAAACTAGTTTGAATATTACTTGCCTTGATTTGAGTCCAATTCGAACTCTATTTTTATATTGGGTTAAGTTGGTCTAATTTTGAATTGGACCAAGTTTGGATTGATCAAGACTTGACTCAATTTGAACTAAATCTGAACCCAAGTTGTTAGTTTTCTAACTAAAATAGATGACTGGTTCAGGTACCTATCAATTGACTATGAGTGAGTATTGTTTCTAGTTTAATAGTACTAGATGGCTAGTTTATATACCAATCATCCACAAAGTAGCTTGTTTCTTGTCTAGGTTGGCTTCAATCCATCTTGTTTTTGGCCACGTTGGCTTGAGTTCAACATGATTCATTCATTAAATTGATTTTATCTTCATTGATCTTGGTTCAAGATTCCTCAAACTGTTATGATGACATTACAATGAGGTCGTAGGCTAACTTATAGTCTAAATAGATGATCACAAGCCTGGGGTGGGCTTATAGATATTTGGTAAACCCACAAGCTGGCCCATAATTCAAATAGATGATTAGGAGCCCATAGGACAGCTTATATACATTTGGTGAGCTTATAGACTGGTTGATAGTCTGAAATGAATACAAGAACAAAGGTTGGCTTATAGATATTTGCGAGCCCACAGGCAGGCTTATACTCCCAATAGATGAATGCAAGCCTGTAGGCTAGCTTATAGACATTTGGTGAGCCTGTAGGCTAGTCTATAATCCAAATAGATTATCACAAGCTCACAAGGTGGCTTATAGACATTTGGCAAGCCTGCAGGCTTGCCTATAGTCCAAATCAACAAGCCGGTAGGTTGGCCTATAATCAAATTTGTGAGCCCACAAGCTATTTATAGTTCAAATCTGCAAGCCCACAAGCTAGATGTAGACCAGTTGTGAGTTTTAGTTATGTTAGTTTTCTTCATTCTTGTTCAAGTTTAAGTGAGTCTTTGTCAATTTGTAGAGCTTAGGTTTCCCAACAAGGGGTGCCATGGTAGAGATGGGGCTATGGATGGTCGTGGTAGTGATTCATGTGATCATGGGTGGTCACAATGATGATGGACCACTGATGCACAAGACCACGGTGCCCATAGTATTAGTGAAAGTCCATTGATGCATGAGCCATGGATGGCTATGTTTGTGGTGGAAGTCCATTGATGTAGGAGGACATGGGTGGCTTTGCTATCAGTTAAGGAACTAGTTAACTGGTAAAGTGCCACATTTTAGTATCGTATTGGTCTCTATTTTGACTAAATTTTGATTGGATTTGATTTTAGCCAAAATTGACTCAAACACTAATCAATAGTATTTTTATCATTCAAATCATAGATTACATCTCTAAATGTAAAATATTGCTTAAGAGTATAACCAAGAGTTTGGTGGAAAGGATAATAGTGGGAAAATCAAATTAGGAGGTATTAGGGATCACGAAGTTGTATGATGTTATTAGCAATGAGGGAAGTGAAGATGTTGGGGATAGTTTCAAGTAATGGTAGGCAATCTTGTTGCCATGCTGTGTGGCAAGTTTGGTTGTTACGAGGTCCACTAGGTGCATGATTATTAGGTGGAGGTTCAACTTGGTAGTTTCGCTGTGGGTTTTGATGCTAGTTTGGAGGTTATTGCTAGGAGGTTAAGGTACTGGAGGGTGGTGGGCAACTAGCTGAGTAGTTAGTGGATGGTAAGATGTTGGTTGAGGTGGCTGAGGAGGTATTTGTGAGTACTAGAGGCTTAGCCTTAGTACTAAGACTTGATTAATCTAAACATCATCTCAGCAAATCATTCCCTTAGCTACTCCTATCTTCTTTGGGAGTCTTTCACCATATTCTCATGTGAACTTCTACCACGAATGCTCTTTCAGGTACAAAACATTACAAGAGTATATATTAGATGACAATAATGTAGTTTGAAGTGTAGGATGAGAATTTTCAATTATTAAATGAATTTGCTATTTTTTAGTAAGGGAAATTTGGGATCTCATGGCTTCTTCTCTCCAGTGGTTGACATATTCTTTGAATGTGGTGAGAATATCATCGAGCAATTGGAGCTTCTCTTGGGGTAAGCTTACAAACCAACTGAGAGCTATGGGACTTAGAGATTCCTGGAATAAGTAAATCATCAATGGCTTGTTGCCCCTATATATCTATGCATCAAATATAAACCCTGCAATGTGGTGATTAAGGTCTCCCATCCTATTGTATAGATGAAATTTATGTGTTTTGAAGCCAACAAACAAGTTAATAGTGGGGAAAAGGACATTAGTCATTGTGGGTGTAGTGATATGTGAAAATTTTCATCGGTTACTTCGATTGATGAAGGTTGCCTAATAGATGAGTTTTCTACATGCATAGATCTTAAAAGACTACCTTGTTGTGGGAGGTTAGGTGCAATCCCATTAGTAGCCTGTTGCTATCCAGTGACACTCAACTAATTTATTGAACCCCACTTTTCATCAATGAAATTCATGAGCTTTGAAAAATCACAATTAGGAATATTAGCATGCTTATTATGGTTGTCAAACATTTTCATAAATATTAAGGTTCAAGTTAGAGTTATTATCATTTTGTGGAATACATAACACTCTCCTATTTCTATGATGGTAAAACGCTAGAATTTCCCCTGTACTCTAGGTTTCACATGTAAGCTACTCCAAGAAGATGGTATAATTAGCTTGTGAGTTGAGATCCCCTTGACCATAGTGAGTGTCCTATTGAATAACTCGTTTGAGTTTTGTGTGCATCTCCCAACCTACAAGTGACTAGAGATGATGTTCTCTGAGAGATTAATCCCTTAGCTAACTTAATCAAATCTAGTGGGGTGCAATATCTTAGCCTCTTTAAGGGGAAGTGAGCACAACTCATCCACTTTTAAGGTGAAAGTTATAGTGGTATGCTCATGTATCATGATCATCATGGCTCACATCCTAGTTCCAAGGTAATATTTCCTTAATAGTCTTGACACTTGAAAATAGAGGACTCGCAAGGCCTACCCTTGATCGAAAGTGGTGAATCCTAAATTTTATCATCAATGTTTTTGACTTAATAATGTAGATAAATTAAATAATCACCGAGCAATGTACAAAAAAAAAATCAAAAATCAAGAAAAAAATTTAAAAACCTTAAAGAGGATAAATATGAAAACATCACCTAGTTTAGGGATCTCTCACCATGTTCACCATTTTGTAAGTCTCTTTGAAATTTCATATTGATGAAGTATTATGATTCACCATTGGTCTACAAGATGGATGACATCTATAAGAGTAGTCATAGGAGTCTCCTCACTAGACAATTGATCACCTGGGATAGCTAAAGATCCCAACAAGTAATCTTGAAATAACAAATTTATTTGATTTTATTTTAATTTATTATTAGGTAATATGGGAACATGACTCCAATAGACATAAGCTCCTATTGTTAATTAACTTGATAATTATTCAAAATCTCCTAAAGTAAGAAACCTACCTAATAAAATTGGGACACAAAGAAAAGAGACATAATTTGATTAATTTAATATGGTTACAAGACTTAAATAAGGGTATACCCTTACTTTATAATTTACATGATTTATAAATTAAGACATAAAAAAATTAATGCTTGCTTGCTGCACTATTCCCTTGTATTTGATCGAGTGTGATGCAATGGATGATCTATTTAAAACTTAACTTGGATGGTACTTGATTTGATTCTTAGCATATGCTAATACTATTACTTGATTTTGGAGTATTGATAATGACTTTGGCTTATGTTAGCTGACCCTATTTGAACTTGAAGTATCACCATTGGCTTTATTATTATTAATGACTATGGGATCAAAATTGACAATCCGAGATAGTGAGGACCCTGAGGAGTAAACTTGAATCACAAATCAAGGTTTGTTTTGATTTAAAGTGCACTATTAGATGTTATGGAAATATGGCTTCCAATAGATGCAAGCCCTTTTGTTAATTACTCTAACAATTGTTAGAAATTTTCTAAAGTGAGAAACCTAGTTAATAAAATAGAAACACAAAAAAAAGAAGATTTAAGAAAGATGGTACATGGCTTAAGCAAGGGTATGCACTCACTTTATAATAAATTTCAACATGGAATTATAGAAAATATGAAAGAAATGAAGAAAGAGAAAGAGTCAAGAAGAAGCTTTGATGTGCACTGCCTTGCTCTCCCTGCACTCGACCACATGATGCCTGACCCAAACCGACTTGATCTTTGGTAGGTGTTGATGGCATCGTTCACTGGGATGTGAAAGGGAATGAGAGAAGTTTAGGGTGTTTCCAATAGCTTTGAATATAGGCAATAACTTCCTAATTTGAAGCATTTTTGTTAGCAAATAAGCGCTAGCGATAACTTTGTTTTAGTTGGAGTGTTCTATTAGCCAATAAGGTGTTGGCGATAACTCTGTTGATCTTGAAGTATTTTCATATTCCATAAGACATAGGCGATAAATTCATTAGTTTTTTAAGTGTTTCAATAGCCGATAAAATGTAGGCAATACCTTCTTTGATTTTGAAGTATTTTTATACCTGATAAGGCATAGGCGATAACTCCTTTGATCTTGAAGTGTTTCCATAGCTAATAAGGCATAGGCAATAACTCTTTTTGTTTTGAAGTGTTTTTGTAGCCAATAAGTCATAGGCGATAATTTTCTTTGGTTTTGGTAGCATCACCAATAGCTTATGAGGTTGGGTATAGTTTTGATAATCACATAATTAACTACTTTTAGGGTTGATTAGCTTGAAAGGGCATGCCATTAACTACTTTTAGGGTTGACTAGCTTGAAGAGCACATCGCCAATTGCTTTTGGGGGCTAGCAAGCTTGACGGGTGCATCATTAACTACTTTTGGGGATTGACCAGCTTAAAAAGGATGCATCATCAATTGCTTCTAGGGTTGACTAGCTTGAAGGGCATATCATTAACTACTTCTGGGGTTGACTAGCTTGAAGTGTGGCTAATAGTTTTGGGCATATTGTTGGTTGACTTCATTGATTAGATAACATCACTAATGGCTTAGGGGATTAGGTATAGTTTTCAAGTGTGGTTGATAGCTTTGAGCATATTTATGATTACCTTATTTGATTTGGTAGTGTCACCAATGGCTTAGTGTGAGCTCGAGGGCTAATTTGGTGCAGGTCTAAAGATTAGCTTAGATGCGAGCCTAAAGGCTAGTTGAGATGTGAGCTTGAAGGTATGCTAGGTGTGAGCTCAAAGGCTGGTTGTGTGTAAGCCCGAAGGTTGGCTAAGTGCGAGCCTAAAGGTTGGTTAGGTGTAAGCACAAAGGTTGGATGAGTGTGAGGCCAAAGGTTGGCTAAGTGCGAGCCTAAAGGCTGGCTGAGGTGCTAGCCTAAAGGCTCGCTGAGTGCCAGCCCAAAGGTCAACTGAGGTGTGAGCCCGAAGGCTAGATGGGTGTGAGCCCAAAGGCTGGCTTGGATGTGAGCCCAAAGGCTGGTTTGGATGTGAGCCCAAAGGCTGGCTAAGCATGAGCCCAAAGGCTAGCTAACTACGAGTCCAAAGGCTAGCTTGCATGTGAGCCTAATGGTTAGCTAAGTGCAAGCATGAAGATTGATTGAGTGCAAGCCTTGAAGGCTGGCTTAGATGTGAACTTGAAGGCTAGCTAAGTGTGAGCTCAAAGGCTGGCTTGGATGCAAGCCCGAAGGTTGACTAAGTGTGAGCCCGAAGATTGACTGAGTGTAAGCTCTCAAGTTAGCCAAGTGCGAGCATGAAGGCTAGTTGAATGTGAGCCTGAATGCTAGCTTGGAAGTGAGCCCAAAAGTTGACTGAGTGCAAGCTCAATGGCTAGCTAAGTATGATGGGGATTTACCATCTTTGAGGGGTCATGGGTGGCTGTGGGCAGTATTGAGGGTTCTCCATCTTCGAGTGGGGCCTTGAATGGCCATGGTGATGTCAAGAGGCAACCGTTGGCCATAGTATTGGTGGACTTCCATCATTGCACCAAAGATTGTGAGTGGCTGTAATGTTGAAAATTCTTCTTTTTTTTTTATTTTTGCCAATTATTTATTTATTTTTACATAATAAATTTTTTATATTTTATATTTTATATTTTTTTCCTCTCTTCTTCTCCCTCAAGCCCAAAACCTTTTCTTTTGGTTGGATTCCCCCCCATTCTCTTCACAAGATATCACCGAGCTTGAGTGGCTTGGTCTCCTTTTTGGCTAGATTTGGCCTCTCTCCTTTTGTGGCGAGGCAGAGGGGCACATCTCTACCACTCATCTCATGGCCAAATCTAGCCAAATCTGGTAGAATCCAATCCTAGTCGGCTTTAATTCATGATGGGTTTCAAGCAAGCGATAGTGAGCTCACTAGCCATGAAACTTGTTATGGGGAGGAAGGCGATAGAGGCGGTGATAGGCATCTCATGGGAGGCTATGTGGAGGAAAGGAGGTTGGAGGTAGCTTGCAAGCAGTGAGTGGCAGCAATGGTTGTTGGCTTGGGGTAGCTATGGGCAATGGCTAGAAGATGGTGTGAAGGTCCGCTTAGGGTTTGGGGCATTGAAGGTAGCTCAGAGGCTGATGATGGTGGCTCAGCTGGTGGATGGCTCACGGAGGTGAACTCGGGTAGAGGTTGTGGAGACAAAGTTTGGTGGGCATGTTCAAGAAAGGCAGGGCAGTGGTTGGCTCCTTCGATGGACTCAGGCGATGGCTTGTGGGAAAAGTTGGCAAAGCTCGGCCATGTTTGGCCAGACTCATCCCTTTGGACAGCAAGAGCTCAAGCAGTCGGCGATCAATGGAGGTAGTTCTACAACATTGAGGAAGTGGAAAGCAAAGAAACATAGAAAAGAAAGAAATCAAACACAAGATAAAATTCGACCACCTATTTTTATTCTTTGCCTTGAATTCTCTTCTTGCTTGAATGCTTCGAGTATTAATCTCTCTTCTTCTCCTCCAATTTTTTGATCTTTGATGATTATTCTTTTCCAAATTAATAGGTTTATATAGGACTCGAAGAGATGAAGTTGGGTTGGAAACGACCTCCCTTGTTTTAAATTTTTGAATGATGGATGTGGATATAAGTAGATATGGATATGGCATATTTGAGTCAACATGGGATTTATCCATTTATTGTGATTGAGTTACTTTACATCAATCAATTTGATTTGAGAGTGCTTGGCTATTTATGATGATTTCAAATAGACCCATAGCCTAGCTTCAAATATGTGAACCTAAAGGTTAGCTTAGTTTGTGAGCTTGAAAGTTAGCTTAGTGTGAGCTCAAGGCTGACTCGATGCGAGTCCGAAGATTGGCTTAGACATGAGCCAGAAGGTTGGTTTAGGTGCGAGTCTAAAGGTTGGCTAGGTGTGAACCTGAAGGCTAGTTAAGTGTGAGCCCAAAGGCTAGCTGAGTACTAGCTCAAAGGCTGGTTGGGTGTAAGCTTGAAGGCTTACTGAGTGTGAGCCTGAAGGCTAGCTAAATGTGAACCCAAAAGTTGGCTAAGGTACGAGCCCAAAGGCTGGTTGAGGTGAGAGTCCGAAGGTTGGCTGGATGCAAGCATGAAGGCTGGCTGAGTACGAGCTCAAAGGCTAGGTTCAATGTGAGTCCAAAGGCTGTCTAAGTTCGAGCCCAAAGGCTTGTTGGGTATATGCCAGAAGGCAAGTTAAATGCGAGTCTGAAGGCTGGCTGGGTGCAAGTTTGAAGGTTGACTGAGTGAGAATCCAAAGGCTAGCTGAGTGCGAGTGCAAGGGTTGGCTTGGATGCAAGCTTAAAGGCTGGCCGTATTTGAGCCAAAAGGCTAGTTGAGTGTGTGCTTGAAGGCTATCTAAATGCGACACTGAAGGCTGATTGAGTGCTAGCCTAAAGGTTGGCTATGTGTGAGCATGGCGGCTAGCTGAGTGCAAGCTCGAAGGTTGATTAAGGGCGAGCTCGAAGATTGGCTGAATGTGAGCTTGAAGGCTATCTTGGATGTGAGTTCAAAGGCTAGCTTGGATGTGAGCCCAAAGGCTAGTTAAGTGTGATTGGGATCCACTATCTTCAAGGGGCCATAGGTGGGTGTGGGTAGTATTAAGGGTTCACAGTCTTTGAGTGGGGCTACGGGTGGCCATGATATTGGTGGAGTTCCATCATCACGGCAAACACCTTGGGTGACCACGATGTTGATAATGCTTTTCTTTACACAATAAATTTTTTATATTTTTTTTCTCTTCTTCTCCCTCAAGCCCAAAACATTTTTTTTGGGGCTGATTTTTCCCTTTTTTTAGGGTCAACAAGTTTTTTAAATATTTTTTTTTTCTTATATTGTTCCTCAAGCTCTGCCCCCCATTCTCTTTGGGAGGTATCACTGGGCTTGAGTGACTTGGTCTTCTTTTTGGCTAGATCTAGCTATTTGCTACTGAATCTGGCCTCTGGCCTCTATCCTCTAGTGGTGAGGCGGAGGGGCATGTCTGACCCTCATCTCATCGTCGTATCTAGCTAGATCAAGCCAAATCTAGTCTCGATCGGCTTTAATTCACAATGGGTTTCAAGAAAGCGGTGATGAACTTGCTAGCCATGGAGCTTGTCATGGGGAGGAAGGCAATGGAGGTATTGCATGGGTGTCTCAGGGGTGGCTATGTAGAGGGAAGGAGGCCAGAGGTGGCTCATGTGTGAATGGTGGTGGTGATGGCTAGTAGCTTAGGGTAGTTGCGGAGAAGGGTTGGAGGTAGGTAAAGAGGTTTGGCAGCTCACTGATAGTTGCAAGCAATGGCTGGAGACTGATGGGGAGGTTAGATTAGGGTTTGGGGCACCGGAGGCGGCTTGCATGGAGATAGTGGTGGCTTGGCTGGCGGATGGCTCACAGAGGTGAACTCAGGCATAGCTCATGGAGATGAAGGATGGTGGGCATGCTCGGGGAAGGCAGGGCAGTGGTTGGCTCCTTCAATGACTCGGGCGGCAGCTTATGGGAGACATTGGCTAGGCTCGACCATGTTTGGCCAGGCCTAGCCCTTGGGACAGCAAGAGCTTGAGCAGTTGGCAATCAATGGAGGTAGTTCAACAACATTGAGGAGGAGGAGAGCAAAGAAACATAGGAAAGAAAGAAATCAAACATAAGATCAGTTTCGACCACCTTTTTTTGGTTCTTGCCCTTGAATTCTCTTCTTGCTTGAATGCTTCAAGTACTAATCTCTTTTCTTCTCCTCCAATTTTTTGATCTCTAATGATTATTTTTTTCCAGGTCAAGAGGTTTATGTAGGACTCGAAGAGATAAAGTTGGGCTAGAAATGACCTCCTTTGTTTTAAATTTTTGAATAATGGATGTGGATATAAGTAGATATGGATATGGCTTATCTGAAATTTGGATGAACTTATAAAGAGATATGGATAAGTCTGTTTTTGTAGATGATAAAATTTGAAAGTTGTACTTATCTCGGATATTGAAATTACAGAGATGTTATTTGCTATTTTTTTTCAAAAAATTGGATTAAATTATCATTTTATAACTTTTAGGGGGCTTTTAGGGGGCTTTTGCAAAAAAATTATTTATAAAGTTTTAAGCTTTCAGGGTTCTTTTTGAACAAAAGTTGGACTTATTTGTAAATAAAATTTTTTGAGGGGCTTCTTCATAAAAAATTAAAATTCTAGGGCCTTATTTATAAATAAAGAATTTTGGAGGGGTTTATTTGTAAATATTGATTTCATAGGAATTAAATCATAATTATCGATCTTTTGAGGGGTTTATTCACAAATCCTAAATCTTGCGGAACTAATTTATAATTTTAGGATTTTATTGGACTTTTTAGTAAAATTCTTATTCCAAGGGCCTTCTTGTAAG
This sequence comes from Trichopus zeylanicus subsp. travancoricus, assembly GCA_005019695.1. NCBI lineage: Eukaryota > Viridiplantae > Streptophyta > Magnoliopsida > Dioscoreales > Dioscoreaceae > Trichopus > Trichopus zeylanicus. Next base: position 159,219 of record RXID01014969.1, read on the forward strand.
AAAATTTTGGCCAAAGACCCATTTATAAAGATTTATTCAGTCTAAGGATTTATTTATAAAATTTTTGTATTTTGTCATTTTGACCTAGATTTTAAACGGATTTTGGACCTACTTTTGATCCAAAAATTCAGCCCAATTAGTCTATTCGGATGAGGCCTAGCTAAAACCCAAATTTTCCAATGATTCAAGTTCCAATTAAGCTCAATTTTCAACCAAATGCGGATGCAATTTAAGTCTAACTAAGGCCCACATTTGAGCCATAAGTTAGTGGCATATGAGTCTCAATTTTGATTATATTTTAATTAAATTTGATTGTGGCAAAAATCACCTCAAACATTGACTACCTTTCATTGGTTTAGCTTTGAACTTGGTATTTGATTGACTAACTAACTTAGTGCAATGTTGCCTACGTTTAGTTTGGTTTTAAAGATAAATTATAGCTTTTTTGCTTATTGTCAATTTATCTCTGGATTTGAGAAATTTGCCAATGACTTTATGTTTACTAACTAAGCAAGTGCAAGCATGCCTTAGTTCAGTCTGAAGTGGTTAGTGGCTTTTACTTATGTTGATATTTTTAATTTAACAATCAATGAATCTTTTGGTTTGTTATCAGTTGGTCTTGAGGTGTTGCCAATGGCTTTGTGCTTGTTATCAACTAACTTTGCTAGATTTGAGCATGGTTCTATTAAGACTTGGTTTTGATTTAAGTATGCTTTGATATAATTTGATGCTCAAACTTGGTCTTCACTCAAGTCTAGTTTGATTCACTTTTAGTTAAGTTGGACTTGTTTAATTGATCCCCATCAGACTTGGGACTTGATACTCATTGGATTTTAATTTTCATACTTATTGTATTTTGGAATTTATCCTAATTAGATTTTGGACACGATCCTTATTAGAACTTGGAATTATTCTTAATTAGATCTTGGACTTGATCTTTAATAGATTTTTGTTCAACCCTTATTGGATCTTGGTTTTAGTGCTTATTGGACTTTGGATTTGATCTTTGTTGGATCTTAGTTCAACCCTTATTGGGTTCTTGTTAGATCCATAATTGATATTTATTTAACCCTTATTGACTTATTATTGGATCCTTAATGGATCTTGGTTCTATCCCTTATTGGGTTCTTGTTGGATCCTTATTGAATCTTAGATCAAACACTTATTGGATTCTTATTGGATCCTTAATGGATTTTGGTTCTATCTCTTATTGTGTCTTATTGGATCCTTAATGGATATTGGATCCAACTTTTGTTGGCTTATTATTGGATTCTTAATAGATCTTGGATCCAACCCTTGTTAGGCCCTTATTTGATCCTTAATAGATTTTGGATCCAACTCTTATTGGGTCCTTATTGGATTATTAAGGCACCATTTGGTTTGGGATCAGGATCAAGATCAGCTCATTTCAAAAAAAATTTCTTAAAAATTAATATTACTTATTTTACACAGCTATTAAATTAAATAGTTTTTCGAACATTAAATTATTATAGGGTTAATTTTGATAAAAAAATATTAGTTTACAAAAGTGGTTCACTAGTCTTGATCTTGATCCCGATCCTGATCTTGAACCAAACGGTGCCTAATGGATCTCAAATCCAACCATTAATGAGTTCTTATTGGAAACTTAATGAAACCTAGTTCCAACCCTTGTTAGATTCTTATTAGATCGATCTTAGGTCCAACTCTTGTTAGGTTCTTAGTATATCCTTAATGAATCTTGGATCCAACTCTTGTTGGGTTCTTATTAGATTGTTAATGGATCTTGCTTTGAATTCAACCCTTATTGGGCTGGCTTGAGTTTGAACCATATTGTACCCTTATTGGTTTTGGTTCGAACCATGTTAGTTTGTGCTCAACCCATCATGGTAAAAATTTGACTTGATTTGGATTTGGCTCAAGTTCAAATCTAGTTTAATCTTGATTCAAGTTTGGAGCTAATTTGGCTTTGATTCAGGCTTAAACATAATTTGATCTCGATTCAGATTTGAACCTGATTTAGTTTTGGTTTAAGTTTAAATTTGATTTAGTTCAGATTCAACTTGGTTTGGTTCTAGTTAAACCTAATTCTGGTTTTGGTTTGGGTTTGGATCTAATTTGGCTTCAATGCAAGCTTTTAGGCAGCCCAAAGATTTACCCTAAATTATTTTGACTTTCCTGCGAATTTGTAGGTTGGTCCAAAGTCAAATTAAATTTCACACAAGCCCACAAACTTGTCCTAGGTCGAATTTACTTTCAAGCAAGCCTATAAGCTAGCCCTAGGTCGAGTTGACTTTTGAGTGAGTCTGCAGACTAGTCCTAGGTCAAAAGGTTTTTGAGTGAGCCTACAGGCTAGTCTACATCGATGGAGGTACATCAATATGAAAGGGATCTTTTTCCTTTTTTTTTCTTTTCTTCTTTTCGTCTTTTTCCCCCCTTCTTTTCTTATTTTCTTTAATTCATTGCAATATTTTTTTTTCATATTTGTTTTACTCTTTCCTCCTTTCATTCCTCTTTCTTTAGTCCAATTCCTCTCCTTCTCTTCATTAGGTGGTCGGATTCGGTTAGTGGAAGTAATGGGAAGTAGAGAGTTGGTAGTGTTGAGCATAATAGAGTTTAATTTGCATATTCGAGTGACCAAACTTTGTGGTTTGGGCACCCAAACTTAGTTAGCTTCAATAGTTTAGTTCACGAGTTCATTATTTCAAATGACCAAATTTTAGGGTACGATCATCTAAACCCTATTGGCTGGGTGCAAACAAAGTTGAAGTTGCATAATAGAGATGGAATCCAATGTAGAGGCAAGAGAGAGGGAAGTAGACACTATCCATGCAATGGTTGTAGGCAAGGTGATATGCCTTTGTCAACTTGAAAGGCTACCAAAGCCACTCCCACAGTACCTTGTGAGTTATGAGCTGGCCTATGATGTCCTATGGCCAACAAGAGGCCACAGTGGCTGCTAGCAAGTAGCTGAGTGCATGGTGTGATCAAGGGTAGTAGGGCCCATGGAGGAGCAAGCCGAAGGGAGGTCTAACTTGTATGGGGAAGTGATGATGTTGCTTGGCACAAGGAGGTGATTGCATGTTGTGGATTGAGCAAGTTGGTAGGTTTAGTCTTTCGAGCAATGTAGTTTAGGCACTTGGACCTTAGGTTTGGATAACTAAACTATAAGGTTTGGTTGCTTAAATGTGGGAAGCAGGTCATGTAAGGAGCAGAGATGGTGATTATGTAGGAGCTCAGAAATGGGTGCAAAGCACTGGCTAGAAGGAAAGGATAAGAGAAGAGAACTTAGAAGAAAACAAAATGAATACATAGATAAGTTTGATTCTTACTCTCTTATGCATCTTTCAATCAGATCTTTGATTCAATCTTCTTGTTCATCACCTATTTCTAATCTTTGTCTCTGATTTTTTTATCTCTCTTCTCTTTTTCTACAAGTTTCTTAGGATTTCTATAGCCCATAAGTGGATTAGTTCATCTCCATTTACAAATTTAAATTGTGGATATGAATGATGATTATTTATTCAAATTTTAAATATGGATGAACATATGTAGATGACATTTGTTTTTGTTTAAATGTGGATGAAAATTTATATCATCCATTTGTATTTGGATAAGGATATGATGATGTTTTGGATAAGATAATTAGAAATTAGAAATTTGTACTTATTTGAGAATTCTTAAATTAAAAGGAGATATTTGTAAAAAAGTGAAAAATATCAAGGATCTATTTGCAAATATGAACTTTTGAACGGTCCTTTTACAAACCCTAGCTTTTTTGAGAATCAATTTGCAATTACCCATCTTTGAGCGGGCTTTTTGCAAGATGTAAGGACAAATTTCCACTTACCCATGTTTGAGGAATTTTTTTTTCAAAATGTGAGGACCAGTTTGTAACCTAAAGACTTTTATGGATCTTTTGGTAAGAATTTTCAATCTAAGGACCTATTTGTAGAAAAATTTGGCAAAGGACCTATTTGTATGAGTTTTGTTTTTCTCATTTTAGCCTAGATTTTTATTGAATTTTGGGCCAAATTTTATCTTGATTCTGGATTTACTCATCCCACTTAGACTAAATTCAATTTTAGCCTAAATTTCATAATAATTCAGGTTTGAATCGATCTCAATCTTTTTTCAAATTCAACCATAATCTAGGTGTAATTGATACCCATATTTGATCTATAATCTAGTGGAATCCAAGCTTTGATTCAAGTCAGATTTTGACCAAATGACCAAAAACTACCCAAAAAAACATCCTTCACATCCTCTTCTCGAGTTTCTAATAAGAGGAGAGGGTGGGAATAATTTATTTCTATGCTTTGCATTTTTACTTGTTTTCCCATCAATGCTCTAGTGGTGTACAAAATAAAATTTAAAATTTATGTTTTCTTGATGGTAGGATCCCAATAAGCAATGTGAAATTGATTGCTTGATATGTGAAAATGAACTTAATTTATCATGGAAAATTGGATTTAATTTGTAATATGAGAGTGCACTTAATTTACCATATATCAATAAACTATATATGCCACACAGGAGTGGACTTTGTTTGTCACACGTAAGATGATTGAGTTTGCCACATCGGAGCAAATTCTATTTGCCACATATAAATGAGCTTGATTTGTCATATGGAGTTTCGTGTTTATGTTTTTCCTTGAGAAGCATGGGGTGCATACTTGACTAGCTCTTCTTTGAGAAGGTTAAAAGCCAGACATTCCATCATAAATAAAACACACACTTTTTTGTTGTTCCCAAAGGCTTGTGCGTAATACCTATTTGGAAGGTGCACGCTCATTGGTGGCATGAGTCTTTCCCTTTTATCATCAATCAATTGATAGGATCCCTCTTCAAATACTCTTTCAATGATGTAAGGGCTTTTCCAATTAGACTCAACTTTGCCTTTCTTGCTCTGATTTGGGATTATGGATGTTCTTAAAACAACACCATCTCTTCCTTTTGGAAAGACCTAAGCTAGGCCATCTTATTATTGGCCCAAGATATTTGTACTCAAGACATTTCCAAATTTGGCTGAGTTGTGAGCCTTGTCTCTATTTGAGTCAATTTTGTAACTTAACTCTAAGTTTGAATTTGATAAGAATTAGAGTTGGAGTTTGAGCCTAATTTGTAATGAGTGGGGTCCAATTTGAAATAAACATAGGCTGAAATTTTAAGCCCAAACACTAAATCAGGACCTACCAATTGACAGCTTTATGAATTAATCGATTGGTTCTTATAAATTAAAGTTGGTAGTGCTTTGCTGATCAACCAATTCCTCAACCGATCATCTAGTTTGAGTCAAGATCAATAGATATCAAAACAAATCCATATCCAATCTCATCTGGAATTAACCAAATCTTATCAAGATTGCAATATCAAATTGTATCAATTAAGGATAAAATTTAAACCTCAAATTTCATTGAGAATCCAATAAAATCTTGAAAAGTTCTCTTGGTCAATCTCATCAAGACTGCAATATCAAATTGTATCAATTAAGGATAGAATTTAAGTATCAAATTTCATTAAGGATCTATTTATCTATTCAAATCTTGAAAGATTCTCTTGGCCAATCTCATCAAATTGCAATCTCAAATTGTTTCAATCTAGGATAAGAATCAAATCTTAAATTTTATTGAGAATCTAATCAAATCTAGGAAGAATCCTCATCCAATATCATCAGCAATTAACAAAATTTTAAGTTAAGAAAATTGCAATCTCATAATATATCAATCAAATATCCAAATCTAAGATCTATGGTAAGAGTATATACATCAAATCTTGAAATTAATTAATAATGACTCAAATTAAAGATCCTCTCAACCCTATAAAGGGAGGGCTAGAGCACACAAATTTAAACAAAAATTCTAGAGAAATTTCGGACAAACCTTGAAGGAGGAGAGCATAGATCAGAGAAGAGGAGGATCTTGCCATTGAGGAGGATACCGAGAGGGCAACATCAAGGAGCTGAAGAGATATAAGGCTTGTACTCTTTTATGTATTCCTTTTAGTTTCCCTCTTCTTCTTCTTTCCTCGTCTCCTATGAGCATCCCATTGCTATTGATGCCCCATACCCTCACTGCCATGCTATGCTTTGCTTTTTTCCCTTTATAGTTTTGATGATCAACAAACTTTTTATTTGATGTCTATTTGAGTTGTGTCTTAGCCAAAGTCCATTAAAGCTCCCAAGGGAACATTCAAAAGCTTCAAAGGAAATAAAGAGCGATGCTGGATCAGTGAATCTGACTTGAAGAGATCAAAGGATGGCTTGGAAGTGATATTGAGGTGTTTACAACAATTTGAAGATTTGAGGATGACACAGACATAGTCAAAGTAACTCAAGAACCTAACATCGACTAGGTTTAAATTTTTCATTTGTTTTAGTTGACTCAAGGATTTGTCTTGAGATTAATAGTTTAGAGCTTTTTTATTAGCACTCAAATTTATTTTGGAATACCTTCACCAACCTACTATTTTATCCAAGATAAGTTATGAGAAGATGTCAAAGTAGGAGACTAAAGTTGTAGTGAACCAATAGATTCTTCTGTTTAATTTGGATGTAGGGTTCAGGTGCCTAATTCTAGCAAAAATAAATTTGAAATTTTTGATAGCTATGAACATCCGAACCACAAGATTGGATGCTCAAAGTTTTAGAAGTTGTAACTTTTGGACTTTTCATGTTCAAAGTTTAGATGTTTGGCGTCTTGTTGGACGCTTGAGCCTATGCTATTTGGGTGTCTAAACCTGATTAATGGACATTCAAACTCACCATATATGCTTAATGGCTAGTTACATTTTGACCGTTGGAGCAAGGCTAGTCATGAGATTTCAACCCAAATAGCTGGTCTCGAGTCATAAGATATAAATAAGCATAGTTGGGATTAAATAAGTTTTAACAACTTCATATCTATTTTTGAGAAGAGATCAAAGCCCACCAAGCCTATTAGCTCAAGTGTACTCTAAACTATTAATTTGATATCCTTAACTCAAGAGGACTTTGTAGTGAGCTTAAAATTGTATTATTCTTTACACTTTTCCACTTGTAAATACTCTTAGGTGTTAGGAGTGTAAGAGTACAAAAGCTCTGGTGTGGAGTGGATTTTCTCATTGGGAGCAAGATCAGTTGTATGGGTGTGGCTTCTCCCAGAAGAAGCATTACTCATAGTTTATGAGTTTGTAAAGGCTTTGCTTCACCTTAAAAAGTGATATCACAAGTGGAGTGATTAGAATCCTCAAAAGTGAGCAAGGACTATAGAGTAGGAGCAGTTGGGTTACGAATCATGTAAATCACGGTGTTAATCTTTTCTTATCTTACTTTACATTTGATTGTGCTTGTGATTTACATGAATTTTACGAGTATCATTCTTGGTGAATTATACTGGGCTTTGATCTAATGAAAACTTTTATTATTATGTGAAAACCCCTTTTCCCCCTCAAAGGTTGCCAATCTAGGACAACATCAGTGCCCTGTACTCCTGCTATTCCACGAAAAACACTCTATCACCCATGTTAGGATGATTGAACCTGAGGGAATGGGCGTCCAAACTTCCCTCCACCAACACCATAGTCATCCATGGCTCCCTTGCTTGTCAACGGACCCCTATCATCACCGTGCCCACCTGTGGCCTCTCATGCACCAATGGACCCCCACCTATATCCATGGCCTGAGCTCCAATAGGCCTCAATTACCACCATAGCCACCTGCAATCCCCGTTCTCCACTATGACATTATCTTGGGACTCCCCCATTAAAGTCTTGGAAGAAGGAACAATTGACTTGAACTCACTTGAACTAGAACAAAACAAAGGGGAACTAAACAATTAAAATTTGACACCAGTCTAGGGCAAGCCTGTGGGCTCATTCAAAAACTAATTTTACTATGGGCTAGCCTTTGGGCTCATGATCATTTGGACTATAAGTTAGCCTTCGGGCCCACCAGATATTCATAAGCTAGCCTCCAGGCTCATGATTATTTGGGCTATAGGTCAACCTTCGAGCTTGTCAAATATCTATAAGTTGGCCATCGAGCTTGTAATCATTTGAACTATAGGCCAACCTTGAGCTCACCAAATGTCTATAAGCCAACTTGCAGGCTCGTAATCATTTGGACCATAGGCTAGCCATCAGACTTGCTGAACATTTATTAGCTAGACTTCAAGCATGTGATCATTTGGACTATAGGCAAGCCTTCGAATTCACTAAATGTCTATAAGTCAGCCTACGGGATTGCAATCATTTGGACAATAGGCTAGCCTTCAAGCACACTAAACATTTGTATGCTAGCTTTTGGGCTTGTGATCATTTGGACTATAGACTAACCTTTGGTCTCACTAAATGGCTATGAGCTAGCCTTCAAGCTTACAATCATTTGGACTATAGGCTAGCTCTTTAGCTCATCGAATGTTTATAGGCAAGCCTTCAAGCTTGTGATCATTTGGACTATAGGCCAACCTTTAGACTCACTGAATGTCTATAAGATAGCCTTCAGGCTCGAAATCATTTGGTTTATAGGTTAGCCTTCAGGCTCATGATTATTTGGACTATAGGTCAGACTTTAAGCTTGCCGAATGCTTATAAGACAACCTTTGAGCTCATGATCATTTGGACTATAGGCTAATCTTTGGGCTCCCCGATTGTCTACAATCTAGCTTATAGGCTCATGATCAACTATTCGGACTATAGGCTAGCCTACAACCTCACTGTAATATCATCATGACAACTTGAGAGCTCTCAAACCAAAATTGATGAATATAAAATAGATTTATTGACTCAATCATGTTGAACTCAAGCCAATGTGGCCAAAAATAAATAAACAAGACCAAATTGACTTGAGCAAATCATTAAATAAACTCAAATAGACCAAAATAAATGGACTGAAACCAACTTAGATAAGTAGAAATTTGCTTTGATAGTCAACCGGTACCCTCAACTGCTTGACTAGTTTATTCTATTGAGTGCTCACACATGACTTGTTAGATGACTGATCCAAATAGGTTGTCTAATTCTATTAAACCAAAAATAACATCTACTTGTAGTCAACCAATTAGTACCCCAATTGGTCATCTATTTTAGTCAAAAACCTAACAACTTGAGTTCAAATTCAGTCTAAATTGAGTCGAGTCTTGATCAATCAAAACTTGGATCAATTTAGAATCAAACCAAATTAGTTTGAGATGAAAACAGGGTTTGAGTTAGATTCCAATCGAGTTAAACACCATTCAAACTATAAATCAGAACAAGTTTGGGTTGAAACTATATTTGACTCAGCTCAAAACCAATTAAAATTGAACTTTAATTGAGTTAAATCACATTTGAACTTTAATTGAGTCAAGCCACATGGATTCAAATGGAGTTCAAACCAAGTGCCAGCCAGGTCAAGCCAAGTTTGAACTTAAATGCAATAGAGTCAAATCAGTCCTAGGTGGGCCAAGTCAAGCTTGGACCAAGCCAATTGGGTCAACATAACTCTGAACCAAAACCAAATTGAGTCAAATCAAATTCAGACCAAACCCTGTCGAGTCAAGCCAAGTTCAAACCTAACCATATCGAGTAGAGATAAGTTCGAGCCAAACTCTAATTAGGTTAAATTAAGTTCAAATTGAACTAAAGTTGAGTCAAGTTGAACACAAACCTGAATTAGAATAGGCCAAACTTGAGTCAAATTAGGTCAAACCTAAATAAGAAAAGTCAAATCTGAACCAAAATAGGCCAAGCTAAACTAGAAGATAGGTTGAATCTGACCTAAACGAAAAATAAGTCAAATTTGAACCAAATTGAGTCCCACTCGATGTGGTAATCTTTGATAATACTCCAAGGCTATCCATAAATAGTGGATGATGCTATCAGCCTGACCTAAACCAAAGCAAGTTCGAATAGAACTAAATAGAGTCAAATGAAGGCCCAACTTCATAAGTAGTGGGTAATGCTACTAAACCCAAAGAAGTTATTACCAACACCATTAGGCTAACAAAAATACTTCAACCAAAAGAAGTTATTGCCAATGCCGTCAAGCTAACAGAAACACTTCAACTGAGAGAAGTTATCACAAATACCACCAGGCTAACTGAAACATTTCAACCAAAGGGAGTTATCACCAATGCTATCAAGCTAGTAGAAATACTTCAAATAAGAGAAGTTATTGCCAATGCCATTAGGCTAAAGTAAATACTTTAACCAAAAGGAATTATCACCAATGACATCTAGCTAACAAAAATACTTTAACCAAAAGGAGCTATCACCAACACCATCAAGCAAACGGAAATACTTTAACTAAGAGAAGTTATTGCCAATACCACGGGCTAATGGAAATTCTTCAACCAAAAGAAGTTATCACCAATGCCATTAGGCTAATGGAAACACTTCAACCAAATGGAGTTATCACAAATGCCATCAGACTAACAAAATACTTTAACAAAGAGAAGTTATTGCCAATTCCATCAAGCTAATGGAAACACTTCAACCAAAAGAAGTTACTATCAAAGCTATCAAGCTAATGGAAACACTTCAACCAAGAGAGTTATTGCCAATGCCATCAAGCTAATGGAAACATGTCAACCAAAAAGAGTGTTTGCTAATGCCATCAGGGTAATGAAAACATTTCAACCATAAGAAGTTATTGCTAACGTCACAAGCCTAACAAAAATACTTCAATTGAAAGAAGTTATCACCAATGCCCAAGGCTAATGGAAACATGTCAACTAATTTAAGTTATTGCCAAAAGCTCAAAGTTATAAAAAATACTTCAAGCTAATTCCAACAAGCCATCGGTAACATCATGCAAAAGAAGTTATCACCAACACTCCAAGCTAACAAAACACTTCAAACTAACCCAACAAGCCATCGGTAATGCCACTAGAAGAAGTTATCACCAATGCTCAAAGACATCAGAAACACTTCAAGCAAAGCCCAACAAGCCATCAGTAATGCCACTAGAATAAGTTATTGTCAAAAGCTTAAAGCTATCAGAAACACTTCAAGCTAAACCCTACAAGTAATCGGTAATGTTGCTAAAAGGAGTTAATTGCTGGCACACCCAAAGCTATCAGCTGCTCTGATATCCTTTCATATCCCATCAGACAATGCCACCAAATCAAATCATCAATATTCACTGAGGATCAAGTCAAGACACATCTGAGTCAGACTCCATATGGTCCAACGTGTGAAAGCAGGGAAGTGGCAAGTATCAACCTTCTCTCCCACTTTCTCTTTCTTTTTTTCATATTTTCCATGATCACAAATTTAAATTCTTTGTAAAGTGAGGGTACGTGCTTGCTTAAGCCATGCAACTCTCTCTCATATTAATCACATGATACTTTTTTTTTCCTTTTTATGTCTTATTTTATTAGCTAGGTTTCTAGCTTTGGGAGATTTTTAACAATTGTCGAGGTAAATAACGACAGGGGCTTTCACCTGTTGAAAGTTAATGTTCTTACAACACCTAATTGCACACTCAAACCACTAACACAATTTTGATTAGTCTTTAAAGGTTGCTCCTCGAGGTCTCCACTATCTGAAGTTGTCAATTCTGATCCCACAGTCTCATCCAGGGAATATAGCTCCTCTAGGCGGAGAGGAACATTGCCTTCTTTTGCTCCTTGTGATTTCTTCTTGCAAGGCAAATAAGAACAAACTTTAGTTAGGCAAATTTATGAAGAACAAATTTAAGCAAAAAAGAACTCCTCGCCAATGCCAAATTCTAAATTTAGAAGAAGCTTTCAAGTATCAATGAGATGAAATGAATTCAAGATATAGATCAAGAAAGGGATTAAATTGGATAATAACCTTGGAATAATTCAAGGACTTTGGGATGGAGCTAACCCCCAATTTCCTTCCTGCCTTCTCTCACTTGCTGATTGGACCTCTGGCTCCTCCATCCCTCTTTCCTTTGCTTCTGACTGGTGGCTTTTTTTGGTAAAATCTCAATTGGAATACTAACCCAAAAGAGATAGACTTAAAGAGTAAGAATCAATTAGCATTTGTATGCCAACAAATCTTGAATACTCAAACATAAGAATAAGATTGCAAAGCAAGGCAAAATAGCAAGTGTTAAAAAAAGGAAAGAAAATTAGATCAGCTATCAGAATCAGGACGATTTACTCAACCTCATCTCAGTGAATTATCAACCAAAAAAAAATCACCCAAGGAGTAAGTATTAGTTAGCATATACAGGTGTATAAATCTTGGGAATTAAGGACAAGGGGCATCCTAAGATCAAATCTAAGTCAAAAGGAGTTGGTGGGATTGCAAGAACATGGTAAAATGGAGATGTTGTTTTAAATGGGTCTCAAAGGAAAATATTGTAGTAAGGGGAAGGTGAATAATTAGATTGATTGGTTGTCTAGAAACATTCTAAGATGAGACCACTTTGAAAATTTAAGCATGTTTGACTAAGGGAACACAACTGAGTAGAAAGGAGAAGCTTATGCAATCAATGTTGTTCTAAAAAAATTATCATTTATGAATAAAGCTTTCTTTAATTACAAGCAATATAGGAAGCTCTATATTCAAGTTGGACCAGATGTACAGTCCCACCAAAAGCTATAATAAATTCTAGCAAGAAGCAACAATTAGGCACCAAGTCTCACCCATCATCAATAGCTACGGGAGACAACCATGTGGATACCCACTGTTTCAGTCCTTTCAATTCCATTGAGTCATCACCTTAGCTAACCTATCTTCACCTAGTTAAAGCTGTGAAAAAACCCCGTGGTTGAGCTGAAAGTCACTTTCAAATTGAGCTAAAAATCCCTTTCAAATTGAGCTAAGAATTCATTTGCAATTAAGCTGAAAAAACCAAAAATTCCTTCAAAATTGAGCTAGAAATTTCTTTGAAATTGAACCAAAAGTCCCTTGCAAAATCTAGCAAAAAATCTAATGAAATTCTTGTATTAGGGTTGCCCATCTAATCAAAAAATAGGTATTTTCTACACATTAGCTTCATGGCATGTGGGCCATGCACCCACCTCCATTTCCTTATACTCAATTCTTGAAAATTCACCGAAAAATCCTAGCAACCAGTATAAACTGAATTCTTGTATTTGACAACTTTGAATCAGAATAAGAAAACATCCAAATTGAGGCAATTCAAAGCTTGAATTTGTAGCTATCAATTCTATTATTCTTTGTAGTTTTGATGATGACAAAACATGTATTTGATGATCTCTTGAGTTGTGTAGCTTGTAGCCAAGCCAAGGGTGTAATGTAGTTCAAAAACCATTTGGAAGGCTCAAAGAGAAGATGAATATAAATATGATTATGAAGATTAAGGTGTGGTGGTGATTCAACAAATGGGGCTTGAAGACATGTTGATGGCTTGAAGAATGCTCAAGAAATTAAATCAACTTTTGAGGTTTATATTTTTATTTTTACTTAAAGTCAATTTGAATATTTGAATTTTTGATTTGATTGATACTCTAGTTTAACTTGGAATGCCTTCATCAACTTATTTTTTATCCAAGCTAAGTTTTGAGTTGGTGTCAAAATGGGCTGAAGCTGTAGGTAACCAAGTGGTGATTTTCTTTAAGATTCAGATGCTGAAGCCTCATGGTTTGGATGCTCAAATGCTTCAAAAAATTATTGATAGCTTTGGATGCTCAAACATGTTGGTTTAGACAATCGAAGTTTCCAAACTGTGATTTTAGGCTTTGAAATTTTTGAAACTTTGGTTGCTCATTCCTCCCTTCGGTAGAGTGATGTGGAAGGTTCAAATGCCTAAATTGATAAACCGGGAGCTTGACCCTATGACATTAGTATATAATAGCTATTTAATTTTGACCATTCAAGTGGTTTGGATGATCGAACTTATACTCTAGACATTTGAACCTAGGAAGTAGTTAGTAACAACTAGTTTCTTCCCCAATGGCTATTTAAGGTCTTAGAGCTTTTTGCAATTACAATTTTTACATATTTGTGGAATCATTGTGACAGCAAACAAGCTTCCCAAAGCTCTTTAGCCATACAAAAGCCCTAAGTCTAGTTCTCAACTTTTAAATCTTCAAAGCCCTTATACTCATCTTGAGAGGCACTTGTAGTGAGGTTCAATTGTAAACTTCTCATCCTATTTACTTGTAAATACTCCTAGGATATTAGAAATATGAGAGGGATAAGACTCTAGATTGGCATTGTCAAATCACTTAGTTGGAGCAATGATTGTACGCGGTTAGTTTCACCAACAAAGCAATATCACTAGTAAAGTGATTTAAATTCTCAAGAGTGAGGTAAGGGCCATGAAGTAGGCATGGTTGATTGCCAAACCACATAAATTATGATGTACTCTTCTACTTGTGTGTTTTTGTATTATGGTTTGAATTGGTTTTGAGTTTCAAAAGTGTATATCTTATTTGAAAAACCTAATTCATCCCTCCTCTTAGGTTATTTTTGGCTTTCAATTGATATCAAAGCTCAGTGCTCATGTTTTTTGTTTAATATCATACAGTTTTTGATCTATTTTTCATGGCCAATTTTGGTGCTTCACTATCTCTTCAAAAGGGGCCATGACCTCCTCTTTTCAATTGAACTCATTTTAACTATTGAAGGTCATGTATATGTATTTTTATAAAACCTATATATTATGACTTATGTCATATAGTGGAAGAGGGATATACTCCACCCACCAAGACAATTGATGGCATGAGGGTTTCCAAACATAGAGAGGAATGGAATGATATTGATAAGAAAAATAATATCTTGAATGCCAAAGCTATGGATATTTTATATTGTGCTCTTGCTCTGAATGAATTTAATTGCATTAGTATTTACTCATGAGATTTGGCATTACCTTGAGGTTACCCATAAGGGAATGAGGCAAGTAAGAGCATCCAAAAGTGAACATATTGGTTAGCCAATATGAACTTTTTAGGATGAAACAATATAAGCCAATCAACAAAATATTTACTCATTTTACTGATATTATAAATTCTTTAAAAACTCTTAGTAAAATGTATACTAATGATGAAATGGTGAGAAAGATATTAAGATATCCTCCTAGGTCATGGGATCCAAAAGTGAATACAATTCTAGAGACAAAGGATCTCAACAAATTACTTTTGGAGGAGCCATTGGGATACTTATTACTCATGAGATGACAATGAAGTATCAGAGCAAAGAAGATAATGAAGACAAAAAAGAAAGAGCATAGCCCATGAGGCCAAGGAATAAAGTGATGAGAATAAGGAAGATAGTGATGAAGAAATGGTTCTCCTCACAAGGAAATTCATGCAAGAAATTTTTAAAGAAAAAACACATGCCAAGGAGACCAATGAGGAATGAAAAGAGCATTAGTAATGATGAAGATAAGGATGTGCTCTTGTGTTTCAAGTGCAAGAAGACCAAGCACTTGAAAGCCAATTGCCCTCTCAATCCTCAATCAAAGAAATTCAAAGGGAAGAAAAAGAAGGCAATGGTGGCCATTCGGGATGATTCAAAATCTAATAGTTAAGAAGTCTCATCCAAGGGAGAGATTGCAAATTTGTGTCTCATAGCTATTGAGGATGAGGTATGTGATTTATCTTTTGAAGAATTACAAGATGCATTTGAAGATCTATACTCTAGATATGAAAAGCTACTTCTCAAGCATGCTTCATTGAAAAATAAATTGGCTTCACTTAAGAATGATTTTAATTTATTGAGATCTTCTAAGAGTTCTTGTGCTTGCAAAAAAGAAATTAAGCTTTTTCAAAAGGAAAATCTTGCTCTAAAATCTTCCAAAACATCTTATGATTGCAAAAATAGTCTGGATAAGCTTCCAAAGGAAAATGCTAGAATCTAGAAAATTTCTTTCATGGGAATACTGCTTTGAATTGATTTTAAAAGCCAAAGGAATGTTTTAAGTAAATCTGAACTTGGTTTTATATCTTCTTTGAAATTTAAAGGTACCAAGTTTATTTTTGTGAAGGTTTCAAATTGCACATCTTCAAAATTAAAATGCAATTATTGTTATCAAAATAGACATGTCTCCACTAGTTGCCCAATAAAGTGAAATCTTTCTCTATAGAAAATTTGGGTACCTAAGAGGATGATTCCAAAAGCCAAGGAATCTAAACTCATTTGGGTTCCTAAAGCATATCAAGCTTGAGTTGTTAGGGATAGTTAGAAGTGACCTATGAGTCTTAACTTGCAATATATTTATGGTCATTCTCTAGCTAATTAAAAAAAGGTAAGCTAGCTTTCTCTTCTATATAGTTTTATTACCCTGAAAATAACATTTTTGATTCTTGATTTTATTTACTATTACATTCTTATTTTGCTCTAACCTTGTGGACCCATACTTAAGATGGGTACCAACCCAATCTTGTTGATATTTTAGCTATGCCTCCACTCCAAGAATCAAAGGGTAAAATGGTTTCTTGATAATCGATAATCATGACATATGGCAAAAAATCAATGCATATTTGTAGATTTAAGAGATAAGGATGGAGGACATGTTACTTTTAGAGATAATCATAGAGGTAAAATTATAGGTATTGGTAACATATCAATGTTGTTGATATTTTAGCTATGCCTCCACTCCAAGAATCAAAGGGTAAAATGATTTCTTGATAATCGATAATCATGACATATGGCAAAAAATCCATCCATATTTGTAGAGTTAAGAGATAAGGATGGAGGACATGTTACTTTTAGAGATAATCATAGAGGTAAAATTATAGGTATTGGTAACATATCAATGTTGTTGATATTTTAGCTATGCCTCCACTCCAAGAATCAAAGGGTAAAATGGTTTCTTGATAATCGATAATCATGACATATGGCAAAAAATCAATCCATATTTGTAGAGTTAAGAGATAAGGATGGAGGACATGTTACTTTTAGAGATAATCATAGAGGTAAAATTATAGGTATTGGTAACATATCAATGTTGTTGATATTTTAGCTATGCCTCCACTCCAAGAATCAAAGGGTAAAATGGTTTCTTGATAATCGATAATCATGACATATGACAAAAAATCCTTCCATATTTGTAGAGTTAAGAGATAAGGATGGAGGACATGTTACTTTTAGAGATAATCATAGAGGTAAAATTATAGGTATTGGTAACATATCAATGTTGTTGATATTTTAGCTATGCCTCCACTCCAAGAATCAAAGGGTAAAATGGTTTCTTGATAATCGATAATCATGACATATGGCAAAAAATCCATCCATATTTATAGAGTTAAGAGATAAGGTGGAGGACATGTTACTTTTAGAGATAATCATAGAGGTAAAATTATAGGTATTGGTAACATATCAATGTTGTTGATATTTTAGTTATGCCTCCACTCCAAGAATCAAAGGGTAAAATGGTTTCTTGATAATCGATAATCATGACATATGACAAAAAATCCTTCCATATTTGTAGAGTTAAGAGATAAGGATGGAGGACATGTTACTTTTAGAGATAATCATAGAGGTAAAATTATAGGTATTGGTAACATATCAATGTTGTTGATATTTTAGCTATGCTTCCACTCCAAGAATCAAAGGGTAAAATGGTTTCTTGATAATCGATAATCATGACATATGGCAAAAAATCCATCCATATTTGTAGAGTTAAGAGATAAGGATGAAGGACATGTTACTTTTAGAGATAATCATAGAGATAAAATTATAGGTATTGGTAACATATCAATGATGTTGATATTTTAGCTATGCCTCCACTACAAGAATCAAAGGGTAAAATGGTTTCTTGATAATCGATAATCATGACATATGGCAAAAAATCCATCCATATTTGTAGAGTTAAGAGATCAGAATGGAGGACATGTTACTTTTAGAGATAATCATAGAGGTAAAATTATAGGTATTGGTAACATATTAGTCGGATTTTATTTAATTAAAAATATTATCTTAGTAAAAGATCTTAAGCATAATTTACTTTTTATTTGTCAACTATGTGATAGATATTTTCATATTCTTTTTAAATCAATACTTTGCATAGTTAGACATGATGACTATGATGTTGTAGCTTGCATTGGACATCATGACAAAAATACTTATGCTATTGATCAAGATGGCATGAACAATAAGAAATATTTTGTACCTCAAGATAGTAATGAATGGCTTTGATATAGAAGGTTGGACATGCAAGTATGGGTGTCTAGTAAGAGGTCTACCCAAAGGCAAATTCATCAAGGATTGAGTATGTGTTACATGTTAAGTGGGAAAGCAAGTAAAGACCTCACGCAAATCCAAAATGATGGTAACCTCAACTAGGCTACTACAACTTTTTTATCTAGACTTATTTAGACTAAATAGGACTATAAGTATAGAAAGTAAAAAGTATGCTTTTGGAATAGTTTATGATTATTCTAGATATACATGTGTTTTGCTTCTTGCATATAAAAATAATTCCTTTGATGACTTTGTTGATCAAAATGAAAAGGGTTACATGATTTCCAAAATTCATATTAATCTTGGTGGAGAATTTAAAAATCACTGCATTGAAAATGGAATTTAGCATAATTTTTTGACTCCATGCACACTACAACAAAATAGCATTGTTGAGAGGAAGAATAGGTCTCTTCAAGAGTGGCTAGGGTCATGTTTAATGAGTACTCTTTATCAATATATTTTGGTCAGATGTCATTAACATGACATGCTATAACTTGAATTGAGTCCCTAATCTTTCAATTCTTGACAAGACTCCATTTGAGTTGTGAAATAAGAAAAAAATAGACAAATATTACAAATTTTCATGTTTTTGGTTGAAAGTATTTTATACTCAACAATGGAGATCATTTGTCAAATTTTAATTCAAAAATTTTGAAGAAAAGTTTCTTGGTTATTCTTCAACTTCAAAAGCTTTTAGAGTTTTTAACAAATTATTTATGGTTGTTAAGGAATTATTGTTGTATTTGAGAAGACTAACCCTCCCTTAAAAAAATATTATTGATGATGATGTAGAAATCTCCAAGAAGATGAATGAGTTGAAAATCTTATAACAAGAAGAGAGTTGATCAAGAAAAGGATGATAAAGATAAAGATAAAGGGGTTGAACCAATGGAACAAGATGGAAGTAACAAGCTCCTTAAGGCATGGAAGTTCAAGAACAATCACAGAGGATCAAATCATTGGTAATATTGAACAAGTAGTAAAAATGTGTCATGTAACTAAAGATAATCTTTATCACATTACTTTTCTTTCGTAAGTAGAGCCCAAGAACTTTTATGAAGCTCAAAAGAATGCAAGTTCATTCTTGCTATGCAAGAAAAACTAAATCAATTTGAGCAGAATCAAGTTTGGGAGCTTGTTCTAAGACCAAATGACTATCTAATTATTGGTACCAAATGGGTCTATGGGCATAAGTTAGATGAAAAGGTGCTGTGGTTTAAAGCAAGGCTAGATTAGTGGCCCAAGTTTTCATGTGAGTAGGACTTGATTTTAATGGGACTGTTATACTTGTTGCTGGTTTGGAATTAATTCATATTTTACTTGCTTTTTCATATTTTAAAATGTTCAAACTATTTCAAATGGATTCAAGATTTCCAAATTGTGTTTTCAAATTGAGAAAGGTTTTCTATGGTTTAATGCAAGCTCCAAGAGCTTAGTATGGAAATTAAGTTCTTTCTTGATTTCAAAAGTTTTAGAAGGGGTTGTATGTACACCACATTATTTCTTTTAAAAGTGAATAATCATTTGTTAGTAGTACAAATTTATGTTAGTGATATTATCCTTGGTGCTACTAATGAACATTTGTGTGAGATTTTTACAAATGCTATACAAGAGGAGTTAGAGATGAGCACAATGGAGGAGTTAACTTTCTTCCTTAGACTCCAAGTGCAACAACTGAAAGATAGGATCTTCATTAACCAAGCTATGTACACAAAGAAATTGCTCAAGAAATTCAACATAGATGAAGCTAACAAAATGGTAAAGATGAAAAGTAGTATACAGATATATCTTACTACTATTAAACTCGATATCATATTTACTATTTATTTATACTCTAGATTTTAGTATCACTTAGGAAATCACATTTAGCTGCTGTGAAATATATACTTAGATATCTTAAGTGCACACTAGATTTAGGTTTATGGTATCCTAGACTTGATAGCCTTGAATTGATTGGTTTTATGATGCTAACTATGTCAGGCATCCTATGGATAGAAAGAGCACAAGTGGCACATGCCAAATTTTTTGGGAAGACTCTTGTATTATGGAGCTCCAATAAACAAAACTCCATGGCACTTTCTACTGTTGAAGCCAAATATGTAGCTGTCGGATGTTGCTATTCTCAAATTCTTTGGATGTGGCAAACTCTATATGATTTTGATTGTAATTTTTTGAATGTACCAATTTATTATGACAATACTAGTGCTATTAGTTTGTCTAAAATCTGATTCTACATTCCTATGCCAAGCATATTGATATTCCACATCACTTTTTATAGGATCATGTTTCCAAAAATGGCATTTCATTGTTTTTTATTGAAGCTAATTGTCAACTTGCATACATTTTTACAAAATCTCTTGATAAGACTCAATTTTATTTTATTTGAAATAAAAATGGAGTTTTATGAATTGAGTGAATTATTTTTTAATCTTTTGAAGTGTATCTTGCCTATGTAGTTCAGACGCCCGACCAATATAGTTCAAGCTCCCAAACCTTGATAATAGATTTGAGGTCACTAGTAAGTTATCTTCAGATGTCTGAGTGGGATAGTTCAGATGCTCAAACCCTAATAACTACAACATGCTCTCTGTTTTGTTATCTTGAGATGCTTAAACTCAGTAGTTTGGATGTTTGAATGTGGAATTTTAGGTGCAAAACCCTAAGCGGCTGCCCAATCCTCTTTACTCTCACATGCGCAATCACATTCTTCTTGCTCTTTGGCTACCCTAGGTGTGGCCTTCAGCCTTCCCAAGCCTTCTCTAGTGGATTTCAAACTTTTTCTCTCCTCCCTGTCCTGGGTTTATCTCATCTCCTTTGGTGCTCCATGGCTTCCCATACCAAAACTTTGGCCAATAGGAGGAAGGAGCTAACTAGCTCTACCTCTGGTGAGGAACCCACATTCCCCTCTCAATTTCACTCCATGGCTAGTTTTACTCAATTTAGGGATAGATTTGCCTCCTCTAGGGTTATCCCCCCTAGAATCATCAATTTTGTTGAACTAGCATTCCTCAAGCTCTCTACTCTCTTTGCAACCCAAAGATGGCTAGATTTTATCTTCACTTGTGAACTATATAATGAAGAGGATGTACAAATTTTTTACTCTAACTCCTCTTTTGATTATAGTTGCACTATCCTTACTACATACTATGGAGATACCATGATTACTCTTGATATCAATACCCTTGGTCTCATTCTAGGACTTCCCACTAAAGGTGAAGAGGTTAGTTTTGCCCAACAATGGACTAATGTGGACCTTCTCCTCATATTCACTGAGGCTATCCAAAGAGTCTTTGAGGAGAACCTTGCAGAGGCTATGAGAAAAATGTTGTCATCTAACCTTCTCCCTTTTTGCTCTTATATGCTCCATTAGATCCTTGCCTACACTCTCCTTCCAAAGGGTGGGCATTGCGATGAGGTTTCATGTATGGAGGCTTTTCTCATCTTTTGTATTGTTACTAGGTGTGTGGTTAACCTTCCTTATGTGATCCTCCGATACATGGTGCAATACATTATGCACTCTTCTAGCATCTTAGGATACTCCCAGTATTATTACCTTGACCTATCATCACTTCGGGGTAGCCACTTCCTCTCAGGGTCCCCTCCACAAATGCACCCCACCTCAAACCTTCAACAAAGTGTCCCTATGTCGGATGGGATTGACTCCTCAAGATGTGGATGAGATCACCTGGGTTCAAGGCCATGCACCTACATCAGGTAGAGTCTGAGAGGATGCTCCTATTGCTGAGACCGATGCTAAGCCTAAGGGAGTTGCTGGTGCTACAGCCATCAAGGCTGCTAGTACTTCTTATCCCTCAATTGACTAGCTATTGGATGAGTTGTCTAATTGACTAATTCGAATCAATGGGATAGCCACCTCCACCTCGAAGTAGGTCACTGAGCACCTAGATCATTTAGAGGAGCTGATATGTTCTTTCATGGATAGATTTGGGGTTGGCCCAGGATCTTAGGGATTTTTTTTTGTGTATTTTCAAGGTCTTAATGTTGTTTGGACATGGTGGTATTTTTATGTTTTGATGATGTTTTGATGTAATTTTTGGATACTCTTCTTGAGACTATGGATGTATTTGGGTTTATGATTATGCCATGTAGATGTTATGGTTGTTTATGTACTTCACTTGGATGTGGTTGTACTTATTTGGATGTGGTTTCTATAATTATCTTCTTTGAAATCAAGGCAATCATATTTTCTATAAACTCCTTTGTGTGAATGTTGTGATTTTTATTCAAGTCTATGCATTATACCCTTTTTGTTGACACCAAAAAGGGGAGCAAATAGAGTGTTTCACATAAGGGGAGACATTTTAGATTAAGGGTTAGTTGTTTCTCAAATTGGTTATTTTATGTTAAACTTATATAGATATGTTAGAGTAAGGGGGAGTTTTATGCTTTAATGATGGTTTACATGTCTTGGTTTAATTATTTACTAAATTTGATCATATTATGTTAAACTAAAAATTAAAAGTGTTATTCTTCATACATATTCTCTAGTTGATACATGTGCTAAATTGTATAAGTTTTATTTGTCAACTATAGTATTTATTTATTCATGTGAGAGATTTGTCATCATCAAAAAGGGGAAGATTATTGCTCTTTGTAGTTTTCATGATGACCAAACTATATATTGGATGATCTCTTGAGCCAAGCCAAGGGTGTAATGATGTTCAAGACGTTTAGAAGCCTCAAAGAGAAGACAAATATGAAGATGATCATGAAGATAGAGGCATGATGGTGATTCAATGAATGAGACTTAAAGACATGTAGCTGGCTTAAAGAATGCCCAAGAAATTGAATTGACTTTTTAGGTTCAGATTTTTATTTTTACTTAAAGTCTGGTCAAAGATTTGAATTGTTGATTATATGATTTTGAGCTTTTGATTAATACCCTAGATTTACTTGGAATGCCTTCACTGGCTTATATTTTTTTATCCAAGATAGAGTTTTGAGTTGGTGTCAAAATGAGCTGAAGCTGTAGGTAACCAAGTGGTGATTTTCTATGAGCTTTGAATGGCAGAACCTCATGGTTTGGATGCATGAATGCTTCAAAAAATTATTCACAGTTTCAGACATCCGAACATGATGGTTCAGATGATCAAAATTCCCAAACTGTGATATCAGACTTTAAAATCTTTGGAACTTTAGTTGCCCATTTGCCCCTTTGATTGCCCAAAATAGAGAGTTGAAAAGCCCAAACTGATAGACCAGACACCTGAACCTACGAAATTAGTATGTAATGGATATTTAAATTTGACCATTGGAACGGTTCAGATGACTAATTTATCCTTCAGATGTTCGAAAATCTAAGAAATGGCTAGTGACAACTAGTTTCTTAGATTTTTTACACCTTTATGAAATTATTGTGATAGAAAACAAGATTTCCAAACCTCTCTATCCTTACAAGAGCTCTAACTAGTTCTTAACTTTTAAATCTTCAAAACCCTTGTATTCATCTTGAGAGGCTCTTGTAGTGAGGTTCAATTGTAACGTTTTCATCTTTTTGCTTGTAAATACTCCTAGGGTGTTAAGAGTGTGAGAAGGACAAGAACCAGATTGGGAGTGTTAAATTACTTGCTTAGGTAAGGATTATATGTGGTTATCTTTATCAATAATGTGACATCACTAGTAAAGTGATTCAAGTCCTCAAGAGTGAGGCAAGAACCATGGAGTAGGTGCTATTGGTCACTAAACCACATAAATCGCTGTGCACTCTTCTACTTTTTCAATTTACATTATAGCACTTTTGATCTTTGCTACTTGTGGACTTGTGTGTTTTTATATTGTGGTTTGAATTGGTTTTGAGTTTCAAAAGTGTATATCTTATTCAAAAAACCTAATTCATTCCTCCTCTTAGATTGCTTTTGGCTTTTAGATCCATATTGAGATTAGCTCAAACCTTTAGTCCCACATCAACTATTTAAGAAACTCAACCTTCTATCACTACTATAAAAATGGTGCTTCTCCATCCCCTGAAGACATGCACAATCTAGGAACAGATCCAAAAAATGATCAAGAGATCTAGATATCAAATAGAGATCCAAAGATCTAGAATCAATATAGTTTGTTGAGCAAGTGACTGACTCAAATAGAGATCCAAAGATCTAAGGAAGTTTGGGACTTGATGAGTTTAGGACACAAGAGAAGAGCATGGCAGGAGCGTAAAGGCAAAGGGAACTATAAAGTATCTCTAGATAGGCTTTTTTATTTCCTTTTCTCTA
Source organism: Trichopus zeylanicus subsp. travancoricus (assembly GCA_005019695.1). Classification (NCBI taxonomy): domain Eukaryota; kingdom Viridiplantae; phylum Streptophyta; class Magnoliopsida; order Dioscoreales; family Dioscoreaceae; genus Trichopus; species Trichopus zeylanicus. The sequence continues at coordinate 183,515 of RXID01014969.1, forward strand.
CGTTTCAATTTTTCGTATTGTTCATAATCAATTCTATCTTAGTAAGACTATCCCTTAGAAAACATAGGGTTATGAGAGGACTTGCAAGTCCTTCCCTTGCCTAGGAAGTGAGTAAGTCTCTGCCAATTTTTTCTTTCCTTTCTTCTGTTATTTTATTTCAATGCTACACACCTAAGACTCACTGAGCTCTCTTTCTTCATTGTAGGGTATGTGTGAAGATTAACTGCAGTTGCTAGGATGGGTATACTCCGTGCCTAGCAAGTAGACTCCCATGACCACTCTCAGAAATGTCATCCACCTTGTAGGCTGAGTGGAAAATCTCAACATTTCATCAACACAATTTCAGGAAGACCAACATAATGGCAATCATGGTGGGACATTCTTTAGCTTGATGATGTTTTCATACTTATCTTTTTTGAAGTTTATTTTTGAAAATTTCTTTCTTGGTTTCTAATTGTTTCATGAATTACTCAGTGGTTATTTAATTTCTTTGCATTGTTGAATCAAAATCATTGGTGACAAAATTTAGAATTCAAGCACTTTTGGTCAAGGGTAGGCCATGTAGGTCTCTATTTTCAAGTGATGGAACTTTTAAGGAAATGGTACCTTAGAACTAGGGTGTGACTTGAGATGATCATGACACTTGACCCGACCTTCATAACTTTCACCTTGAAAGAAGATGAGCTATGCTCATTTTTCCTTAAAGAGATTATGGGATTGCACTCCACTAGATTTGATTAAGTTGGTCTAAGAGATCAATCTCTCAGAGAATTTCCCCTCTAGTCACTTTTTAGTTTAGAGACACAAAAACTCAAAACACAGTTGTACAAGTGGGATGCTCACTACAGAGCAGCCATTGTGGTCAAGTAGATCACAACTTGCAAGCTGGTTGTCCCACCTTCCTAGAGTATCTTACATGTAAAACTTGGAGTACAAGGGACATCTTGACTTTTTAGCAACATAGAAATAGGATAGTGTTACGCATCCTATAAAATAATAATAACTCTAACTTGAACCTTACAATTGGCAAAAACTATTTGACAACTATAGGTGATGAGCATGCTAATATTTCTAATTATGATTTTTTGAAATTTATGAATTTCATTAACCAGAAGTGGATTTAAATAAATTAGTTGAGTAGGTCATTGGACAACCACAAGTTGCTAATGCAATTACACCTAACCTCTCACAATATGATAGTCCTGTAATATCCATGCATGTAGAATACTCGTCTATTGGCAGCTTTCGTAAGTAGAAATAATCAAGGAATAGGTGTTTAAGTAATTTTTGGTCAAGCTAAATTTGATCAAAATTTGATCATAATTGGAACTTGGATGCCACTGGATTATAGCTCAAAAATGGTTCTTGGTTGGACTTGAATAGCGGTTGAATTTGATTGAAAATTGATCTCAATTTGAACATAAATTGTTAAAGAATTTGGCTTCGAGTTGAGTTTAACCCAATTCTCATGAAAAGATCCATGAAAGTTTTTAAATTATAAATTAGTCCTCACATTTTGCAAAAAATCCCTTCAAAGATGAGTAATCGTAGATTGGTCCTCACAAAATCTAGGATTTACAAAAAGATCCTTCAAAAGTTTATATTTACAAATAAATCCTCAGACTTTTTTACTTTTTGTAAATATCCCATTGTAATTTGACAATAATCAAATAAGTATAAATTTCAAATTTCAAATTATCTTATTCAAAACATCATTGTATCCTTATTTAAATACAAATGGATAATACAAATCTTTATCCCCAATCAAACAAAGGATCTCTGCCTCGTCCAAACAAAACAATATCATATTCATATTCAAAGTTGGATAGAATATCATTATCCATGGCCATAATTCAAAATTTTAAATGAATATGATCCAATCCACTTGTTAGATATGAAAACCATAAGACTCCTATAGAATAGAGAGGGAGAAATAAAGAAAGAGAGAGCATATTAGTTCAAAAAGAGGGAAAGGACACAAAGAAGAGATTAGAGAGAGGAGAAAGAATGACAAACAAAAAGGAATAAATGGAAGATCAAAGCCAAAAATCATACTACAAAAGTAAGGTTTGAACTTATCGCTTTTTCATTCTTTGAAGCTGTTTGCCTCCTTTTCTCTTCCCTCTTGCAAGTGCATAGTGGTTTCCCCATGTCGCACTTCAAGCACCTACCAAAGCATGAAGGCACTTCCGCTCTAGCACCAATTGTGGCCTAATGCCACTCTTAGCCTTACCTCATAGTTACTGTGAAGTGAAAAAAAAATAAGAGAAAAAAAAATAAAAGAAGGAAAAAAGAAAAAAAGTTTAAAAAAAAAAAATTCCTTTTGCCTCCATTGACCTAAGGCCAGCTTCTGGGCTTGCCCAAACGTTATTCAAACTAGGGTCAGCTTGTGGGCTTGCCTGAATGTCATTCAAACTAAGACCAGCTTGCAAACTTGTTTGAAAGTCACTTGACCTATAGCCAATCTATGTTCTTGCCCAAACTTTACTGGACTTAGGGCTAGCCCATAGAATCACCCAAAAGTCATTGGACCTAATGCTAGTTTGTGGACTCCCCTAAATGTCTGTAGACCAAAGACCAGCCTGTAGGCTTACTTGATAGTCAATAAAACTCAAAGCTAGCCTATGAGATCACCTAAAAGTCAATTGATTTAGGGCTAGCTTGTGAACTTACTTAAAAATTAATCTGACTTAAGGCCAATGTCTAGGTTGGCTTGAAAGCCAATATGACTCAAGGCTAGCCTATTGACTCATCAGAAATTCAATCTACTCAAGGCTAGCCCACAAGCTCTTCTAAAAGTCAACCTAGCCTAAGGCCAGCCTGTAGGCTCTCTTGATAGTCAACCTGATTCTAGGCCAACCATGGGCTCACCCAAAAATGAATAGGGTCACTTGAAAGCTAATCTGACTCAAGGGAAACCTTTGGACTCACTTGAAAGTCAATTTGGATCAAGGCTAGCCTATTGACTCACCCAAAATCTAATCTATTCAGGGCTAGCCTACAGGCTCATCTGAAAGTCAACCTAGCCTAAGGTCGACTGGCAGGCTCTCCTAATAGTCAACTTGATTCGAGGCCAATCCATGAGCTCACTTGAAAATGAAATCTACTTAAGATCAGTTTGTGGACTTGCTTGAAAGTTAAACCAACTTAAGGTCAACCTTTGGGCTCACCAAAAAATCAAATCAGCTTTAAGACTAGCATGTGAGCTCACATGAAAGTCAAATTAACTCAGGATCAGCCCACAAATTTTCCCAAAAGTCATTTACTCAATGGATAGCTTAAGAGCTCTTAAATAAGTTAAATTAAATTGGTTAAAACAAAATTGACTTAATTATATTAAACTTAAGCTAATTTGGCCAGATTAATTAAACTAATTAAGCTAGATTGACTTGATCCAAATGCACCATCAAATGGGCCTAAACATGAACAAATAAAATTAATGGACTTAATTCAAATTAAAATGAACCCAAATTCAAATCATGTCAAACTCAAATCAAATTGATTCAAGCTCAAATTCTAATGGACCCTAGTCAACTTAATCCAAAATTAAATCCATTCAGATGAAAGCCTTTATTAGGCCCAATTGGTTTGAACCAAACCAAACCTATTCTGGCCCAAACCCTACTATGTTCCAATAGGGTTGAACCCAAACCAAGCCATTTTAGGCCCAAACCCTAATGGGTCAAATTGAGTCAAACTCAAACCAAATTAATTCAAACCCAAACCCTAAATGGGTTCATCCAAACACAAAGTGGGTCTAATTAGGTCCAGCATAGACCTAATAAGGGTCAAATTCAAGCCCAATAAAGGTTGGTCCATACCTAGTAAGGGTGGAACCTAAACCCATTAAGAGTCAAACCCAAATTTGGTCCAGGATCCAATAAGGGTCGAACCTAATTAGTCTATAATAAGGTTCTAATCCAAATGCAATGAGGGGCCAAACCAAAACCAAAATAGGTCAAGCTCTATTAGGATCCATTATGGGCCCAACCCAAGCTCAATAAGGGATTGAACCCAAACCCAATGAGGGGCCAAACTTGAATCCAACTAGGATCCAATAAGGGTTGTGCTCAAATTCTAATTAGGTTAGATCAAGTTCAAACCCAATCATCAAAGTGGGCCCAAATCAAGTTCAAACCCTAACCAAGTTGAACCCAGTTTGAGCCCAAAGCATAATCGAGTTTGATCAAATTCCATCTTGATCACTAATGTGTGTCCAAATTAGTTTGAAAACTTAATTAGGTCGAACCCAGTTCACATTGAAATCTTGATCAGGTTGGATCAACTTCAAACCCAATCCCCAAAGTGGTTCAAGTTAAGTTTAGACCAAAACCAAGTTTAAATTAACCAAAGGTTGAGCAAGAGCCATACTTGAACAAGAACCAAGTTTTAGTTAAGCCAACTTTAAACCAAAACTCGAATTCAACCAAGACCAAGCCAAACTCGAACCACAAATCAAGTATAAATCAGATCAAGTTCGAATCAAGCCTAACTTGAACTAAAATCAAGTCTAAATTAAACCATGTTTGAACTAAATTGAAGTTAAACCACAATCAAGGCTAGGATAGAATCAAAGACTTAAGCATGGTTCATATCAAATCAAGTCCAAAATAGTATGGTTACTACAAGCCAAAGCTATTAACTATCCCTTTTAACCAAACCAAGTTAAGGTAGGCAAGCAGGGTGTCAAATAGTCAGCCAAAAACCAAGCTAGAACCAAAGTCAAAAGAAATCAAACTATAATAAATATAAAGCCATTGGTGACGCCTCAAACATAATCACCAAAAAGACCATAGATTATCAAGTTGAGAATGATTAGCATAAGCCAAAGCTACTAATTTTTCTCTCAGATCAAACTAAACTAAAGCAATCTTGAACTCATTTAGTCAGTTAGCCAAGTGTTGTGTTTGAAAGAAGTCAACTAATACAGGTATAAAGCCATCGATAATACTTCAAAGTTCACTAACACAAGCATAAAAGTCATCATTGATGCTTCAAATTCAACTTACACAAGATTAGAAGTTGTGAATTATTGAAAAATGAATGATTTGCATAACCTAAGGCCACTAACATTCTTTCAAATTAAATTGAACAAGATTGGCTTACACTCAATTAATTAGTTAGTCACATGTCCAAAAGAAGTTAATTGAAACAAGTATAATGACATAAGTAACACTTCAAACTTAACTGACACAAGCATAAAGCCATCGGTGATGTTTGAAACCTAATTGACAATAAGCTTAAGAGTTGTTGATTGTGAAATCAAGAGTGATTAGCACAAGTTAAAGTCACTAATCATTCTCTCAAATCAAAGATCAAAAAAAGTCAATCGATGACAAGAAAAAAACTGTTGGTAATATTTGAAGCCCTAATGGGGTCAATTAACATGGGCCAAGGTAGTTAGCCATACTCTAAAATTAAGCAAAGTTATCAGCATTCGCCATGGATCAAACCAAATATCCATCTAAATCAAGTTCCAATAAATCCATTTATCACATCGTTTCTCAACCAAGTGCATAGGAGTAGGGCAAGGATGAGCACTACACTTTTCCCAATCCCTTCCTCATTTCCCCATTGCTTGTTATGAACTTAAATTCTTTAAATTGTAAAGTGAGGGTATACCCTTGCTTAAGCCATATACCCTTTTTAAGTTTATCAAATTATGTGTTTCTTTCTGTGTCTCTATTTTGTTAGGTAGGTTACTTAATTTAGATAGTTTTTGATAATTGTCATGATAATTAACACTAGAGTCTTGCACCTATTGGAAGTCATGTTCCCACAATACCTAATTACACACTTAAATCCACCCAAATTTCATTTGTAATTTCGAGGTTGCTTTTTGGGTTCCTTTAGCTATCCCAGGTGATTAATTGCAATTCCATAATAGATAGCATAGCTTGTTATGAAGCTGCTTATAGAGATGGCTCCACATCTCACCTACAATGATTGATGTTCTTCTCCCTATCGTTAACTTACTGTTGGCATCAAGGCATCTAAATTTCATCAAGACAATGTGATGAGAGACTATAATTACCATATCGTAGGGTTCGTATTTGATGCATAAGTATATAAGGGTAATGAATCATTAATGATTTACTTATTTCAAAAATCTCTAAGTCTTATAGCTCTTGATTGGTTTGTAACATTACCCCAAGAGAAGCTCCACTAGCTCGATGCTATTCTCACTGCATTCAAATAGCAATACACCTATTAGGTGGCCTATATCCATGACATTATCGAGGTAACATCAGAGAAGATGTGAAGTGATGACACATTCATAGAATATGCCAACCGCTAGATAGAAAAAGCCATGAGATCCCAAATTCCCTTTACTAAAAAATCACAAATTAGTTTATTAATTGAAAATTCTCTTCCTACACTTAAATCTAGATTATATCATCTGATATCTACTCTTTTGATATCTTGTACCAAAAGAACACATGTGGGAGAAGTTTATACAAGAATTTGAGACTTTTTTAGAAAAAAATAAATATAGGATCAGCTAAAGGAATGAATTAAAAGGATAAAGTTGAGATCAGTCAAATCTTAACATCAAGCCCAAGCTCTGAGTACTCATAAACACCTCTTTAACTACCTCAACCAACACCCTATCACCTACAAACTTCTCAGCTAGCAACCTCCACCCTCAACCACCTTAGCCTCCTAGAAATATACCTCCCTACAAACCTGTCCAATAACAACCTCCAAATCAGCCTCAAACCCACCCTGAAACTACCAAACTACACCTCACTTGAACAATCAGACCCATCATGTGCCATGGTGATGAAATTACACTTCATTGCCTAAAACTATCCTCAACATCTTTGCTATCCACATGGCCAATAACCATATAAAACTTCCTGATCCCAAGCCAATACCTCCTAAAGTCAAAATTTTCCACTATTGTCCTTTCTACCAAACTCTCGGTCATATTCTTGAGTAATATTTCACATTAAGGGGTGTAATCTATGTTTTAAATGACAAAAATGCTATTGATTGGGGTTTAGCCAAAGCATTCATAAATAGGAATAGAAAAATGATCATAATAAGCAATCCTCTACAAGTTTATACCAATAACACCATCAATAAGATAGAGTTGAAATGAGTAAAACATCCCAAGCAAAACAACATAACTAGCTAGTGAAATACCCTTGGGAAGAATTTTGCTTTCATAAAGAAACACCATACGAAGCCATGACCTACAAGCAAAGCTTTAAAACTAATGTGAGGGTAGGTGCATGCTAGGCCTATAACAATACATACAATGAATACACTTTGTAGGATGATAATTATGATCCTCTATAATATATCAATAAAGACTTTTCATTATACCAAAACTACATCAGAGGTGGGGTAGACAAGGATAAACAAGTCATATCAATAGGAATTTAAGAAAAATTGACCAATCAAATTATCCCTATAGTTAACCAAGAACCTGAAGTCACTATAGGAGGAATAGAAACTAGAAAGGAGTAACACATTATAGAGCAACTAGACAAATACTAGCTGAACTTTCCCTCTTAAAACTTGCAATTGACTCCCTCAAATATTGAGACAGCTCGTTCAACATCTTAGGTTAAACAAAGCTCAAGAGTAATATACTCTCGAAAAGGTAAGTTGTTATTTACAAAAATATCTTCTAAAAGCCAGCCACAACCTTTATCAATCGTGAGTAACCCAAGGAGGAGCTAAGGGATGAACCACTTCTTGTCTCTGTTCAAGTTGGTAACATTGCAATACCTACAGTGCTAATAGATATTGGCACCTTGCTTAATATTTGCATTCTATTAGCTTTGAAGACTATGGATGTTCTAGAGGAAAACATGATGGAGTCTGAAATCTACATCCTAGCATAGAACTCCCAAAGGAATTCCGTGGGAGGGTTTAACTCTCAATTTCATGTAAATGGATGATGATCCAAATTAAGTTCCACATCCTTGACATCCCTTCTTGCTACAATCTAATCCTTGGTACTAATGGCCTAGAAACATGACGGTTGTCTCTTCAACACATCATCAATATTGAAAGTTCCCCTATAAAGGTTCTATAGTCAAGATCTATAGGCATCCTTCGGTTTGAGATAAAAATGGTCAATCCATACAAAAGATGCCTATAGTAATTGATGCATGCAGATCTCCAAAATGACCATAGTCATTCTCCTTGTTGTCTATGCATACCAAGTTGGAAGTTCCTACCAAACACCCTCTCTTTGCTGACTACAAAGCTCATCCACCTTCACAATGGGCAATCCCTATCATTCTATCACCTCAGAATTAATCCCCTTATTTTATAAATCCCAATTTATGGCCTTTAATCTCAAACCCTCCACACCTTGAGAAACCACGAGACACCGTGTTTAAAATTGGCTACCAGCCTAGCTAGGGACTGAAGAAGAATAGTAAAGGAGAATAGGAGCCACTACCAAAAGTAATCTCTAGAGGAAAAGAAGGGTTGGGCTTCAAATGGAAGAATAATAAAAAGGGCAATAGGCCACGTTGGTCACTCAATAATGGTGGTCAGCCTCTTCCTGCAACAAGGATGTTAAAAATCCCAATTTACCATCGGGAGTTGCATTACTAGTTCAAAGGAGCCACCTACACCTGAAGAAGATAATCATCCAAATAGGATAAAACTATCATTTTTTGAAGACAATATATCACCCCACCTAGAATAAGGAGGCAATGCATACCATTGATCTAATATTGACCGTAAGGTACTATGTGACCTCTGAAATGTCATGTACATGGAAATATAATTTCCCTAAAATGGAAGGTCAATGATGATGTGAAGTGGAAATTGGAGGTCTTGGATCTCTCACTTTAAATGCTTGAGCTCTAAGATGACTATGGGACTGCACACTCAAAAGTAAGAAGGCTAATTGTATGTAGTCAAACACTTCTGGCAAGATTACTCCCTGGGATCAATGTAGAGGCTAAAAGATAACCCTTCAAGCAAAAGACCATTCTTAGAAAAAAAGATAAAAGAAAGTAGAATGAAAAGGAAAAGTGAGGAAGTGGGAAAAACATGCATCACCTACTAAAATCAGGATAGACTCCCAAATCAATGTGTTATTAGCCAAGATAGACCACCCAAAGAGTAAGAACTAGTTGGCATCTATGGGTGAGTAAACCTTGGTAGTCAAGGGGTATCTAGGAATCAAAGTAAGGACAATAGAGGTGGATGAGCCTCAAGTGGAAGATGAAAAGTGGAAGCTACCTTAAATGAGTTCCCATGAAAGTCATTGCACTAGAGTAAAAGCTTTAGTGAAACCATTTGGTTAACCACCTACAACATGAGACAAATGATAAACTCATTGTCCAAGACTAAGACAAAAAAAATGTCTTAAGAAGCAACAATAGAAGGAACTCATTGTCCAACCAAGATCAGACACTACTCAAATTCCTCTAGTGATAAACTCTAGCAATCTAAAAGCTTCTATGGTTTGATACTAGTTTGACACCTCCCACCATCAACAACAATAAGATGTTGACACTCTAAACCTACCAACAGCCCCATCCAGTCCCACTGACCATAACAATTTGGTGATATCAACCATTTAGTCCTACTAACAGTAGCAAGAAGTGACATCGATAGAGGTCATGATTTTTGAGAACCTCCATCAAGGAAAGACAAGTTGGTCTATAGTTCCCCTTTATAAAAAGGACCCCTTGACCCAAATGATGTTTGATAGCCTTGCATGATTTTATAGAAAAAACATTTTACATTCTTAGAGCTTGCATTGCACTGCATCCTACCCTAGGATGAATACACTTTGTTATCTCTTGGTCCTTTTAGCACTCTAATGGAATTGGCTAGTGCTCAAATCCTTGCTTGACTCTTTTTCACTAGCTCTATAACCTCAAACTTATTACCCCCTCATAGGAATAGTGGCAGGAATAGTGGCAATTCCTTGGACCTCAAGAAAAGCACATCCTCTTGGTGTGTCCCCATAACCACTCTTACTTCTCTCCTGTTGTGTGTGATAGTCACATGCAAGCTTGTGAGCCCCTAAATTAGTCTAAATCCATATTAAATTAATCTCTAATTACTCATTTGAAGTCAGCAAGTTAGCCAAGAAAGACAATCAACTAATCCTCAAAGGTGGTTATTATTTTCTTCTGGCCTTGACTAGCATCTCATTTCTTTTTATGCCTCATCAAGGAGGGTAGCTATAGATACCTACCTTCCGGCCCCTTCATTTTCATTGAGTTATCTTCTGAGCCTACCCATCTTTGTATTGTTTGAACCCACAAAAAATCTTGGTGAATGAGATGAAAATGTCTTTCAGATTGAGCTATAAATCCCTTTCAAATTGAGCTGAGAATCTGTTTGAAATTGAGCTAAAACTACTTTTGAAATTGAGCTGAGAATTCCTCCAAAATTATGCTCAAAATTCCTTTAAAATTGATCCAAAAATCCCTTGCAAAATCTAGCAAAAATCTGTTGGAATTCTAGTATTTGTGTTGCCCATTTGGTCACACACATGATGAAAAGGTATTTTCCACAAGCTCTGGCATGCAGGTCACTTGCCCAATCTTGGGCACATAGGCTACATGCATAGTTCTAGGCTTGCAAAACCTTTGGTAGGCCCCACCTCCATTTCCTCATCCTAAATTCCCAAAAAATCACCAGAATATTTTAGCCACTAGTATCACTTGAATTTTGATATCTGAAGACTAAATCAAAATCTAAAAACATCCAAACTTAACCAATCTAGAGATTGAATTCATAGCTATCACTCCACCTCAAGATCAATTCAAACCTTTAGTCCCACATCAACTATTTCAGAAACTTAGCCTCCTGCTGCCACTATAAAAATAATGCTTCTCCACCCTCTAAAGACATAGACAATTCCAAAAAATTACCAGGAGATCTAGAGATTAAACAAGAGATACAAAGATCTTGAGATCGAGGAATCAATCTAATTCACTAATCAAGTGACTGACTTTGGAGTTCGAGGCTCATCAAGGTTTTGCTATGAAAGTTTGAGTCTTCAAGAGTTTAGGACATGGAGGAGCACAACAAGAGTAGGAAGGTGAAAGGGGCTATGTAGTGTCTCCAATCATGCTTTTTCTTTCCTTTTCTCTACTTTCTTTTTATTACTTTCTTTTGTTTCAATTTTTTTTTATTGTTCATCATTAACTCTAGCTTAGTAAGACCATCCCTTAGAAAACATAGGGGGTTAGGGGAAGGCTTTTATGTCCTTCCCCTGCCAAGGCAGTGAGTAAATCTCCACCAATTTATTCTTTCCTTTCACTTTTTATTTTACTTAGATTCTATGCTCCTAAGACCCACTGAGCTCCCTCATTCTTCATTGAAGGGTACACGTGAAGACCAATCATAGCTACTAGGGTAGGGATACCCTATTCCTAGCAAGGAGACTCCTACGATCACTCCTAAAGATATTGTCTGCCTTGTAGGCCATGTGGTGAATCTTAGCACTTCATCAACGTGAAATTCCATGGAGACCTGCAAACCATAACCCCAACTTCACTCACTTAGAACATGATCTCAAAACCTCTATCTAGGAAGTTCAAGGCAATTTAAAGCCTCCCATTTTCATAAAAACTTATTGACTCAACTGATAAATGACAACCTCAAATTGTATTTGAAACCTTTCATTTCTTAGAGTCAACTCAACCCCTTGGATTACCCCAACATGCATATTCTGTGATTATTAGTCACTCCATTAAAAGAATAGGTTAGTATTCAATCACTTCTTGGTTGACTTTATAACTTCATACTTAGAACACCTCTTCATGGGATAGTAGTGACAAGGGCCCAATCAAAAGCACTCAAGGCTATTTTTTGAAACACAAATAGAGATTACTCCATAGTGGGTTCTAATATATCCCTCTTTATTTCATCTAAATTACCTCCTCATGTAAGTGGCAAGAAAGGCCCTACAAAAGCACTCAAAACTATCCATTTAAAACACATGTAGAGATTACTCCCTGAAGTATTCCTATAAATTTTTACCTCTTGGAAGATCGATGCAAGCTTATGAGCCCCAAGATCATCTATAGGCCCCAGATTAATTTTTTAGTTCCTCAAACTTATTTGAAGCCAATAAACCAGTTAGAAAAAGAGTGGACTAAGTCCATCCTCAAATGCAATTATCCTTTTTACTCTTGACTGACACTTTATTTCTTTTAGTGCCTCATCATAGGAGAGACAACTGTAGGTTCCTACCTTTTCTAGACCTTAGAGTCATTAATACAACCCGTAGCTGACCCGATCAACTATTTTTATGTGATTTAAATTTCAAATATAATTTTAGGTTTTTTAGTGTTTTATTTTCAAAATAGAGTTGTCCACAAGATTCATCACGCTCAAATTATTTAGAGTATAAATTTATGCATCTTTATCACAAAAAGGAAGGTTTAGGCACCAACTATAGGTACTTATTTGTAAATTCTAGTTTTTTGAAATCTTTTCATAAAAGAATTTGAGTTTTCTACTATCTTCTATAAGTTTTTTTGGATCTTTTTGTTAATTTTAAAAATCTAGGATTTCATCTACAGAATCATGGAGAGATGCATGAATCTCGATGCAACTTTAACCATGAATCTAATTTCTTGAATTAAAATATTATTTTAAAATATTTACACTTATGTGAGACTATTTTTTTGAAAATTTCTCATAAATCGATGCTGCAAAATCCACAATTGGAGTCTACATGAAAGGGATCCAATGAGGATGGAGTCACTTGAAATGGACTCTGCCACACCAAGCATCCAAAATGCAAGATTGGTGTGTGGCATCCATACTTGGTGAATCTCGGGCTCCTAATACCCACTAAGAACAAAAGCCTAGGCTTATAGTGGTTGCTTCAATGGAGACTATGTTCCAAGCATCTACTTATTCGGGGATGTCATATTCTATTATGATTCACAATAGAAAATTCATGGATCACCTTGTTTGTAAACAACACAAGAGAAGTAATGTAAGATAAAAAAAAACAAGAAGAAATATAGTGATATACGTGGTTCGCCTAAAATCCAGTTAGGTCATAGGGAAAGAGAGAGATTCACTATCAATAGGCTTTATAAGAGTTTACAAGAAAGATCCCACTCTTTCTTCTCCAACTAAATCCTTCATCAAACCTTGGCAACACCTCCACCTTCAGAGAGAATATCCAAGAGAACACTGTGAGGAACTAACACGATAGACCATTGAGAAGTACCAAAAAGAGCCACATGTGAGAGTTGACACACACTCTCTCTTTCTCTTTTTCTCTATTCTCTCTATTCGTCTCTCTCTATTTCTCTATCCCTCTATTTCTCTATAGTTCAACCATAATACTAAAGCTAATCACTATGTATTACTAGAGTATTTATAGGCCCTTGTTATGTCTTAGTTCTACTCTAATTATAACTCCTAATATTACATAATAGGTATTCAAAATCAGATATAAATCAAATCTAACTTTGAATTCCTACTTTAACTTAAACTCCAATCTGAGTTAAAAATATTTAAACTTAATAATCTCCAACATGGTTTGAAATTAAGTATGCCATCATCATGAAACTTTGGCAATCTACTCTCATCTAGTCTCTCTCCCTAGGCTACTAGCTTGTTCAGCTAAATGCAAGACACAAGCTCAAGCCCACCTCAAATCCACTCTTCATGCCTATAGCCTTATACTTCTAGAAGCCTTTCAGAAAACCTCTATTTTCTGTTATGGTAAACGTCACTCGGCAAAAATACCTATCTCCTGCTAAATCAATTCGAGTATCACACTTTCTACTTGCTGCTATAGCCATTAGAATTCCACCCACAATCATCCATCTTTGCTATTGCCATATTGGAAAACTCTATCTTCCCAAGCTTTGGATAATACCACATGATATGGCCATAATCCTTATATAGATAATATTATGCCTTCACCTTCAATTTTGATTTAAACTATTTTTGCCTTCTCCATGTTCTCTTAATTTTTCTCTTTCATGAGCCACCAGTTCTTCAACAATCTCAATATTAATGTTGGAGTTTCTGCTTTTATCATTAGAAAGGATACTAGCTATCACCTCCTCTATCTTGAAAGTTTTTTTACTATAAAAATTATGGCTAGAATATGATCATACAAACCAAGAAGGGACATCAGAAGAGTTAGCACCTTATCATCCTCTTCAAACTTTATATCAACCTTTAGCAAACCGTTGATAACCTTATTAAAGGTATTTAAGTAATGAAACATAATTGTACCTTCCATATATATATATATATATATAACTTGTTTATGAGGCTTTTCAATATATATAACTTTTTAAGCTTTATCCAGACATCCATCATCATCTCCTCATTTATGACATTATATAAAATCTCATCAGTCAAGCTTAAAATAATTAATTCAATGTCTTTTGATATATCTCTTCCTAGTCTTCATTACTCATTTTGGTTGATCTCTTTTATTTACCCTCTAACACCTTCTGTAGACCTTGGTAAATAAGAATTGCCTTTAGCTTTTACTAACATAAGGCAAAAATTGTCTTTCTATTAAACTTCTCCACCTCAAACAATGACTTTCCCATCTTGGTCATGTATGTCTAAGCTTTAAAACCAATTTTTGTGATTCACAGCAGAAGGTTTATGGATCACATTATTCATAAATAATATAAGAAATAAGAAGTAATGTACGATAAAATAAAAATTAAAAAGAAACACAATGATATGCATGGTTCACCCAAAATTATGTTACATCCACAGGGGGAACAAGAGATCCACTATTAATAGGCCTTATAAGAATTTACAAGGAAGACTCTATTCTTTCTTCTCCAACTAAACTCTTCACCAAACCTCAATAACACCTCCACCTTTAGAGAGAATCTCCAAGAGAATACATGAGGAGCTAACATGAGAGACTACCAGGAAGCACTAGAAAGACCCATAAATAAGAGCTGATACCCTCTTTCTTTCTTCTTTTTTCTATTCTCTCTATTTCTCTCTCTCTATTCCCAACACTATATCTAAACCCTGTCTATTACTAGAGTATTTATAAGTCCTTTTCTACTCTAAAATCTACTCTGATTATAACTCCAAATATTACATAATAGGTATTCAAAATTAGACATAAATCTAAATCTAACATTCGATTTCTACTTTAACTTAAATTCTAATCCAAGTTTGAGACATCCAAACTCAACTGTATTCCACTTGTATTCCCCCCTAGCACCTATTAAACAACCTTTTTCATGGATCTCAACATCAACAATTCTTTTCAGAGTTTCTCTAAAGCTCTTTGTGATTTTTTGAAAACTTTGGCGATAGATTTTCCTAGATTTTTTAGTGAGAATTTCAAAAATCCTCTCTTGGTGTGTCATTCATATGGAGCCAAAATTCTAAAGTTTTCATAATGATTTTTAGCAAGTCTTTTGGAAAAATAATGGTTTGCATATGCCTCACAAAATCATTATTATTATTATTATTATTATATTTATTATTACATTATTGTCCTTTTTATTAATCTTCTATACGTATATAATGAATTGGTTAATTCTAAGGAAACACAAAATGGGTTAGGGAGAGTTCCTGATTTAGATCCTATCAAGACAATATATAAACCTTCTTTAATATTTTATTTTTATTTTACTTTGAATTAGATTCTACATATTAGAGTCTAATAAGGGTTATCATCATTGGTTTTTAGGTATACGTGAAGATGAGTCTTATGCCACCAAGACTAGTATATCCTATGCTCGAAAAAGAAGGAGCCATACAAACCTCTTAGAAAACATGTATGATTTGTAGGTCAGGCTTGCAAATCTTATAGTCCAAGCATATGCTATGATACTCTAGATGATATGATCAAGCCCAATGAGCCACACTCAATATCAACACTAAAATTTTAGGAGCCCTACAAAAGATGGGCTCAAAATCTAACACAAAGAGAAATCAATTTGGTGATATCCAAAGAGACAATAGATGAAATGGCTGACTGGTTGACTCAAGCCTAGGTTACTATTTCCAACTAAGGTAGCGAGAATACAAGACTTAACCCTAGGGCACTTGCCTACCAAAAAAAAAAAAAGAAAACAAACATCTTGTTGCACATAAAACATGGGGAGAAAAGAACAAAAGAGAAAAAGAACCTAAAAATAACTAATCTGACATGGTTGCATACAAGCTTGTGGAGAAGGACATAAGAAACCATGTTGCATTACCTGAGAGCATATCGCTAGAGAAGATAGAGTTCTACTCTCTTCTCTGAGAGAGAGGAGTACCAAGGAGACTAAAGTGCACTCTCTTCACCCAAGAAGTCCTCTTATAGGAATGAAGCACTAATTCATGGGTGCGTTATGTCCCATTTAGGCACTCAAGGGGATAGGGATTGACCTCACAAATAGTTGGTGGCTAAAGGGAAAGGTCAAAGTAGTTAAAAAAGAATCTAGCTGCTAGAGATATGAAGGACCTTAATCACTAACTTAAAGGAGATAAGAGGTTCTTGACCTCTACATAACTCATAGGAAAAGGACAAAAATGGCACACTGTCAAACCTACTACAAGCTTGGAGAGTGAAGAGGATACTAATATAGAGACCAAGTTTTGGTCCTTGAGTTTGGGTTTGAGATGGCTGATCCAAGATTGGACCATGACCACAAGTAAAGAAAGTTAACAATTCATGAGTTATGGATAGGAATGTTGAACTCATGCCATGTGCACTCCTATACTTGCATGTCATAGGAATGTCATTGAAATAAGAAAGCCATGTACATGGGGAAGACCTGGCATACTAAAGGTTAGGCAAAACAAGAGCTAAAAGGGTAAGTTTGACACAACAATTGGCTTCTAATATGCATAGGGTCCATATTTTAGCATGGCAGTCAAGCACTAGGAAAGTCCCATTCTTACCTAATTGTAGTTATGAAGATTTAGCTAACTTGACCCTTGAGCTAGCTAAGCTTTATAATAGCAACTACAACATATATTGTCAATGGCAGCACTAAACTAGCACCTTCAAAAGTCACATTACCATCAGCATATCTTTATTGGCACTAATTTACGGCCCTAACAAAGAGCTACATTTGTTTGGGTTGCAAAACCTCATGACACTAATTTAAGGCCCCAATAGCTCTATGATGGTGCTAACTATGACACTTGAAAAGCACATAAAGTATGTATTTTTTTATTGGCACTGATGCAAAAGGTGTCGGTAAAGATAAGCCTAAGCACCACTAAAAGTTATAGAGAGCACAACCATTGTTAGACCAACAGCAACACTTCTGTAGCATTGCTATTTTTATACCAACAATGGCACTTTTCTAGTGCCATTGTTAGTAGCCAACAAGCAGTGCTTCCATTAGCATTGCTAGTAGTACAAGTTCCTAGCACTTGTATGTTAAAGCGTTGGTAAAAATGCGAAAAACTTGATTTTACAACAATTAATGAAAACAAATATCAGAATATAAATAAATAAATAAAAATCACAAATTACATGAAAATTGATTACAAAATATCGGATTACATGAATGAAAATTATTTACAACATTGTGAAAGACATGTGTTTATGTACAAGTCTAATGCAAGAATAGATTTTGTGCATAATATATTTCTTGAAATTGAAATAAACATCAGTTTGTCTGATCACAGTCACCGGCTCATAAATGGTCTCCTCCTCATATAGGTTTAATTGAAGACAATGAGAGATTAATAATTTGGTTAAGCAACAAATTCACATGAGTTTATAAACCAATAATCTACAAGAATCTAACTAGATAATAAAAAAATGTAATAGCAAATGCAATTAAAAAGTATTTGTGCCCAAACCCCACCCCTTGCATGTATTGTGCCCAAAACCCCACCCTTGTACTTGTGCTCATGCCCATGTTTTGCCCAAGTCCCCACCCTCAAGTCTATGCCCAAGACCCCACCCCCATACCAGTGCCCATCCCTATGCCCATGGTTGTATTTATACCCAAGTCTATCCCTACTTGTACCCTCATGCCTAAGACTCCACACTCATTTCTATGCTCATGCTCATGTCCATGCCTAAGTCCCTGGTGCATGTGTTCGTACCCAAGTCTCCACTCTTATGCCCATGTCAACACCTATGTCCATGCCCAAGCCCCACCAGTACTGCCATGGCCAAGACCTCATGTGCCTATGCTTATGCTAGTGTCCATGCTCAAATCCCAACCCTTGTGCCAATGCTCGTGCCAACGTCTATGTCCTAATGCTCACGGGTAGCCCCATGCCAAGACCCCATGCTTGTGTCCTTTCCCATGCCTGTGTCTGTACCTAAGTCCCCACCCTCGTGCCGAAGACCCCATACTCATGCCCATGTGCATGCCCAAGTCCCACCCCTATGCTTGTGAGCCAACTCTTGTAAAGAATTTGATTATGATTTAGATGTTATGATCAGTATTAGTCATTTATCATGAACAAAATGTAATTGACATGAGCTACACTTGTACAAGGTACATTAATGATCATGTGCCACAAGATAATTAATCTAATATTGAGAGATGAGGACCATAACTATTTGTGTCTTCCTCTCAAAATACACCCCAGTTATCATGTTGTAGATGTATAATGAGTGAGCCAAATTATGCCAAAGTTTAAGTGAAACACCTCCTAAAATGACAAACATTAATTGCAAAATGATGTTCATACAAATGTTCACGAGTAGGTTAAGAGAAAGGAGCTTGTTTTTACCTTTATATCTACCTAGATTCATTCCTTTTCTCCTGTAGCACCACCTGCAAGTCAGTGAACATCACCAATAACTTGTTCCTTTCTTTCACAAAATACACTATGGTAACCCTAAAAAATAAAATACAATTTCAAATGATTATGTACATATTATTATATAAATATTGTTAGATAGCATGTAAATGTAGGCAAAAAAAATTTTTACTTACAAATGTGGAAGGCGGGAACCATGGCTACCATAGATGGATGGAGCAATATGGAATAGATTACTTGGAAGACAATGAAATCAGAATGAACTTAGCCACATAATAAACTAACTAGCATTGGGTCAAGCATTACAAATTTAGATAATAATAAATTGCATGTAATTAACATATAAAATTGCTAGTAGATCAATAGATGGAGCATCTACTATTACTCCTTTGACATTGATTCCTATGATTATGATTTCATAATCATCAAGTTATTGAGTAGTGCAAGACTCTATAATTGTCTCTTCAAAGTCTTCATCGCCTAATCCATTGTCGAAGGTATTGACATATTCTCTTGGTCTCATCTCAACAACCATGTATCATTTGCTCATCAACGGATCTTCCATAAAAAATACTTGATGTGCTTGATAAGGAAAAATGTAAGGCTTATCTCTACATCAGTGGTGCTTGTACATCTAACAGTTGAAGTTCACCAACATCGATATGAGGTTATTATTATCAGCCAATCATAATTAAACAATACAAACTTAAGCTCGTCATTATAATGAAGCTCAATAATATCTATTAGATCACCATAAAACTACATATCTCCTAAAAGGGGGTTCTTGTCCTTTGTGCTTGCAAAACTTTTTATAGCTACCTTCAAAATAACATTATTCTTCTGTGCATAGTGGCTTATCTCCCATGTCCTAGTGTTGAATCAAAAACCACTTACAATGTACCTGAAATATCTCCTCACCTATTTGTCCAAACCAATGGTCAATAGTAGGATCTATTGTTGGAAGTCCTTTGCCTTGTCATTTCTCTGTAGACCATCAACCTAGCATGATATCAAATCATTGATTAGATACAAGGCATGCAAAATATGTAGGGAATGCATAGACCATGTCTTGTGTAAGTGTATATTTATATGATCCCTAAACCACTTAGTAAAAGTGTCACTATAAATCTTCTCATGTTCAAACTCTCCACCCCGACATCGTCTAGTAGCCTTTATCATTTTCAGGTGTTCCCTATAAGGAAAACTTTGAAATCATTGATATGGCAAGTAAGTTATATTATATTAAGCACATATCAATCTACTTAGCCATGTACTCTAAAAGGTTATCATAATATCTAGATTGAATATGGCATAGCAATGTGCTTACAACTATTGAGTCTCCCAAAAATAATGAGTTCTTTGCAACACCACAATTGGGTGTCCAACCTCTACATCAAAATTGCATTCCTAGTTCTAAGAAGGTTGATTGAAGTTCAATTGGAAGTTTTTGAGATACATTACAAAGAATGTCATGCATGCTTCCGCCAAATACCCTTTGTCTATAGAATCTTTTGGATAAGCTTGACTTTGAATGTACCTCTTTAGCTTGGACAAATATCTAAAGGACAATATGTTCATTATCTAAATGAGCAATTGTTATCAAATTTTACCTCTCAATTGGATACATACAGTGGTATTATACTAGCTCAAAAACTATTGCTTCCTCCACCAAATGAATAGGCAAATGCTCCATGATATCGAAAAATGAAGGGGGAAGATCCTTTCCAACTGGGAAAGCATCAAGGTGATCCTAGATTGAAGAGCTTCAAAGTCACATGGGTGCCCTTTTTTGCATATAACTATTAGAATATACTGCTCATCTCAATTAGTGGTTTTGCCAAATTCTTAGGCAAACATCTCCACACTACGATTAGTAGCAACTGCTACATTAGTATAATTATGACTCTTTCAACCAATGATGGTTTGATCCTTATATTCATGCATCTATAAATATTTAATGCATAAGTATTGGGAACTTTCATATTTTTTAACACACCTAATAAGATTTTCCTTTCTTGCTTGCTCATGGTGAACAATGCAAGGGGCAAGTATGTTCTATTACCCATGTATTTAGGGGGAAGTGTCCTCCTCATGTGAATAGCCTTCATATCTAATTGTACATTCAAACTATCTTTTGATTTATCTAGAGTGCCAAGTAATATCCACAACATATTTTTGACAAAATTTTTCTCAATATGTTTAATTTCAAAGTTGTGTCAAATATACAACATGTTCCAATATGACAAACCAAAGAACATACTTCTCTTCTTACAATTGGTCTTCATATTTGAGCCACTTGCAATATGCATTGTAGAAGTCTTCCTCATCTTGAAGGATGAGTAAATGACCATGCACCTCTACACTACTTTGAGTAGCCATTGCTTTACTCAATGCATCAGCTCTAGATAGTGGAGGGGGAGGAACACCGTACTTACATGCCTAACTAAACTTAGTCTTATCACACAAGAATCTATGATTAACAAGTAGAAATTGTTGATGGCACATGTCGAAAAATTTTTGGATATGTTTTAACCACATGGACTATGCGTTCTTCTCATACATAGGACATGCCTTCTCCCCTCTTATATGATAACTAGAAAGATATGTGTATAGAAAGAAATCATTGATTGTCCACATCAGTGCTATATATAAACAAAACATTTAGTTGGCTAGACTTCTTGTTGAAATAAAGTCAACTAATAACATGCTTAAAGTCATCAGCCACACTTCAAAGCTAAGACAACCCCAAAACCCATTGGAAATGCTTAGCTATGCCAACCCCAAAGACTATTGATGATGCTTCAAATCTAATGACAACATGCCTAAAAGGCCATCAATTATCAAATTAGAAATGGCCAAGAGTAAGCCAAGGCTACTAACCATTTCAAATTGAACTAAGACAGGCCTGAACTTGCTTAGTCAATCAGCCAAATGCCTTTTGCAAATGAAGTTAATCAACATTTTATACTAGTATCAAATGTTAGTATGCTTGCTTCCCATAATTCCTTCAGCTCTTTATTTAGTAACTGTTGGTATCCATTAATATCATTTTACATGCCCTTTTCTCCATTGATGATCATTGATAAGATGAATAATAACTACTTTATACACATCCAAGGAGGCGACTTAAATGAAATCAAAACTACTACTCATGTGTTGTACGTGCAGTTCATCTTTTGGAATAGATTAAAACTCATTAAAAGTTAAGCCTAAATAAACATTGTAGATGTTAGTAGCGAAGTCAGGATAACACTGGTTGAATTTCTTCTATTCGATATTATCTGCTAGATGCCTTAGTGTCTTATCATGTATATAGCTTTCAACATGGCATCTCATCTGTGGTGCTATCATTGTTGATATCAATAGATATTGTAATCTTTATTTAAGAGTGAAATAGCATCCAACCTTTGTAGGGAATTTTTGGACCATTTGATCGTCATCATTGCTTTGGGTGAAATGTTAATACAATGGTAATTTTCATTGCTTGCAACATGTTTCTGATTCACTTTTATTTTTATAAAGCATACAATTGTTTAGACATGTATGAATATTTCTATATCCAAGGCCTATTCCTGTCACAATATTCCAAGCCTCTTGATACAAACTTGGAAATGATTAATGTTCATAAAATACCTCTTGCAATGTCTCCAACAATAAACTGAATGACCGGTTGCTCCATTGATACTTGAATTTCATGGCCAAGAATTGCATGATGAATGATAAGAACATGATGCTCTTACACCATGAATACAATTTACTACTAGATTCATTTCGCAATTTGCAAATTCTTTTATCATCTCTATCACAACCCTCATTTGGCATTGTCGACATCTACAAGTAATGTCTTTTGAAAGAATATTGAGACCCATAAGGCATCACAGATCAATCCATCATAGTCATCCCCATTATTGTCAATTAGTGAGACATTAACTATCTACTCTATTAGATTTGGCCCCTTTGAATAACATGGCACCTCTCCATGGAAAGTCCAATTCATATAATGCATATTTGATCCTCTCACTATTATATGTTCATACACTTTCTACCTTATTTGATTATGTATATTCATTCAATCAACATATGGGCACCATATTTTCTAATATGATCTCTTGTTCATGTATAAATTGTTCAAAAATGCATTTAATCCCTCAACATATTTGTTGTTTAATCCATTTTTTATCATTCAACTCTTGTATATGTTTAATGTTCATTTTAATGTTCTACAACAACATTTGTCTTTATTTAAATGAATGAATATTGAGGTAAAGGGGGCAGTACATGAACAATTTAAACATAATGATCATATATATCAAAGAAGTGGAAGATGATGGTACCCATTTGCTATATGCCAATAAAAAGAAAAGACCTACTTTGGATAATGGAGTTCTTTTATGGACTTCTATATGTGATTCTTACTTGTCCATTTGTTGACATGATTGAGAAATGTAATAGAAGAATTTTAACATATTTCTAGATGCAATTTGATCAACAAAGTTGTGTAATAAGAAGTAGTATTTGCTCTTCTCTCAAGTTTGAATCCTTCTACCAAATAATCATCACTAAATAATTGATCTATCTTACTAATGCTTTTAAAATTTGTTCTTCTTATCAACAACCACCTGAAGAAATTCTTAACCAATTTGTCAACCATGATCTATAAACTATAATGTATGACTCATTTTCCCCCCTCATGTTGGCTCAAGAATTCCATTATGATATTTTATGTTTTGGATTATTTTGTTAATGTTTTTCCCCCCAATTTATTGAATGGACACATTTCTTGGTTCTCAAATAACCTTAGGCTTGCTAAAATCAAATTCAGTTCCTCAAATTTCAAGCTTAGATATGGTAATTGGCATCGACTTTATACATAAATAATGTAAGTAATAATATAGGAACTAAAAAAAAGTTAAGGGAGAAACTAATGAAGTTAATTCTTGTTTCATGATTAGAAGGACACATAAATAGCTCTTTTTTTGTTGATGGAGGTTAGTTTGCCATGGTTTTGGCTCAAGAGGCTCCTCGAGATCTTGATATGCAAGGCTATTCTCCCACTAATTTGCAAGAGGAAGAAAATCATGAAGGATATTGTTGGGAACTCTTCGGTGATAGCTGCTTTGATGCTCAAGTCAATAGGGATCACTTAGAATATAGCGGAGGATAAAAATTGGAATTAGTCCATTACCTCAAAAAACTCCCCCCTCTTTATAGACTTAGAAGGTGATTTGAGTGATCCATGAACCTATGATTACTACCTTGATCTTGGTTGTGTGGATTATTAGTGGACATGACCCTTTGGAATATGAGTTGCATGGATTATTAGTGGACATGATCCTCTAGAATATGAGTTGTCACTTCATCAAATCAGGTGAAATTATTAGGGCTTGTTCTCTTTTGAGATGATGGCTTTGAACCATCCTTTCATGTACCAAAGTAATCCCTGATATTAACATGCTTACCTCATGATTCTTACTCTAGACCACAGTAGATAGCCCTTCCCAAATAGGTGACATGTGTTTCTCAGGATCCAAGTGGTGATCCCAACTCCACATCCCAAACTTCCTCAACCTAGATCAGTCCACATGGAGAGGATCTCATGGTTTGGAAAAGATTACATAAAGGGCCCTTCATCCTTTTCCTTCCATTTTCAACTATCTTATAGTCTTGTGCCTTCCATACTCCAATTCACCTTTGTTTTCCACTTCTTAAGTTTATCCTAAATTGCATCCTCATCCACTCGTTCCTCCTTTATAATTAATTATAATCAAGGAGGCTACCACTTGACCCCCAAGGTGACCATAACTCCATCCACTAGAGCAATCGCAACCCCAACTACCTCTCCAAAGCTGGTGGCAACCACTAGCAAGATCCATGTTACCAGTGGATCAAGCTCTATGCCCACTCTAGTGACCTTCAAGGGGACAACCACCCGTAGTCCTACTGCCATGTCTTCCTCCACACAAACTGGCTTAAGACCTCCTACTACCTCTATTTCAATGGCTTCAAGTTCTACCGTGGACTCAACTTCAAGTGAGTCAAACTCCTAACTCTTTTTGGTCATGGTGGTGTTATTTATATAGTTCTTTTATTTTGAGTCAAAACACACCACCATGTGAACTTTGACATAGGAAGCTAGATTTTAGAATAGAACCTAGTTTTGTACTTTCATTAGTTGTGTTCAAAGTAAGGGTTTGAATCTTCAAGTCTACCCTTCAAAAGAAAGACCTTGAGAACCTCATCAGTGTGTTTAGCTTTCCAGATGGGACCAAGTTGGACTTGTGGGGGTTGGAGGAGGATAGCAAAACACTAAGCGAGGAGTTCAAATTTGAGTTTAGCATCTATTGGGAGATATTTGAGAGTGGCCTTAGGTACCCTGTAAACAGCTTCACCTAAGATGTTGTAGGGGACTAGAATCTCACACCTAACAAAATAGTGCCTAACTCCATAAAGTTCATTATCACTTTCCAAACCTTAGCTTGGTCCTAAGGCTTCATAGCAATAATAAAAATATTTAGGGATACCTTCAAGGGTTATCATGGCTTGAATATTAGGGGTAGGTGGTATTTTGCTTTTAAGAAATGATGTAGGTTATTTGTCTCAAACCCTCACTCTTTCATATGGGTGGGGTGATCCCTCCTTGTGCTAAATTGACCTAGAGATATGCCCCAAAATCCACCAACTTCTTATCCCCTAGGTAGATGAGGTCAAGAGTGTTAGGTCTGCTTTCACATGGTTTGATGAGACTTGTCTACTAGAGCATAATTTATCCATGGCGCAGATAACTGGTATGCACCTAGACCCTTATACTCTAATTTTTTGCTTAATTTTTCCTTAGTTTAACTATCAATTTTGACTTGTGTAGGATTGACCTAGATCTCATTTATGAATGAGTATCTGAGGTAATAAATGAATGCTCCTCAAGTGTCCTTGGCCCAAACATCTAGAAAGAGATCCTCCAAAGTGGAGGCCCTTGTTCCTCCTCAAGATGATATCCAAGGCCATGGGAAGAGTAGGAGATAGGAGGAGGGGGGGAGTTGAGGTGTGGGTGAGGAGGTAGCAAGGAAGAGGTAGGTGACACCTCACCCTTTCAATTTTTTCACGTTGATCATCTAACTTTTGGCTTCATTATAAGTGTTGCATTTTTTTCATGATGCAAGCTAGCAATTTTTTGAAGCTTTGAAGCAAGTGGCAACCAAGAAGAATAAGATCATTATGTCTAAAGGGGATCTGAACTTCCTTAGTTCTCAATTTTAGTCCCTCTAGCTCAATGTGGAGGAGATGAAGAAGAAATTAAAAGGAAGAGAATAACCTCCTGTAGGCCAAGTGAGAATCATCCTTGACGTGGCTAAAGGACTTGAAGGATTGGCACAAGGCGAGCTAGATAAGGTGAAGGACAAAATGGCCTCCATATTTTGCCAATGCTTAGAGTATTTGAAGGCCTTAAAGCTATGCAAGATGCAAAATTTCCTCAAGTTCAAGGTTAGTGATGAATAGCTCCATGAATAAGGGCTAGCCTCCACCAAATCCTTCATTGAGGGCTACCTTTGCTATAGGGACACAGTAAAGAAGACTCATTGTGAACCCTATATTGAATATAATGACCGCTGAGTTGAACTCTATAATGATTTGAGGGTTTGCCACCTCAAGTGGGAGTATGAGGAGATTCTTTAGAGAGAGGTGGAAGGTGAGGAGTCCAGAGGGGCCACAGCTAATGCCCGGGAGCTTATTGCACTAAAGGATTTTGTTGAGTCTTAGACACCCTCCAAAAAAAATTTGTACTACTTTCTTTTTGTAATAATAGATTTTGTAATTGAGGAAATGCTTCTTTCATTGATTGAAAAAACTTTTCTTACTTGCTTTTCAATACAAGTTTTAGTTGGTATTATGATCTTCTGGCTTGTACGTCCACATAGATGACTTGACTTAAGCTATTTCTCAGAGGTAATTTGCCCTAAATTTTATATGTGAATCATAAATAGCCTGACCATCTAGATCAATGGTGATTCACCACTCAAATCATAGGCATCTTAACCCTAGTGATTTGGAATTAGCAACCCTTCAAAAATTAGGGCTTGAGCCTATAGAAACTTTTTAGAGTGTAAGCTTGGGTTAAGCAAACAATGCACTCATCCATTTACAATTGTCCTTTTGCGCTAGGCCTGACTCTCCTTCCCCAAACATCTCAGTCAACTAATTCTACAACTAAAGAGCTTACATTTGACTAAAAACCCAAAGCATCTAGATAAGTCTCTTGACTCAAGGCAGATATTCAAAATTCATATTTGTTGAATTGGAGGGTGCATTGCATGATTGGCATACTAAGGCACCAATTTGGATGCAAGCAACATAACTAGGTTTTTGAGTGGCTGAAGAGCCAATACATGGTTGAGGAGTCAAGCCACCAAGATGGGTCCTTCAACCACA
The DNA here is from genome assembly GCA_005019695.1 of Trichopus zeylanicus subsp. travancoricus. NCBI lineage: Eukaryota > Viridiplantae > Streptophyta > Magnoliopsida > Dioscoreales > Dioscoreaceae > Trichopus > Trichopus zeylanicus. The sequence goes on from RXID01014969.1 coordinate 210,623, forward strand.
AAGCTAGGTTTTGGGTAGCTAAAGAGTTGATATACCTAGTTAGATACTTAGATCACAAAGCCATGTTTTTGGATGGTAAAAGAGCCAACACCTAGTTGAAGAGCTGAGAAATCTAGTTGGATACTTAGAAAAAAAGCCAGGTTTTTGGGTTGCTAAGGAGCCAATACCTGGCTGAAAAGCCAAGGCACTTGGTTGGATACTTAGACTATAGAGCAACGTTTGTAGGAGGTTAAAGAGCTAAGGCACCTAGTTAGATACTTAGACCATAGAGCTAGATTTTTAGGAGGCTAAAGACCAAATACCTAGTTGAAAAAATGAGGCACTTGGTTTGATATTTAGACCATAGAGCTAGGTTTTTGGTTTGCTAAAGAGCCAATACATGTTTGAAGAGTAAGGCACCTAGTTGGGTGCTTAGACCACAAAGCTAAATTTTTTGATGGCTGAGTTTTCGATCCCAATAAAAATCCATAATTTTATTCAAACGCAAAGGTTAAATATAAAACCTTTTGAGGTTATCAACATGCAATGTTCTAGGGAGCACTTTACTATCTAAGTGTTTAAACTTGAATGCTCCTAATCCCATGGTTTGGGAAACACTGAATGGGCCTACCTAGTTTGTACATATTTTTTTCAAAATTTGATTAATGAGTTTCACTTAATAAAGCACCAAGTCGCTTGGTTGTAGTCCTCGGTTTACAAACCTTGGCACTGTAGTACTTGACTATCCATCATTGGTACGCGAAAATCTTGGTGCAAGCCTCCTCTCACATCTCTAATATGAGGTCTTTTTGGATCAAATGGTTCACCTCATGATTCTGAGCCTTGATTCTAGGTAAAGTGAGATCAATCTCTACAAGAATGACTACTTCAACCCCATAGACAAGGATAAAAGAGGACTCGCCAATCGCCATCCGGAGTGTAACTCGATAAGACTAGAAGACATGTGGTAATTCTTCAATCCATGCACCCTTTGCCCTTTTGAGGGATTTATACTTGAAAATAAGGTTCACTTTGTTATCTCAGCTAAACCGTCAGATTGGAGGTCTACTGAACCTCAACTCTATATAATGGCTTCTACAGTATTCTCTAAACCTTAAGGCATCAAACTGCTTCCTATTGTCTATGACTAGTACCCATGGTAATCCAAATTTGTAGATTATGTTTGACTTCTACTCACTTCATAAAATAGTTGAGAGCGACCACAAAGAACTTCCTCTATCCCAAGGAATGGACTTAGGATGTCCATCCCCTATTAGTCAAAAGGCCACATTGCTTTGGTTTGTTGGAGCTGAACTATTGGGTTGTGATATACTAAGTCATGTCTTTGACACTATTTATATTTAGAGAAAAATTTAGCTGTATTAGAAGCTATATTAAGTAAATAATAAACTTGTCTGGAGAGCTTATATGCCAAGGCTCATCCTTCACTATAGCCTCCACATATTCCTTTATCTACTTCTTAGAGGGCATTGCCAGCTTCCTTAGGCTTCAAATGGTGGAGGAGTGGCTGGAAGAATGACCTCTTATGAAAAACTTCATCTATTAAGATGAAGAACAAGGCTAGCCTTTTGATCCTTTGAGCTTCCTTTAGATCCACAGGAAGTTGTCTGTCTTTAAGATAGGGGATAATGGGATCCATCCAATAGTGTTCTTCATCCACTGCATTCACCTCAGCAGACTTAGAATAGCTCAACTACTAAAGATTCTCCACAAAAATCTATCTCAATTTTGAATTTGAAGAAGCTAAGGCCAATAGTGTGAGGGTGTATGCCTTCATGTCACTATTCTAAGGTACTTGACAAATTTTCACTCAGTCCATTTTACCATGAGCTTCTATGCTTTGGCCAAGTATTGGACCATGATGGCATCTTTTGTTTCATATTCCCTGCTAACCTGCAAACACACAAGTTAGGAATTGCTAAATACATTTAATTTTTTAGCTCTTGTTGCTAATGCTATGTGCAATTTGAGGAGAAAAGCCTCATATTCTATAGGCATTGTTTGAAGGCTCAAACTCTAGTTGAGCTGAATATTCAACCACTCTTCCATCTAGGCTTTGGAGAATAGTGTTGATCCCACAACTTGACTAACAAGATGATCCATCTACTTGAACCTTACATGGTTCGGATTCCTATCCGGACGAGTATAAGGTTGTCTCCATCGAGAAGTATGGTAAGCCATAGGCTTTGATTGTTCTTCAAGCCTTTGAAAGTTATATTAAATTAGCTTAATTTGATGGACCATTTGAGTAGTCTCTCTGAGATTTCTGGCTTTTGTAATATTTTCCAAAGGGAGATTGGTGAGTACTATGACTAGATTTGCCTGGAAGTATGGGTGGAGCTTCAAAGTTGCCAGCACCATGATATAGACTAGTTTCTCCAGTGGAGAATACCAAACCTTCATCCCAGTGATCATATGGCTCAAATAATATATGGGATGTTGCTCTCCACCTTGGTCACTTATTAAGATCTAGTTGACCACTTGATCTGAGGCTATTATGTAGAGAAAGATTACCTTATTTGGTTTGAGTCTCACCAATAGGGGAGGTTCAACTAAATGCTTTTTAGGGTCTTCAAAGGCTTAGTCACACTCTTCTACTCATTTGAATCTAGAACTCTGCTTGACTACCTTAAAGAAGGGCAAGAACTTCTTGCTTGACCTAGATAAGAAGTGGTTGAGGGTTGTCATCTTACCTATAAGCCTTCGTATTTTTTGGTAGAGCTTAGAGGATTCATTTGCATGACTACTTCAATCTTCTTAGGGTTAGCTTCAATTCTCTATTCTGAGATGAGGTCGTGGAGTAACTTTCCTAATCCTATCCCCAAGGCACACTTCTCTAGGTTCAGCTGCATCCTAAACTTTTGGAGTGTATTGAAAGTTTCTTCTAGATCTTTCGGTGTCCATTAACATGGAGGCTCTTTACCAACATGTCATCAATGTATGCTTCCATATTCCTTCCAAACTAAGGCTTGAAAACATTATTCATAATCCTTCGATACGCCACCCTTGCATTATTTAGCCCAAAAGGCATTGCGACATAGTAGAAAGTGCATTGATCCGCGATGAAGGTAGTTTCCTCCTTGTTCTTGAGGTGCATCCAAATTTGATGGTAGCTAGAGCGTACATCTAGGAAGATTAGGACTTGTTGGCCCAAGGTAGAATCGACAAGTTAGTCTATCTTCAATAGAGGATAGCTATCCTTTGGGTAGGCTCTATTCAAGTTGATGAAGTCAACGTACATTCTTCATTTGCCATTAAACTTCTTCACCATTGTACATTGGCTAGCCACTCGAGGTAATGAACTTCTCTGATGAACTCTACATTGAGAAGTTTGTTTACCTCCTTAGTTATAGCTTTTTGACACTTGGGAGTGAAGTGTTTTTTTTTTGCCTAATTGACTTATAGTTTTCTGCCACTACAAGCTCATATTATGCAACAAAGGGTCTATGTCCTGTAGGTCATCAGAAGATCATGCAAAGACATCTTGACTCTTTCACAAGAATTGCTCTAGTTTGGTGCACAAAGGTTCCATAAGATTTTCCCCAAGATTCAAAGTTCTTCCCAAGCTTTTGTTGATGACTAGGTTGACAAGTTGCTCCATAGGCTATGCATGCACCTTTTTTGCCTTGGGGGCAAATTCATTGATTTTTGCCACTACCAAACCCTTGTCTTTCTAGTTGGAGTTGTTCTACCAATAAGTTACTTCACACTTCTTACCAAGACTTTGGTTATCCCACACTTCACCTATGTCATATTTACTTGAAAATCTCATGACTAAATGAAGAGTTGAGATTATTGCTTACAGCTGATTGAGTGCTGGATGGCCCAATATTACATTATAAGTAGAGTGTGTCCAAACCACCATGAACTTTGATTTGATTATGGCGCTTCTATGATTCTCTCCAACTATGAGGAGTAAGTCACTCATATGACGAGGGGTAACTGAGTCTCCTATGAGTCTAGTGAGTATCTCAACATATGGCTCCAATTTTACTTGGTCTTTATTTGATTATAAACTCAAGTGAATAAAATATTTGCTAAGCTTCCTGTATCTATCACGATACACTATATGGTGTAGCCATCCAAGATCATTAATATCATAGAAACTTCCTCTTAGTCTTTTTCATAAAACACTATGTCTCCATATTTAGGCTCATGGTGTTACCCCTTTGTCTCCTCCTTTAGCTCCTCCTACCCCCCAGTAATAGTTTGATATTTACAATTGATGTTGAGGCTTCACTTTGAGTTATTAGGCTTGTGAGGATCATATTGAGGTTGCTTTGATGGGCAGGTTATGCAACTTGAGGGTGGGATTCCTTCAAGTAGAGACCCACTGATGAGTTTCCTAAGCATGAGTCTCTTTAGCTCATTCACCTTAGTGAATAAACTATTTGAGATAGACCTCTTTAATGAGTTTTTTTTTATTTCATCCTTGAGGTGCCTACATTCTTTAGTATCATGGCAATACCTAGATTTGTCTGAGCTTGGCTTAGTGGTATGAATCAGCAATGGCCTCCGCAAGAAGTCACTATGCTCAAATTTGGACCAGCATCTTGGACCTTGAATTGTTCATGTGTAAGCTTGAAACTTGGGTTTGCTCTACTTTTGTTCAGTTTTGGGCTTCTTTGTCTCAGGAAGCTTGGGCTCTCTATACTCCTTCCTTGGCTTGCAGTTGCCCTCAAATTCTATTTTAGCCGAGATCAACTCCTTAGTACCTATGTCCTCTCTAGCTAGTTGGATGAATTACACCAAGCTTCTAAGATGTCAGCAAGCCATCTCATAGGCTACCCAAGCTTGCTAGATTCCATTAATTGCAACAACAAGAATAATGGTGCTATCTAGCTTAGCGACCTCCAACCAAGCTCTATTAAATCAGGGTAGATAGCTCCTCAAGCTCTCCCTTGTTTCTATTTACTAGTAGGAGTGTCGAGGGGTCCTTCCATCGAGGTATCATTGAAATGAACCACTCTATAAACTTGTCTACCAAGTCATATAAGCAAGTTTTAGAGTGCCTCAAGAGTCCAAAGTACTAGGTCCAAGTTAGACTTTGCAGTGTCATGGAAAATGGCCTACACATGGTGAAGTCCCATGCTCCTTATAAAATCATAGCATTTCTAAATATATTGATTTGATCCACCGAGTATTTTGAACCATCATACATCTTGTAGGGAGGCAAGTAGAACTTCAATTATATAGAGGAGTATGCAATCTCAAGAATCAAAGGAGTGTCATACCTTATCCGGCTTAAGTGAATTGGTGCTCCCAGCCTTCCTTGAGTTGCATGCAACATAGCCTCCCTTTGGGTACCTTTGCAACCTTAGCTGAGGCTTAGCTAGCAGGCATATAATATGTAGCCTCATTAGCCAGATTATAGGTGGGCTCTTGCCCATCATAATCTCTCAAAACTTGATACAAAAATGAAATTACCGTAGAAGGGTCATGATGACTTGGGTGGTGCTGCCCGCTTAGGTGTACCTGACTCATGCCATATTATTACATACATTGTTGGTTTGGTATAACTCCTTTAGCTGAAACTTGAACTTGGGCTTGAGCCTATTATTGAGTGTAGTGAGCCTATAGGTTTTGTATCATTTCGGCATGGTTCTATAATTGCTAGTTCTATAGATTGTGCATGGCCAATGCTGAACCTCAAACAATTGTGTCATTTACTAGATAGTAGTGGCTAGGGCCTAAAACTCATGTTGACTCACCAAGTTGGGGGGACCTGGGTCCTTGGGAACCATCTGTAGGGGAGCTCTCCTAGGCTATAGCTACATTCTAGTAGCTAAATTGACTTGTTGAAATGGCTTGTTGGGTCCACAAGATGAATTATGCGATTCTGTCGGCACAAGGCTTATCTACCCTAGGTGGATTCGTAGATGATGATGTGGAATTGATTTTGGTGGCCTAGGATAGCAGAGACCCTAGGGAGTGACCTTAATGCACAAATCGAAATTTCTTTTAATTTGAAGTGTACTATTTGGTATTGTGAGAATATTGACTTTCAATAGGCACAAACCTCTATTGTTAATTACTATGACAATTGTTAGAAAACTCCTAAAGAAAGAAACCTAATTAATAAAATAGAGACACAAAAAAATATCACTTAATTGATTTGAAAGAGATGGTATATGACTTAAGTAAGAGCATACTATTACTTTACAATGAGTTTCAATATGGAATTATAAAAACATAAGGATAATAAAAGATAAGATAAGATAAGATGTGAGAAAGGGGCTTTGATGTGCACTACTGCCCTGCTCCCATGTGCTAGACCATGCAACGTCTGACTTGGATGGATCTTGATTCAGTCTTTGATAGATATTGATAACATGATGATGGATTAGGCTGACTTTCTTGGTTTAGGTCAATTAACCCTATTAGAATTTGAAGTGTTATTGATGACTTTCAACTTATTATCAGTTGACTTCTTCTGATATTTGATTCAAGACAATGATTAGTAGCCTTATCTTTTTTCTAATCATTTCTAATATAATAATCAAAGGCCTTTTAGGCATGTTGTTAGTTAGATTTGGAGCATCACCAATGACCTTTGAGCTGCGTTGGCTTAGCATAAAAGGTTGCATCATCAATGACTTCTAGGGTTGACTAACTTGAGAGGTGTGTCATCAACAACTTCTGTGTTTGACTAGCTCGAAGGGTGTGTAATCAACTACTTCTGAGATTAACTAGATTGAAGGGTGTGTCATCACTACTTCTAGGATTGACTAGCTCAAAGGGTGCATCATCAACTACTTATGGGTTAACTAGCTCAAAGTGTGCATCATCAACTACTTCTGGAGTTAATTAGCTTTAGGGGTGCGCCATCAATTGCTTTTGGTGTTAACTAGTTCAAGGAAAGTATCATCAATTGCTTTTGGGGCTCACTACCTTAAAGAGTGCATTATCAACTACTTCTAGGGTTGACAAGCCTTAGGGGGACATTAGCAACTACTTCTTGGGTTTACTAGCTTGAAGGACATGTCATCAAATATTTCTGGGATTGACTAGCTTGAGGGGTGCATTATTAACTACTTCTGGGGTTGACTAGCTCAGAGGGTACATCATTAACTACTTCTGAGACTGACTAGCTTAAGCGGTGCATCATAACTACTTCTGGGGTTGACTAGCTTGAAGGGTATATCATCAACTATTTTTTGGATTAACTAGCTTGAGGGGCACATCATTAATTACTTTTAGGGTTGACTAGCTCAAAGGGTGCATCATCAACTACTTCTGGGGTTGACTAGCTTAGGGGGTGCAACATTGATAGCTTCTATTAACTAGCTCAAGGGGTGCATGGTCAACTGCTTCTGGGGTTAACTAGTTTCAAAATGTGATCAATGGCTTGGAGTGTGTTGGTGTTTAACTTCTTTAATTTGGTGGCATTACCAATGGCTTATGGGGGTGTTATAGCTTTGAAGTGTGGCTGAGAGTTTTGAGTGTGTTTATAATTGACTTACTTCAATTTTAAAGTGGCATTGCTTAGTTGGACGCTATATAGTTCCATCTGAATTAATCTGGGTCGGGTTTGAGTTAGGTTCAACTTTCAAAACTCAATTTCAATTTGAGTATAATTTGACCCAATTGGATGTTTAGAACTTGATTGAATTGCGATTCACTAACTCCATGAAAGATATTTATATGTTTCGATTTTCTCTTTTGAGAATTTTTGGTGATTGGGTTTGCATTGATGCTTTATGTCATGACCAAGGGAACCATGTCAAACATCCATTTCCAAAATTATTGTTGCTATTGACGGTGAATGTTCAATTTGCAATAATGAATTCATTCTAGCAAGCTTATCATTGATTTTTAGAAGAATATTTATCAAATATTGATCATTGACTCTTGTTTGATCTGAGTCTAACTTGATTTAGTTCAATTGCTAGAACTTGATTTTGATTCTTTATTTGATTCAAATTGATATTGACTTTGTTTTGGACCCTTATTAGTTTGTTAGCGGATCCTTAATGTATCTTGGATCCAAGCCCTTGTGGATTCTTGTTGAACCTTTAAAGGACCTTGGATCTAACCCATGATGAGTTCATGACGGATCCTTGTTGGGTCTGACCCTGAATGGATTCTTATTGGATCATTAGTGGATGTTAGAAGCAACCCTTGATGAATTTTGCTTCAACTTGTTTATGGACTCGTGTTTAACCCATATTGGATCTGCATGGGGTTTTGGTCTCATCTTAATGGACTTTAGTTTATGTTTGGGCCAATTTGGTTTAGGTTGGCTTCAATTTAGGCTCAATCTTATTTTGGTTTGACTTTAGGTTCAATTTGATCCAATTGGCTTTTAGTTTGAACTTGATTTGGCCTAATTAGGGTTTGGTTTCAGCTTAATGTAACCCAAATAGGGTTTGATTTGAATTTAACTTGATTTTGAATTAACCCAACTTAAACTCAATTAAGGTTGAGTTTGAGCTAATCTGGTTCAGATTAACTCAATTTAGAGTTTTAGTTCAATTTGATTTGAGTTTTAGTCCATTTATTTGATAAATTTAGGTTTATTTGGTGGTCTATTTGAGTTATTTTAGCTTTTGTTTATTTGTGCCAATTGAGTTCACTTTGGGCTCAATGTGATTGAACCAGCTTAATGTAATCAATTTGTGTTAATCGATTTGGTTCGAGAGCTCTCAAGTTATTATGATAACTTTTGGGCAAACTCAGAGGTTGGCTATCATTTGAATTGATGTTCGGTGAGTTTGAAAACTAGTCTTAGTTCAAATAAATGTTCGACGAGCGCACAAGTTGGCTTTAGTCTGAATAGATATTCGGTAAGATCGCAAGTTAGCCTTAGTCTGAATAGATGTTCGGTGAGCTCATAAACTAATTTTAGTATGAATAGACATTTGGCAAGTCTGAAGACTAATCTTAGTCCGAATTGACATTCAACAAGCTTGTAAGCCTATTCTGTCCAAATTGACATTTGGTGAGCATGCAGACTGACCTTAGTTCTAATAGATGTTCAATGAGCCCACGAGCAGGCTTTAGTCTAAATAGGCATTTGATTAGCTTGCAAGCTGACCTTAGTTCAACTAAATATTTGGCAAGCTCGCAGGCTAGCCTTATATCGAATAGACATTTGGCAAGCTCGCAATTTTGCCTTAGTCACAATAGATATTTGATGAGCCCAAGCTGGCCTTAATCCAAATAGATATTCAACAAGTTTGTAAGCTAGACTTAGTTTAAATAGACTTTTGGTGAGCTCACAAGCTAGCCATAGTTCAAATAGACATTCAGTAAGTTTATAAGCTAGCCTTAGCTTGAATAGATATTCAAGAAGCCTGCAGACAGGCCTTATTTCAAATAGATATTTGATAGGTTCATAAACTAGTCTTAGTTTGAATAAATATTCAGCGAGCTTGCGACTAGCCCTAATCCCAATAGATATTTGATAAGATTGCAAGCTGACCTTAGTTCTAATAGACATTCGATAAGATTGCAAGTTGGTCTTTATCTAAATATACGTTCGGTGAGCTCGTGAGTTGGCCTTAGTCTGAATAGACATTTGAAAAGCATGCAGGATGGTCTTAGTACAAATGGACATTTGGTGAGCTCATAATTTGGCCTTAGTCCAAATAGACATTTGGCGAGTCCACAGGTTGACCTTAGTTTGAATAGACATTTGATAAGTTCACAAGTTGCCTTTGGTCCGAATGGATGTTTAGTGAGCTGGCAAGTTGGTCTTAGTTTAATACAGATTCAATTAGCCCATTGGCTAGCGTTAGTCTAAGTAGACATTCAATGAACTGGCAAGTTGGCCTTAGTCTGAATAGATGTTCGATGATTCTGTGGGCTGGCCATAGTCCGAATTGATGTTCGATAAGCTCACAAGTTGGTCTTAGTCCAAATGGACGTTCGAAGAGTTCATGAGTTGGCCTTACTCTGAATAGACGTTTGGTGAGACCACGAATTGGCCTTGGTCCAAATAAATGTTCGATAAGCCTACTAGCTAGCCTTAGTTTAAACAGATATTTGGTGAGCTCGCAATATGGTCTTAGTCAGAATAGACGTTTGGCTAGCTTGGAGCATTAATCTAAATAGATGTTTGGCAAGCCCACAGGCTGGTCTTAGTCGAGGTAGATGTTCAGCGAGCTTGTAAATTAGTCTTTGTTCAAATAGACGTTTGGTAAGCTCACGAGTTAGTCTTACTTTGAATAGACATTTAGCAAAGCTTGCAGGCTAGCCTTAATTTGAATAGTTGTTTGGCAATCCTATGGGTTGACTTTAATCCGAAATTGGTTTCAAGTGTGCTCATGGGCTAGCCCAAGACCATAATTGACTTTCGAGTGAGCCAACATACTAGCACTAGGTCGATAGTGGAGGTCCGTCAATGTGCCAAGCCACGGATGGCCTTGATAGTGATAGGGATCTGCCTTCGTACAAAAGACTACAATTGGTCACCGTGGTGATCATAACTCATTGATGCACAAAGCTGCAGGTGACCACAGTGGTGATAGAGATCCACCGGCCACATAAAAGATCGTGGGTGGTCATGATAGTGATAGATATCTGTCATCACGCAAAGGATAATGGGTGCCACAATGTTAATGGAGGCCAATTGATACACAAAAACATGGGTGGCCACGGTGGCGATGAAGATCCATTGACAAACAAAATCATAGACAACCGTGATGATGATGGAGGTCTATCAATGCACAAATCTGCAAATAATCGTATTGGTAATGATACAAAAATTGAGGCAAAAATGTTTTTTTTTTGTTCATTTACTACTTCTCCATTTCTTCTTCCCACTGTACAAAGCTTTCTCTCATTATTTTTCCATCAATCCAACTTCTTGTTCATCCTTCATACGTGGGCTACCTTTTCCCTTTTTCTATTTTTTTTTCTTTCTTCTTTTGTAACAAACCTCACTCCCTAGCAACAACACTTTTTCCTCTTATTTTTTCATTTTTTATTTTTAACTTCTTTCCTCTTGTCCCATTCTTCTTTTTTCTCACCAAAGCTCTCCTCCTCCTCGGTCTTTTTTCTTTTCTTTCACTGACATCAATGGCTGGCTTCTTCTTCAAGCCCATGGTTGGCTCTGGCTGATTAGCAGCAAGCAGCCATGGAGGGTGATTGGAGCAACTCAATCATCGATGAACTCATCAATGGAGAGCTCTCGGTGGCTACGTCGGCACAAGATGGCAGTGCAGTGTGCTAGAGCCAACAATGGTGGTGAGTTCATAGTCAGATATGGCCGCTTCTAGCAGGATCTGGCACCCACCAGTGATAGGCAGGAGTGGCAAGGGCATAGCCAGAGTCTGCCTTGGTGCACAACAACAGTGCAGTGGTGACGAGAGGCTATGGATGCAGTGGCGGTCCTAGCAGGTTGGAGGTGCTCCGCGGCTGTGGCCGGCTGGAGGTGTGGCAGTGGGGATGGTCGGGGATGAGGCAAAGCTGATGGTGGTGGAGCCTATGGGCAGGCAGAGCTCGGTATGGGATCTAGTTGTGCTTGCAATGGAGCAGGTTCGAGGTGCTGTCGGAAGGCTACTTGAGGCATCAGCAGGTGTTGCTCAGCACAGTGATGTGTAGGTGCTGTTTGGCATGGTGAGGTGTAGGTGCTGCTATGCGCGGTGAGGTGTAGGTGGGCAGCTAGATGTTGGGAAGATGTCAGCAGCAGGATGAGGCCGGAGATGGGTTGGGACAGCAACAGTGGCAAGGGGCTCCAGGGCCAGGCGCCAGGTCTGCAGGGAAGAGAGGAAGGGTGTGGTTCGGGGTGCAGGAAACTAGTCCTGAGAGGAGGATGGCCGAACATGGACATAGCGAGGAGATGGTGGCTGGGTGGAGTCACCAGTGGGTGAAGCATGACTGCGTGATCACCGATGATGCAGGGCGTGAAGGCTCTACAAGCGTAGTTTGGGGTGGCCCAGATTGCAGGCCAATATTGCCCAATAAGAGGAATTTGGAAGGCTGGAGATAAGAACTTGCGGGAACAGAGACAAAAGCAAAGTGGGGAGGGGAAGAAGAAATATACCAGAGAGAATAAAGTAAAGAATTATCTTCTTCTTGGTTCAGTCGTCTCTATGCTCTTGTATTCCTTGCTTCTTTTTTTTTCTTTCACTTCGCAAATCTCTCTGCTCTTCTTCTCCTCTCTTCTCGTCTTTGTTTGGTTTGTCTTGTAGGTTATTCATCATTTTATAGTCCTAAAGGAGATCTACAATCAAATCCTAAATTAGTTGATTTTAAATTATAGTGTGATTATGATTGGATTTTTGATATCTTTGATTGATTTCATTTTGGGAACATATTGGATTGTGATTGTAATTTAATTCAATTCTCATATTTTGTGATTTGTATGTAATCCGTTGATTGGGATTTATTTCTATGATGAAGAAATTCAAAATTGGTATCATTTTTGCATGTTGAATTTTCAAGAGGATATTTACAAAATTTCTAAAAAATTTAGACCAAAATATAATTTTGTAAGTTTTAGGGTTCTTTTTGCAAACCTTAAAACTTTAAACCTATTCATGAAACTTTAAAGCTTTCACGATCCCTTTTAAATAAAATTTGGATTTATTTATAAGAAAAATTTTCAGGTGGTTTACATGTGAAAAATAGAAATTTTAAGATTTTATTTGCGAATATAAAATTTTAAGATATTTATTTACAAACTATAAATTTTGTGGAGATTGATTTGAAATTTCAGAACTTTCAAGAATTTTTTTTCACAAAATCTCATCCTAGGGATTTATTCGTAAGAAAAACTCTATCACTAACCCATTTATAAAACATATTTGAAAAGATTTTACATTTTTTCACTCTCAATTAGATATTTGATGAATTCTAGACCTGATTTTTTGTCCAAATATCCACCCCGCTCAGTTCAGTTTTGCTTGAGCCCAAATTTTTAATAATTCAAGTCCAAATTAAACTTAATTTTTGGTTGAATTTGGCCATAAATTAGGTCTAATTGAGATCTACATTCATACCATAATCCAGTGTCATTCAATTCCACATTTTGATTGAATTTTGATTAAATTTAATTTTTGGTCAAAATTGACTCAAACAAATGCCCCCTTCACATCCACTTCACGAGTTTTCTTAGTGAGGGGAGTGGATGTAAACAAAAATTTTTTTAGGTGTTTGCCCTTTACATCAATATCCTGTAGTGGATTTGAACTGCTATGTAAAAGTAGAGCAGGTTTGCCACATAAAAAATGGATTTGATTTGTTATGTAAGAGTGGACTTGATTTGGCACATGCAAGTGGGCTTGATGCAAGTGGGCTTGAGTTGCCACAATTAGTGGGCTTGGCTTATCACAATAAATGAACTTAACTACCATAAGGAGTGGACTTGATTTGTCATAATGAGTGAATTTGATTTGCCACAATGACTGATCTTGAGTTACCATAAGGAGTGGGCTTGAATCGCCACATAAGTGGACTTGAGTTTGCTACAATGAGTAGACTTAAGTTGCCACAGTGAGTAGTCTCGAGTTGTGACAATGAGTGGGCTTGAGCTGCTACAATAAGTGGACTTGAGTTGTCACGGGAAATGAACTTGGATTGCCATGTAAATATTGGCTCAATGGCCATACAAAATGGACTTGAATTACCATACAAGAGTGAACTCGACTTACCATTTAAATATGAGTTTGATCGCCACATATAATGGACTTGAATTGCCACAAGAGTCGACTTGATTTGCTATTTGAATAAGGTCTTGATTGTCATATAAAATGGACTTGAATTGCCTCAGGAGTGAACTTGGTTTGCCACTAGGAGTGGTCTTGATTTATCATAAGTAGTAGACTTGATTTACCATAATGAGTGGTCTTTAGTTACCACAAGGAGTAGACTTGAGTTGCCACAATAAGTGGACTTAATTTGCCACAATAAGTGGACTTAGTTTGCCATGATAAGCAGACATAATTTGCCATAATAAGTGGATTTGATTTATCATAGGAAGTGGACCTGGTTGGGGCATAAAATGAATGGGGTTTTGTGTCCATGTTCTGTCTTGAGAAACATAGAGTGCATGTTTGACCAGATATTTCTTTTTGAGAAAGTCAGACGTTTTGTCATAGACATAATATAGCCATTTTTTATTATTGTTACCCCAAGAGCCTTAAACATAATAGCTCTTTAGGAATCAAGTTTTGATAAGTGGCATGGGTCTTTCCCTTGAACTAAGGTTAATTTTCATTGATTTTAGCTTGTTCCCTGCCTCGAGTTCTAATGGAGCTTCTTTTGATTTGGGGATTATTTCTTCACCAAGTGATTTGTCATTTTGAGTGAAACTTGGCAAAGATTTCTCTTTTGGCTTTGAGGGCATTTTAGTTGCATCATACCCCCTTTCTTTAGGCTTTGATGAAGCTTCATTGAGATATTCGCCCTCTAGTGATATTTGGAGTACCATGGCTAGCTTGATTCATGCAATTTGTGTGTCAGAAAGTGTTGAAGATGATTGATCAGCTTCATTGCAACATGGACTAAATCAATTTGAGCAAAATCAAGTTTTGGAGCTCATTTCTAGACCAAATGACTATCCAATTATTGGTACCAAATGAGTCTAGAAGAACAAGCAAGATGAGCAAGGTATCATAGTTAGAAACAAGGTTAGATTAGTGGCGAAGGGTTTCAACCAAATTAATTCATATTCTACTTACTTTTGCAAATTTTAAAGGTTTTAAACTATTCCAAATGGATATCAAAAGTGCTTTCTTGAATGGTTATTTATCCAAAAACTTTTATGTTGAACAACCTCCCAAGTTTTAGGTTTCAAACCATTTTTTAAAATTAAAGAAGAAACTATATGGTCTTAAAGCTCCAAGAGCTTGGTATGAGAGGCTAAGTTCCTTCTTGATTTTAAATCATTTTACAAGGGATTCTATAGACACTACATTGTTTCTTTTGAGAATGCATAATGATTTGTTAGTAGTGCAAATTTATATTAATGACATTATTTTTGTTGCTACAAATGTAAAACTTTGTGAGTTGTTTGTAAGCATAATACAAGAAGATTTGAAATGAGCATGATGGGTGAGCTTAACTTCTTCCTTAGACTACAAGTCCAGTAATTCAAAAATGGAATTTTCATAAGCCAAGGCAAGTATGTGTAAGAATTACTCAAGAAGTTTGATATGGATCGAGCTAAAGCTATTAGAACTCCCATGAGCCATTCCACTAAGCTAGACAAAGATGAATATGGTGAAAAGATCAAATAAGAGTAGGATAGCAGTATGATTGGTACCTTATTATATCTAACCGCAAGTAGATTGGATATCATAATTAGTGTATATATGTGTGCTAGATTCCAATCATCACCTAGGACATCACCCCTAGTTATCGTAAAACATAAACTTAGATATCTTAAGGGCACACTAGATTTAGGTTTGTGGTATCCAAGAGATAATCGTTTGATTCAATTGGTTTTTGCGATGCAAATTATGTGGTGTGTCATGTGGATAGGAAGAGTGGTAGTGACACTTGACAATTTCTTGAAAAGGCTCATGTTTTATAAAGCTTTAAGCAATAAAATTCTATGGATCTTTCTACTACCAAGGTCAAATATATAGTCGTTGGATGTTGTTGTGCCCAAGTCTTATGAATGTGGCAAAATGCTTTGGGATTTCGAATATGATTTTATGATATTCCAATTTTTTGTGATAACACTATTTCTATCAATCTTTCAAAAAGTCTAGTTTTGCATTCTTGTTCCAAGCATATTGGCATTCTACATCATTTCTTATATGATAATGTTTTGGAAAAAGATATTTCATTAGGTCTTATTAAAACTGATCAACTTGTAGATATTTTCACAAAATCTTTGGAGGAATCTTAGTTTATTTTTCTAAAATAAAAATTAGAAATTTTATCAATTGATTAATTTCAAGTTTAAATTCTAAACTTTTTGGGAGAGTGATGTTCTATTTGAAATGGCTATCTGTCACTCCACATTAGAGCTGTATTCATTTTATGCGAGCAATAAAAGGTTGGCGAGGTTGCTATACTTCTTTTCTCCTCTATACTCTTGTGGGCTTGTGCGAGTTTGGCGAGCTAAGGTGGGCGAACCTTGGCTCCATCACGGGCAAAATTTCAGGGTAGAAGTTTGGCCGTGTGACACTATCCAGTTTGGCTATCGGTCAACTTGTTGTCCTAGAGGAACTATGGACCAAAAACTTTTGTTGGTCAACCGATTGCTTGTAATGGTCAATTGGTTTCACTAGCATCTATAGACCAAAACCATCTATTGGTTGACTAGTTCACAAAAATTTGGTGCGATTTCACCTTAAAAAAAAATCTAATTTGTTGTCCATTTTCCACCAGTTATTTTATAGACAGCAACTCAAGGTGACCTCTCAAGGCTCATAGGTGGCAATTTCAAGTGATCCAAGGTTATTTTGATTAGTTTTGCCCTTATCCCCTTCGATTTCTCTTGTCTCTAGCCCTAATTTACCTTTCTTTCTCTTCCAATTGTCCCAAGTTTCGAGAGCATTGCATACAAGAAGAGGAAAGTTGAAGGATCATTCTCCTCCTCTTGTAATCATACCAATTAATTAAAATTTTCATCTATTGAAAATTTTATTCGATAGATCAATTCTCCTCTTCTTGAATTGTTGTTCCTAGAAAAGTTAAGTTTGATGATTTTCATTCTTTGAATCTTAGACCATTGTTTGATGCTCAATGGTGCACATCTCTTTTAGTTGATCATGAAACCTATCACTATCATGATGTCCATGTTTTCTATGCAAACTCTTATTTTGATGAATCTAGAAAAATCTTTGACACTTAGTATGGAGACAAACATATGCCCATTAACATTCTTAGTGTTCTTGTTTGTAGGGAAAGGTTGATTCTAACTCAAAAATGGCCTAACCAACTTCCTTCATACCAATTGGTTGTTGAAGCCATATTTGAGGTAAATTGGGGTGAACACATGAAGAAGGTATAATAAAAGCTCCTCCCTCCTAGGGTATATGTGATCCACAAGATCTACACCCTCCTTCCAAGGGTTGGCATCAAAACGAAGTCTCCTTCATGGAATTATATCTGATTTATCTATTTTGATTAGGCATAGGGTGTGCTTATCCTACCTTTTCATCCACCATATGGTACAATATCTTAGATATAGCCATGCCCCCTTTGATTTTTAGGAGTCATCACTAAAATCCTTTGTAACTTTGTGGCTCTTGTTCCTCTCTTTAATCTCTTATTGTACCATATCTATACCTCCTTCAATACCCTCTCTCACTACACACTCTATCGGATGGGCTTTATTAACTGAGATGGCATTTATTTGGGTACCAAACACATTAGAGCCCCATAGTAGGGAGATGCTGAGGGAGAGGAGGCAGAGATTGATGCCATGGAGAGAGGCAAGGGTGCTGGACATGACTCTGATGGTGATGAGCCTACACTTGCCACATCCTCAGGTTCACGCATGGAGTTCTTCAAGAGGCTAGCTTGTCTGAAGGATTTTGAGGAGAGTGCGACCCAATAGCTAATGTACTTCCAGACTTCTGTGGATAGGTTTTGATCCTCCATGGATAAGGTGGCTAAGATGCTTCACACTTTGCTAGATTGTCCTGCACCTGGACCAAGATTGTAGATTCACCATCTTGTATTTATGTTTTTACTGAATTTTTAGACTTTGAGATTTATGTTATAGATTATGGCTTTCATCTTTGTATGGATGATGTTTTAGTTGTGATTTTTGATTTGTGGATATTTTTTCGATTTTATTCTCTTGGATACACACATCTTAGGTGGTTGTATATGCATCATCTCAAAGAGAGCTTCTTTGTGATTATCTATGTGCTATTGGCTCATGTGATATCATATATGAATTGTGTTCATTGATTTTACAAGTGAGACTCCATCATTTTTTTGTCATGTCCAATTGATGTGTTTCTCGCTACCCTTTTTGTTGATGTCAAAAGAGGGAGAAATATAAATTAGAAAATAGATGGAATCATGTGTTTAAATATCTTCATGCTACATGCTCAAATACATACATACCCATATACATGCTTTTGTATACATGCTCCCGTATACATGCTTCCGTATACATGCTTCCGTATATATGCTCCCATATATGTGCTCCTATATACATGCTCCCATATATATGTGATGTGCTTTAAATATTTAAACATTTTTTTTATTTGTCATCATCAAAAAGGGAGAGATTGTTGCCCTTCCAAGTTTTGATGATGAGAAAACCATATTAATGCCTATTTGAGTTGTGTTGCTTTTTAGCGAAAGTGCATTAAAGCTCTCAAGGGTACATTCAAAAGCATCATAGAAAAGAAAGCATGATAGAGGATCAGTGAGAGTGACTTGAAGATATCAAATGAATGCTTGAAAGAGGCTTGAAGGTGTCTATGACAACATGAAGATTCAAGAATGACATAGATTTAGCCAAAGTAACTCAACAACCTGACTTTCCTTTATTTTAGTTGAGTTAAAGATTTGATTTTGAGATTATTTATTTTAGAGCATTGGTCAAATTAGTTTTTGCAAAAAACAACCACTTATGTCAGACAAAAGATTTAAACCTCTAGTCCTAAGTAAATCAAACTACTAGTGAGAAATTGGATGATTGACAGAAACCTTTTTGCTAGTTTTGGTACAACATAATCAAATGACTGGTTGAGGAACTGGATGACCGCCATAACTATTTTGCAAGTTCTAGTAAGATAGAATCTATTGACCAATTATCCAAGTGATTGACCAGTTTAGGTTTATTGCATGACTAATGACTAGTTTTTTGATCATTGAAACAAAGCTAGTTGTAGAATTTCATATCCAAGGGCTAGTTTCAATTCATAAACTATAAATAGGCTAGGATGGGCTTCTCTTCACAATTCCTTTCTACAACTTCTAAATCTTTCTTGAGAAGTGATTAAAGCCCTCCAAGCCTTCTAGCTCTTGAGTGCTCTAAGCTTTCAATTTCAAATCAAATTTTCATTGCCCTTGAGCTAGAGCTTGTGAGACTTTGTTGTGAGGCTTAATTGTAACATTCTTTATCCTCTTCAACTTGTAATCTACTCTAAGGGTGTTTGAAGTGAGTGAGAGACTAAAGCTCTAGTGTGGTGTGAATATTGCCGGTTGGAGTAAGATCAATTGTATGAGATTGGCTTCACTAACGAAGTGTCACTCTAGTGGAGAGTTCAAGTCCTAAAGAGTGAGGCAACTGCTATGAAGTAGGAGTGGTTGATCTTTGAATCACATAAATCATGGTACATTCTTTCCTATCTTTATTTACATTATTGCACTAATGGTTTGCTTGATATTTGTGTGGATTTCTTTTAGTGAATTGAACTGGATTTTGAATTTGCACAAAATCATAATTTGTTTTAGAAAATCTAATTCACTCTCCTTCTTAGGTTGTATTTGGGATTTCACCTAATTCCAATATACAATCAAATTTTCTCCTCATTTTTTAGCATTTTTTTTTGACTTAGCAATCTCATTCCTCATTTGAGGATCCAAGGTTCGCAATCCATAGATAACAACTAATCCTCACTCTTTGAACCTACCTCTCTTGGTTTGAATTTTCATATGAGATCTGCCCATTGAGGTGTATGCTTTCCATTATTTATTTCAAGGGGTGATTTATTGCCTCTAGGGGGAGATTCACAAGAAATTATCATTTAATCATTGCACTTTTTTCTTTGAAAAAATTTTCTCAATAGGCTTCTAGTTACTTTTAAATCGGCTATCATATTTACAAGCTTGCATTCCTAAAGTTAACATAGGGCATTGGTGGGTAGGGCAAGTGAAGGAACTTTAGCTCCACCATATTTTATCATTGACCATCCTTGTATTCAAATATTATTGTTTCATTTTTAGAGACCTTATATTTTAGGTAGAAAGTAGTTCACCTCAAAAATGAGATAACAACAAATTTTTAGGATTTTTTGTTTTTTTTCTGCATTTTGTTTTAGTGGATTTCTATTTGTTTTTTTTTTTTTTTGGTTTTGTGTTTAGGCTCAAGAAGTATGGAACACATACTTGACTAATTAATTTTGATGTGACTAGATATTCCATCATAAGCTAACATAATTAATTAATGTAATTTTTTTTTGTTTCTTTTTTTGAACCTCATGTAACTATTTGACCCTTTGATGTTATAGATTTAGTATGAGTCTCCTTCTCTTGGATTTAGTTACTCATCCATTAATTACTTTAGCATTAGAAGATTGTGTTGTTCCTTTCTCAGCTAAAAAAGATTGAACACATGTCCTTCCTTTGTTCTTTTTTGGCTCTTATGATGCTAGAGGTGGGGATTGTAGCTTCTAGCTTTGCCTTCTAGCTGGCATCTCAGGGTTAACCAAACACCCCACAATCCTTCCTTTGCTTGAATTACATGTATTAACTTCTTTGACTTTTATAGTAGGTTGTAGGTGGTCAAAAATTAACTTTTGATTGTTGACCAATCTTTGGAAAACTAATGTCCTAGATTATGCTAAAGGACCATTTGTTTCATTATCAAAGTTTGTCTTGCTGACATTTGGCTTTTGCCCCCTACATGGATTTGGCCTTTGCCCCTTGGATGGACCTGGCCCTTCACTCCTAGATGGTAGATGAGGAGTTGATCCAAGTTTAGTAGATAGAGTAGCAGCTAGATTAGTGATAGCTATGATATTAGCAACAACAACTGGAGTAGTCATATTGTTGGTGAAACCAGAAGCACCATGCATAAATTGGATGGAGTTGGACATATCCCTATAGCTTATATGTACTACAATTACTCCTATGGTGATCATTGCTTATGGAAAGTGTACCATAGGCGCTTCGCTGAGGATGATGTGTATAAGGTGGAGCTAGATGATCATTTGACAATGGCATTTCCACTTTCCTATAATTGAACACAATAAATCAATCATTAATTTACATCTATTCTTCTTTTAATGTGTCTCTATTATATTGGCTAGATTTCTACACTTTAAGTAGAAGTTATATCTAACCAGATGTGTCAGAGTTTGTGGAGACATAATTGACCATCCAAGATACCTAGACATCTTAAGAAGTAATCTTGAAACAACAAAAAAAATTTGGGTATGTTTGAGTACGTAATCAGGTTCTGTGGGAACATAACATTCAACAGGCACAACTCCCTATTGTTAATTACTCTAAAATTATCAAGAATCTCCTAAAATAAGAAACCTAACTAATAAAATAGAGATACGAAGAAAAAGAATATAATTTGATTATTTAAATAGGGTTATATGGTTTACGCAAAGGTATGCTCTCATTTTATAATTTAAATTCTTTATAACAAGGAAAATTTCTTGCTCGTCCACTATGCTGCTCCCATATGCTAGATCAGGTGCAATGTGATAGATGATTTATTTGGAATATGACTTAGATGGGTACTTAGTTTGATTCTTGGTGGATGTTGATAACTTTGCTTAATTTTAGGGTGTGGTTGACTATCTTGGCTTATGTCATACCCTATTTGGGCTTGAAGTATCACCGATGATATTTTTCTTTTTATCAGTTGACTTTTTTTGACCTTTTTAAGGGAATGGTTAGTAGTCTTATCTTATTCTAATCATTCCTAATTTGATAATCGATAACCTTTAAGCTTATAGTTGACTAGGTTTGAAGTATTATCAATGGCTCTATGCTTTTTTTAGTTAAGCTTGGAATATTATTGACAACTTTCTATTAATTGTTAATTAACTTCTTTTGAATATAGTGTTGGTTGACTGGCTTTCAAGCTTGTGTTAGTTCATCTTGATTTGAGAGAATAATCAGTAGCCTTCACCTATGCTAATCATTCTCAATTTGATAATCGACTACTTTTTTGCCATGTCTCGATCAAATTTGAAGTATCACTGACAACTTTTTTCTGTGTTAGTGGACCCCCTTTAGACATGGCATTAGCTAATTGATTGACTGAATTCAAGCATGCCTTAGTTTAGTTTTGATTTGAAAGAATATTTATTAGTCTTGACTTATGCTAACCATCTTTGATTTAATAATCGACGTCCTTTTTGGTTTGTACTCAATTAGGCTTGAGGTGTTATCAAAGGCTTTGCACTTGTAGTTGACTAACTTTGCTTGATTTGAGTTTAATTCAATTTAGACTTGGTTTTGGCTCAAATATAATTTGATTTGATTTGATATTTAGAGTCCATTTTTTCTCAAGTTTGATTTGATTCAATTTGATATTCAGAATTGATTTTTGTTTAAGTCTAATTTGAATCAATGGTGTTTATTTAAGTCTGATTTGAACCAATTTGATGTTCGAATTTGGTTTTGGTTCAATTCTAATTTAATTTGATGTTCAAACATGGTTTGGGGTTCAGGTCCGATTTGATCCAATTTGGGTTGAATTCGACTCTTTGGATCCTTAATAGATTTTGGACCTAATCCTAGTTGAATCTTTGACTTAATGCTTATTGGATCTTATACTTGATCTTTATTGGATCCTTAACAGATCTTGGATCCAATGCTTAATGTGTCCTTAATGGATCTTTAATAGATCTTGGATCCAACTCTTGCTAGGTTCTTCTTGGATCTTTAATGAATCTTGAATCTAACCCTTGTTGGTTCTTATTGGTTCCTAATAGATCTTTGATCTGAAGGCCTAAATAGGCAACCTAAAAGGGGAGGTGAAATAGGCTCCCAAATAATAAAACAAGTTTTCATTGATTCAAAGCCCAAAAGCACTTCAAGCATAAGTAGATAATCAAAATCCAATTAGAATTAGTGAAATGCTTAAACCATCTAAGAATGATAGATCCACTATCATAAATAAGATAATTTTCAATCAATATCATATTTAAGTTCATAAGATAAATAAAAAAGTAGAAAGAGTGCAAATTGATTTAAGTCGTTTAGTGATCAACTACTCCTACTCTATGGTCTTTGCTTCAATTCTAAGGACTTAAACTCTTCACTAGAGTTGTCACTTTATTTAGATGAAGTCATGCCCTTACATCACCTCATGAAATGCGAGTATTACTCCACGCTAAGCCAATTAGCCACTCCTCAAAAATTGAGAATTGTATACTCTCACCACTCTCCTAAAATCTAGAAGAGCACTTAATCCTATCCTAACAACCTAGGACAGTTATAATGATAAATATTGAAAAGATAAAGAAAAAAATCTCACAACAAGCGCCTCTCAAAGTTTGAGTATAAGAGCATGTGAGGATTTAAAAGTTGATGCCCATTTGAGCTATTGTTAAGGCTAGAAGGTTTTAAGATGGTAGATCTTGCTCTAAGAATGTGAAAACGTAGTTTTCACAATAAGTAAAGAAAGTCCTAAGCTTTTATATAATTGTTGGAGCAAAAATCTAGCTATTAGGAATCACCGGAGGCTTTTTTTTATTGTTCAAGCATCCGAAATTGATGTTCAGTGATCTGAACTACTCTAATGATCAAAAAATCTAGCTATTAAGTTTTATCCTCATGTGTTTGGACATCCAAATCACATGTTGGGGCAACTAAACATTGAGTTTGGAAAACTGAACTCTTTATTTAGACAATCAAAGTTTGTAGAAGTAGAATACTAATTTTCTATCTGCCAGTTTGAGAGTTTGAATGCACTAATTAGGGCATCTAAACTTGACTTCAAGTGCCTAAACTAACAAGTTTGGGTGACTAAACCTTACAGAAAAACTTGCTTAAAGTTTTTTGCAATTTCAACTATTTGACACAATTTCAATTTAACTTGGAAAAAGGTAAGATAAGTTGATGAAGGCATATCCAGGTTAAATGAGGTGTCAACCAAAAAGTTCAAATAAATTAACTATCAAATCCTCAACTCAAAATAAAATAAAAAGCTAAACCTATGAGCTTAGAGTTGATCTCGCCTCTTAAATATTCTTTGAGCACCCAACTTGATATTTAGGCTTCATCTTCAACTTATCATCCTTGTTATCTTGGAGTCCTCATCCTCAAGTCTTAATCTTGACACTTAATTTGTTTATCAGCTTCGATGAACATTGCAAATCTTGAAACTTATCACAACTTAAGAAACTTGTTAAATATTAGTTTGATCATCATCAAAATCCAAAAGTCAATAGGATCCAACCCTTAATGGTCCTTAATGGATCCTTAATGGATCATGAATTCAACCATTGTTGGGTTCTTATTAAGTTCTTAATGGATCTTGGATCCAATCCTTATTGGGTTCTTATTATATCCTTAATGGATCTTGGATTCAACCATTGTTGGATCCTCATTGGATATTTAATAGATCTTGGATCCAACCCTTGTTCTATTCATATTGGATCCTTAATAGATCTTAGTTCAACACTTATTTGATTCTTAGTAGATCCTTAATGAATCTTTGTTTAACCCTTATTGGCTTCTTATTCAACCCTTAATGGATCTTGAATCTCACCCTTGTTGGGTTCTTATTGGATCCTTAATGGATATTGGATTCAAATGGATCCTTAATGGATTTTAGATGTAACCCTTATTGGATCCTTCATGAATCTTATATCTAGTACTTTTTGGATTCTTATTGAATCCTTCATGGATCTTTGGTACAACCCTTGTTGGATTTGTATTGTATCCTTAATAAATCTTAGATCTAACTCTTGTTGGCTCCTTATTGGATCCTTAATAGATCTTTGATCCAACATTTTTTGAGTTCTTATTTGATCCTTAATGAACCTTGAATCCAACCCCTATTAGGTTCTTATTGGATCTTTAATGGATCATGAATCCAACATTATTAGGTTCTTATTAGATCCTTACTGGATTTTGGATCCATCCTTTGTTGGGTCTTTGTTAGATCCTAAATGGATCTTAGATCAAACCCTTGTTGGGTCCTTAATGGGTATTGGATCCAAGCCTAGTTGGGTTCTTATTGTATCGTCTTACCTTGAATTCAACCTTTTTTGGACTTGGGTTCACACGTTGGACCCATATTGGGTTTGGGTTTGACCCGTGTTGAACACTTAATTGGTTTAGCTTCAAACTATGCTGAGCCCTTAATGGCTTTGGATTTGAATCATGTTGTACCCTATTGGGTTTCGGTTCAACCTGATTCTAATTTTGGTTCAACCTAGTTCTAGCTCAAATTCAACCTACTTCTAATTTAGGTTCAACCTGATTTTGGTTTATATTCAACCTGGCTTTCATTTAGGTTTCACCTAGTTTTTGGTTTAGATTCATCCTAGGTTTGGTTCAAATTCAACCATATTCTAGTTCAGGCTCATCAAAGTTTAGGTTTTGGTTTCATTTTGGACTTGATGAGACTTTGGTTTATATCTACCTTAACCCAATTATATTTTAGTTTGAATTCAATTTGACTCAATTTAGATTTAGGTCTGGACCGATTTGGTTTAGTTTGATCGTACTAGACTCAATTAGAATTAGAGCTTGAGTCGATTTGATTTGTGTTTGACTTGATTTAATTTTTTGTCCATTTTAATTGGAATTTAGTCTATTAAATTTATTTGATCAATTTAGATCCATTTAGTGGTTCCTTTGAATAAAATCGGTTTAACATGATTAGTTTATTTAATTTGGCTAAATCAGCTTAATTTTAATCTGACTAAGTCAATTGGTTTAATTGACTTATTTTAATTGAATTTATTTAATTGATTTGAGAGCACTCAAGCTATCCATTAACTAAATGATATTTTGCCCTAAGTCGATTTGACTTTTAGGTGATCCTACAAGTTATCCTTAGTCAATTTGACTTACATATGAGCTTACAAACTGACCTTGAGTTGATTTCACTTTCAGGCTAATCTGTAGGGTGGCTTAGATCGATTTGATTTTCATGTGAGTTTGCAAGCTAATCTTAAGTCTGTTTAATTTTTAAATAAGCCCATAGGTTGACCTTAAGTCAATTTGACTTTTAGGCAAACCCACAAACTAACCTTAGTTTGCTTTTAGATGAATCCACGCACTTGTCTTGGGTAGATAACTAAGGCTGATTCATTTAATATGAAAATCAAGGCATGACTAAAACTTTAAACAATTCTTTGCAATATATATTTCTTTTGTCTTTTCTTCTTCTTTTTCTCTCTCTTCTCCCCTTCTAGCAGCCAACAATTCTTTTTTATATATATATTTTTCTCTCTTTCTCTCTTATCTTCTTCCCCTTTTCTCACAAAATAGAGTTATGATCTTTCTCCATGTCACATTTGGATCCACCTGGATCTGGCTGATTCCGGCCACTTCCCTTGTGGCAGCAACGATGGATGGGCAGCGAATCGGAGTGACGCGAGTCCTAGCTGGGTGTTTTGGCTAGCAGCATGTCATGTTGCTTGGCTACGACATATGTGAGCTAACAGAAGGTGTGGTGACTACCAAGAGGCAAGGCTACAGGACCATAGGTGGTCGAGTGTATAAAGCAAAGTAGGTTTTGCAAGGATCGGCAATGCAATTTGTATGCACGGCGAGATGAGCTTCGGCCGGGATAAGTTATGTTCAGCTAGAGCTTGGCAAGTAGAGCAATATATAGCACCATGCCTGCTGGTGCACATGGCTGATCTCGGGCGACCTTTTGTAGTGGTGAAACAACGTGAGGGTAGTAGGAGACATTTTGGTGGTGGAGGAATGTGAAAGTTTGGGCGATAGCTGGGGAGGCTGGTGATGGCTACTTGAAGGGGTTTAGTAGTAGGAGATTGACGAGAACACTGGTATATAGTTCAAACTCAATTTGCAAGGTTTGCATGACTGGACCTTGAGTTTCGGGTGACCAAACACTAGGGTCAGGGCACCCAAATTTTGCCAGTTTCAACAAGGGCAGCAACATCGTTTAGGAGGATGGGCAACTGAGTACAATCATAGTAGTAAGTTTAGGAACCTTGCAGGGGTGGAGGGAAGGAGAGCAAAGGGGGAAGATATAGAAGGAACAAAATAAAAAAAACATGAGGTTTGAAACTTTACCGATCGCGTATCGAACTTTCAATTTTTTTCCGTTCCTTCTTCCTTGTTTTATTGTTCATGCTCTTCTATTGCCTCTGATTTTTTTCTTTTGCAGGATTCCTTTGGCTTTTGTAACTACCATTGGATAATGTGTTCCGATCGATAGTGATTAAAAATTTTGAATCACTAGAGATCCGATCAAGTTATCTTCAATTCAAACTTTGAACTACCAAATGTTGGCGTTTGCTTGTTAGATTAAGGCAGGATCCTCTGCTTAAAATAATCTGGATGTTTTGGATGATTATACTATTTTGCAAAATCATGTAATACAAGAGTTTATTTGTAAAAGTTTTCATTTGACATGAAATGTAATTTCATAGAATTAGGGGGTTTTTTTTGTAAACTAACCATGAAGACTTATTTGCCAGATTTGAAAAACTCTTAAGGTTCTCTTTATAAAATTTTATTTACAAACTAATGAAATCTAGACTAATTTAAAATAGGAATCTTGAAGGCGCTATTTCTAAATTTGTAAATATTAAGTTTGCAAATGAATATTTTATGGAGTATTTATTTGTAAAAGGCAAAAATTACTAAAGATTTACTTATAGATATAAATTTTTGAATGGTTTCATTTGTAATAATCAATCTTTGAGGGGCTCTTTTGTAAATATTAGATTATGTGAGGATCAATTTATAATTTAAATATTTTTATAGACTTTTTCATTAAAATTTTCAATCCAAATACTTATTTATAAGAAAAATCCTACTATGAACGTGTCTATGAAAATTTATTCAAAAGCCTATTAGTAAATGTTTTATTTTTCTAATTCTGGCTCAGATTTTAAGTGAGTTTTAGACTCAATTTTGATCCAAATTTTAGATCCATGTAAGCGGAATTCAATTTGAGCCCAAATTTTATAATAATTTAGATTTAAATCAAACTAAATTTTTAATCTAATTCAACTAAAATTGAGATCCAACTGAGATCCATATTTGAGCTATAATTGAGGATATCAAAGATTTGACTCCAATCAAATTATGATCAAACTTAATTTAACCAAAAATGTCTTAAATAGATTTACTTTTTTAATATTGCTTCTTAGGGTTTTGGCATGCCTTGTGGGAAATGACTTCACCTTCAAGCATTAAAACCTAATTAATATAATATATACTAACAAGATAGAATTACAATTAAAAACTGATTAATTTTGTTTTCATTTACAGAAGAAAATATCAAATGGCATCAACTAAGAACATCTCTACCCTAATATACACTATCATCTTGGGAGAGTGATCAGTCATTCATTTAGCTTAGTTGATGATCACCACAGGAGTAGTTGGATCTTAGATCAAGTGCAGAACCATCTTCAAAATCATCAAATTCAAGAGTGCACTTATTTGCTCCCCAACTAATGTTATAATTGCACATGATGAATATGCCGCTCATCTTCCATCATGGGGAAAGAGACTCAATGTCATTATGTCAAAGGCAAAGGGTCAACATAATATTGAATTGGAAAGCTACATCACAACCAACAAGGAAGTCTTTCTTCTAGAGATTAGGTGCAAGGTGAAGCTTAGTATTTGATGGCCTTTGCCCTACTCCTAGCTAATAGTAATCAAGAGAAAGTCCAAAAATATGCATGGATGAAGAAAAGTCTATCCTGACTATCACAAACACAAGGAAGGCTACTTGGGTTTTCAGTCGGCTCGGGAAGCCCACACCTTAATTAATTCAATCATTACCATCTCCATTTGTAATCCATTTGCCCCATTAAATTATTGAGAGAAGGGCAAAAATAAGTTAAAAGGAACACAATCCCACCTTAAGGCTATCCACCAAAGGAAGAATAACCAAGGAAAGTAAGAAGAATCATTGTGAGACTACAACTAAGCATGAAACCCTATAAAGGAAAATCATCCACATTGTTAGAGTTATTTCCTATTGTTACTCTAGTAAGAACTGTAAGCCCACTCCATAGCCAACCAAATGATAAAAGAAGGCCACGTGAATGAAACTTGTAGGAAATGAAGTTCAAGGAGAAAGGGTCATTGCTAGTTGATCCCTATTGCCATACTAGAGAGAAGGCATAGTTACTCATTATGTGAGTAAAGTCCTAAACAAGGCAACTTGATTGATGGGAAAGTTTAGTTTGGATTCAAAACTTACAAAATCAAGACCTGATTCTTGAGACATGAACCATAATGTTCCGATACAACTTTTAGTGATATCAAAAATTCTATTAGAGAAATAACTATAGATGCATTTTGAGAATGGTTGAGACAACAAAGAAAAGAGAAGGATAAAGCTTAGAAAAAAACTATAGAGATGATGGAGATGATGATATAAATGAGACAAAAGCTTGACAAGTTGGAGTAGTTATAACATACATCTCAAGAAGCTAAAAGGGTGGTAGAAAACATATCCCTTACAGATAAAATCCATGAAGAGATAGGCCCTTCACAAGCAACTCCTCCTCTAATAAGGGATACACAATCACCAATGTCAGGAATTCCTGATAATATGGAGCTATTAGCATTAATATAGGAATAAGTGTAATAAATGGTGGTATCTCAACTAAGACAAGAAAGTGACATTGGTAGGATAAGTGACGCAGACAAGCCATACTCAAGTCATTATGACCAAGTGATATATCTCAAGGGCTATACAGTGCCTACATTTAAATAATTTAATGGCATTGATAAACCTAAACAACACATAGCTCATTTTATGGTTTTCTATGAAAATTCAAACAACAACACCTGATTATTACTTTACTAATTCTCAACAAGCTTAAATGGAGTAATATTTGAATGGTACACTTGTTTGCAAATAAAATCCATACAAACTTGGTTGCAAATGAAAAAAGTTCTTTGGATTAGGTTTAAAGGAGTTAGCAACAAGGTGACCATTGTAGATTTTGTCTCAACCCCAAAGGGTGATAACAAACCATTATTGGATTACGTCACATAATAGAGGAACCTTAACATCAGTTGTGAACAATTCATAAGCCAATTTGAGGTTGTAGATCTAGTCTCTTGTAACATAAGAAAAGATTGGTTGGTAGTTTACCTAAGCTCTTCTTCTATTCACACTTTTTAAGAACTTATTATATAAGTCGAAAGGTTAGAGAGGATTGGCCCACTAGTCGAAAGGTTACCAAACATCAACCTAAAAAAAGTAAGGCAAAGTGAGGGGACCCCTCTAAAAATGTGAGGATAACATTTATAATGAATAAACAAAAAAAAAGCCTATATACCCCACACAAGTGGAGATACTTAGCAGAAATTACCAAATCTTTGGAGTGATCATCCATTGGCCTCCAAGAGAGGCTCAAGGAGAAATACACTTTCAAGAGAGAGAGTGAGTAGGTAAAATCTTCTAAGATACTCTAAAAATAGGGCTTCAATTGCCAGAATGTAAAAGGCCAAATGAAGCAAATAAAATGAATCATCCAAATTATTATTCTTACCATAGAGTCTTGATTTATACCATTGAAGACTGCTGTGTGTTTAAGGACTAGATCAAAAAGCAATATTGAGAGGATAAGTTAACTCTTTGAAAATCAGCCCTATTTGATACACCTACCAAACACTTTAATCATATCACTATGTTCAAGGTACATACATGAACCACTTACTGGACTCCTTTATGGGGAGGAAGAGCAATATACACACAAACAAGAGCAATTGTCAGAGATCTACATCTCTAAAAGGTTGAAGAATCCAACAAAGAAGATGGCTAAGAACCCTCAAAATCAAAGGATGATTGTAAGGAGAGCTTTGTCAAACCAAGCTTCCCCACCTACCTGAAGCATGAAAAAGAAGAAGAATAAGGATAAAAAAAAAGAAGCTGATCCAACTAGAGGGATACATGGTCAAGAAATTAGCCATTAAAGAGTATATTGATGCCTTTGAAGAATATAGTCAAAGAAAAAAAAAATCAAGTAACTCTTGAACAATTCCTATTTTATGAACTCAGAGCTTTAGTCAAGGACTCTGACACTAAGAATAGGGAAGAAGAGCCTCTAATGGCAATGTATTCTACTATTATTGCTGTTGGAAGCTCATAGCCAAGCCAATCACTGGAGACATCTCATCATTCTAATGATGATGAGGTTCAGAGTACAAGGCACGAAGAAGCAAATAAACTAACCAAGCATATCACTAAAAAAATGGAGATCCCACAAGCCTTCCCCGCAGGTTGGCATCGAGATGACTATGTCAGATAGTGGTTCATTTGTGAATATGACTATGGTATGATCATGCCACATCTAGACACTGTAAAGGATCTAGCTACAACTAATATGAATATGTCAAGGCACAAATGAAAGCAATGAAGAAATGCATGCAAGCCATGACTCTCCAAATGGAGAGCATATCAAATGTAACTACCATTCTTTGTGTGGAGACTCAAAAGATCAAAAGAATGGTTGAAGATAAGGCAAAAACGTACAAAAGGCCTTGCATAAATGGTTCATCCAAAGGGTTTTCAAAGATCCCTCAATTAGAAAAACCCATGTACCTTATGTGAGTGCTAGCGGGATGATTATCAACAAGCCATATCCTTCTTAGACACCCAAAATGCCATCAACTCGGGGCAAAGATCCAATGCCTCCTATTATATGATCAGCCTTGGTAGTGATTCTAAAGAAGAGCTCAATTGGTCCCAAGATGCTAGAAGGTGACTAAAAAAATCCAAATCAAGTATAGCTTAGGGGCAATGAAGTGTAAACCCCTTGCAACTCTCAATGCCTAGAGACAAGAATATCTCCAAGGACAAAGACAAAGAAAAATAAATCCAAATAAATGAAAATAAAGAGCTTTCACAAGTTGAAGCTACACTTAAAAAGGTTGAGTATAACATAACTACTCACCTCAAAAAAAAATCCTACTATGCTGAGTGTATTTGATACCCTAATGATGTCACAAGAACTTAGGGATAAGTTGATGCACATCTTGTAAAATCCAACTCATTATTAGGCATACTTTGTTGAGAAAAATATGAAGGAGTCATTATATGCTCATCAGACTCCCATTATCCCTATCACAAATAATGATATGTTTCTAGGGATGACAAATTGCAATAGGCCCCTATATGCCACTGGGAATAATGATGGAATTAAAATCAATTGCACGTTCATCAATGTAGGCTCCTCAATCAATTTGATGACCCTATCAACTTTACAGGTTTTAACTTAGGACATGTGCTATCTATCATCTAAAATTATAACAATCCAAGGGTTTAATCAAAATAGCCAAAGAGCTCTTAGAGCCATAACCATATCTCTGATGATAGGCAAACTACTAACCAATGCTAAATTTTATATGGTTGACACTATTAAGAAGGCCATAGCTACATGAAAATAAAGTAGTGACATAAACCTTACATCAATGCCTTAAATACTTCAAGGATGGTGAAGAACATTAGATTGATGGGGATGTATATCCTTTTGATGTTCACAAAGTACATTATGATGATGTAAAATATTATCAAAGATCAAATGCTAGTAAAGAGTTTGCTTTCATCAGTCAAGTAAAGAAAAAAATCACTAGTATAATCTTTGGCCCTCCTCATTTGCGGAGTGATATAGAGTTCTCAAATGAAGAAACCCTATAATTCTACTTGAGTGGCTACTCTTATGATAAAGGTAATAATAGATGCCTAAAAGAAAGTACTCTACTTGTTACGAAAGTCCCACAAGATTTACTTAAGTTATTAAACAAGCTAAGCATCAATGGTGAGGAGGAATTAATAACATATTATATTCCCCCATGATATAAGGGTGAAAGGTGATATTGTTTTACAAGGCCATCCCATATGTCCCAAGCATGCATGAAATCCTAAAAGTTGAGGATCTAAAATATAATGGTGACTATCAGCCACTAGTCATGCCTAATTTTTTCTAGGAAAACTTCATTAAATAATCATGATGTCCATATGTAGACTTTAACAAACAATAGAAGAAAGTTGTTTCTTTAAAAATCAATGTGGCCAACCCAAAGGGCATGCTTATATTCCTGAAGGGGAAATACAAATTTCAAGGGACTAGGCTATATTGTTCCAAGTATCCACACGTCTTATGGTCACCATGGGGTCTTTGTCCCATAATGAGGATGATCAAACATACCTAGTGCCCCTTGAGACACAAATCACATGCATCAAACAAGCCATTATTTTTGAAACACTACAAGAAGGTGAAGTCCTCAGTAAATCTCTATCAAAACTTAGAGACAAGGGGCATAACGCAGCCAAAATGCCTTCAGTACTAGAGGAATAACCCTTGCCAAGTCCTATTCGACAAGATGGACCACTTGGTGAAGAGGTGATCCTTAAGATAAAAGAATCTCTACTAGAAGTCAAAGACCCAAGGCAATCAATGATCAATAAACTAGTGGAAATCAACCTAGGTTCATAAGAAAGCTCTAGGCCAACACCTTTATTATCACACAACTTTAGGAGGAAACCCATTTTCAGCTCAAAGCCATACTCAAAGAATACATTGACTACTTTGTATAAGGCTACAGAGAAATGCCTAGACTAGACCCTAAAGTTGCAATCCATAAGTTGGCTATCAACCCAAAAATTTCACCCATCAAACAAACACCTTGGAAGATGAAACTTGACCTAGAAAAAAGGTGATAGAAGAAACAAAGAAATTGATTGAAGTAGACTTCATTAGAAAAGAAAAATACCTAAATTAGTTAGCAAGAATTATGCTAGTTAAGACGAATGGCCAAATCTATATTTGTGTGGATTATAGGGACTTAAATAAAGCATGTCCAAATGATGATTTTCATTACCAATTATAGAAATTATTATTGGCAACACAGTTAATTTCAAACTATTATTTTTTATGGATGGATTCTTAGGATATAACCAAATGAAGATGGATCTTGATGATGCAAAATATATAGCCTTTTAAACTCTTATTGGCATTTATTGCTATAAAGTGATGCCTTTTAGGATTAAGAACCAAAGCACCACCTATCAAAGAGCCATGACCTGAATCTTTAACCCCATACACTAGCTAGTAGTGTATTATGTGGATGATTTGGTGGTCAAAATTGAAGCCAAAGACAAACACAACGAAGACCTGAGAATAGTTTTGGACCTTCTTAGGGAATATAACCTAAAGATGAACCCTATGAAATATGCCTTTAGCATATTATTAGGAAAATTCCTCGGTTTCATTATCAAATGCCGAGGGATTAAAATTGATCTATCTAAGATCAAAATTATCTTAGATATATCACCTCCAACAACTAAAAATAGTTGAGGTCATTCTAAGACTAACTAATATATAAGGGGATTTATTTCAAACCCCTCCAAAAATACAAACCCTTATCCAAATTAATAAAAAAAAGATATGCCATTTATTTGGGATTAAGAATTCAAGAAAGCCTTTGAACAGATTAAGGAGTATCTCTTGAATCCACTAGTCTTGGCAATATTTGTGCCTAATCAGCTTTTAATCCTCTACATGGCTACAATGAAAGATTCCTTAGGGCACTTCTTGTCCAAAATAGTGAAGAAGGCAAAGAAAATATACTCTACTATTTGAGTAAAATGCTAGTAGGGGTAGAGAATAATTACTCTCCTATTGAGAAGCATTGTTTAGCTCTCATATTCATGTCAAGAAGCTCAAACATTACTCACTCAATAGGTCATTTTAATATCAAGGGTTAATCCTATAAAATACTTAATAACCAAACTCATATCCATTGGATGGCTGGCAAAATAGGCCTTAGTCCTCATGTAGTATATTATCAAGTTCACTCAGCAAAAGCTAGTTAACGGACAAGCCCTTGTTGATTTTCTCTGAAGTCATCAGGTGCTAGAAGACTCTTTACTATAAAAATAAAGAAACACATTTTTTTTTCAAGAAAGAGGAAACCTATTGGAAGCTATACTTTGATAGGACATCATCCATCAAATTAGGAGTCAGGTCGAAGCTTTTGCAAATTAAATTAGGTATTGGACTTGGATCTCACCCGAAGTGGAGGCATTTTATGATATTTCTATTTTTTCTCAAAACCATTTTTAGATAATGAGGCTGAATATGAAGCCCTAATTGCAAGGCTCGAAATAACTCTTAATGTGGGGATCTTATGCCTACATATCTTTGGTGATTCATAGTTGGTCATCAACCAAGTGAAAGGAGAGTCAAATTTCATAAATTTGAATTATTCAAATACTATGGAAAAGCTCAAGAACTCATGGGACAATTTTCATATGTTCAAATAGTTAAAGTTCCTTGGAGCATCAATACAAAGGCTAATTCCTTAGCTAAATTAGCTAAGGCATTATCTAATCTTGATCAAAGAAAAATTCTAATTGTAGTTAGTAATAGACAGGTGATATGTTTAGTCATCAATATCAAGTAAGAGAAGATTGAATCCAAAATGATAGAGGAGATGATAGACTGAAGAATACCATTCATCAACTATCTCAAAGATAGTGGACTCTTAGAAAATCAATATGCCCTAGTACAACTCAAGAAGAGGGTCGCACATTTCCTACTCATCAATGAGAGACTATATTGAATACATGCCGAACTATCACTTAAGTCAAATTCATGTTGACTTCATTCCTCAATAATCAAATGCTTTCCATCTGATGGTATCATTATGGTTACTTAACGTATGGGGTATGGATATAGTCTACCCAATTGAGTTACCTTCTTCCAAAGATCATTGCTTCATATTAACAGCAACTAATTTCTTCTCTCGATGGCTAGAAGAAACCTATTAAAAGAGGTAAAAGCTAATCCATCATTTGTTTCTTCTAGGAATATATTCTATACTGATTCAGTGCTCCTTAAAGTATTATTTTTGATAATAAGCTATCTTTTAAAAGCTTCAAGGTAGGATGATTCACATATCATTACAAAATAGATTGGAGATATTCATCCATCTATAATGCATGGGCAAATAGCCTCATTGCGGCATTCAATAAATTTACTAAAGAAAGTCATTGCTAGAAATAAAAGAGATTAGCACCAAAAATTTTCTGAAGCACTATGGGGTTATTGCACTACATATTGAACTCTTGCTTAATTAATACTAGATGCATTAGTGTTTGGGACTAAGGTAGTTCTATCATTAGAAGTACAAATTATTTTTTGATGATTAACTTGCAAGAAGAAATCACAAAAGAAGGCAATGTTTGTCTCCACCTAGATGAGCTAGATTTCTTGAATAAAACAAGACTCACAACTTAGCTAAACTTGGAAATGTACTGAGCACAAATGTCTAGGGCCTACAAGAAGATGGCTTGGCTTAGGTCTTTCTGAAAGGGAGAGATAGTATTGATGTTAAAAAGACACATAATCCCAAATCAAAGCAAAAAAGTCCAATTCGAGCCTAATTGGGAAGACACTTATATTATTGAAATGGCATTTGAAGGGGATCCTATCTATTTATTGATGATAATGGTTAAACACTTATGCCAACAATGAATTCCCACTTCCTAAAGAGGTATTATACATAAGCCTCTAGGGTTCAATAGAAACAAGAAAAAAGTATATGTTTGGTCTATGACAAAACTTCTAGCTTTCAAAAGATGGCCAGTCAAGTATATGCTCCATACTTTTTGAGACAAAATACAAATATGAAACCCCATGCAGCAAAACACAGTCTCTTTTCACAAGCAAGCCAAGTCTACTCTCATATTGCAAATTTTGTTCACTAACATATGGCAAATGTAGTCCACTTACATATAGCAAACCAAGTCCACTCACACCTGGCAAATGATGTCCACTCTCATATGGTAAATTAAATCCATTCTCATATGATAAATCAAGTCTATTTCAATGTGTCAAGCCAAACTAGTTTCACATGGCAACTAAAATCCTACCATCAAGAAAACATAACCTTTTTTTCTACACTACTAGGACATTGAAGGGGAAACAATTAAAGATACAAAGCATATATAGAGGGACTATATACCTAAAGATTCTACCAAAAGATTATTTGCACCCTCTCTTCTCATTAGAAACTTGAGAAGAGGATGCGAAGTGGGCACTTTTTTGTGTGATTTTTAATCAAACTAAGTTTGGTTAAAATTTAACTAGAATTAAAGCTTGGATAGCACTAAATTATGGCTCAAAGGTCTTAGTAGGACTTAAATTATGATTGAATTTGACCAAAAATTGAACTCGATTAAAACTTGAATTATTGCAAAATTTAGGTTTAACTTGAATTCAATCCAAGTGGGCTGAGTGGCCCTTTAAAAATTTGGATCAAAATGAGAAAAAAATAAAACCTTTATAAATAGATTCTTGTATCGAATAAATTCTTATAAATAGGTCATTAACCAGATTTTTCTTATGATTAAGTCCCTGGATTGAAATTTTATATGAAAAGGTCTACAAAAGTCTTCAAATGATAAATTGGTCCTTACATTATTTTTTCAAAATGATCCCAAGAAAATTGATAATTACAAATTAGTTTTTACAAAATCTAGGATTGTAAATAAACCCTTCAAAAATTTATATTTACAAATAAATCCTTAAAATTTTTCATCGTTTGCAAATAATCACTCCAAGAAATGTTAAATTGTAAATTTAATATTTACAATTTACAAATAGATCGCGGAAAGATTTTTATTTATTAATAATTTTAAATTGTTTTATTTTGCAAATAAATTTTTTCAAAAAGTACCCTCAAAGTTTTAATCTTTTACAAATAAGCCCTCAATGTTCTTTTTATTAAAAAGTCTCTAAAATTTATAGAACTACAAATTAGTTAAATTTTCTAAATAAATTTTGACATAATCCTCTTATAAGTTTGATATCACAAGTTGATATAATTTTTATCCATAAAAAATAGCTCATCCTTATCTAATCTAAACAAATCCTCATTCAAAATGAATTACATCCACATCCACATTAATTCAAATTTCAAATTTAGGTTAACCTAATCCGATTATATCTTCAACCCTAATAAAACCTATAGAGACAAAATAAAAGAAGAAAATGATCTGAAAGGAGAAATTGACTAGACAAAATGAACAAGCATAAGGTAGAAGAAATAGAAAAGGTGACTTCTACCAATAATCATAAGGCAAAAGAAATAGAGAAGGTGATTTCCTTACCATTTTTCTTTTTCTTTTGTACTATTCGTCTTCCTCTTTCCTTTTAGCTTGGCTTTTTCTCTACCCCTTGCAAGTCCTAGTTCCACCTCAGCTGCATCACTTGCTAACCAACTTCACATTTGTCTACACAAGTTTGACCCAGGGGTTTTTTCTCTACCCCTTGCAAGTCCTCTTTGAGAGGATCTGTGGTGCCTCACCTATGGTAAGCATTTTGGCAACCTGTAATTGAAGCCCCTATCATGCTGATGCTTTCCATCAAAGCAATCATGGCCATAGCTATAGTGGTGCATGTAGCCTGCCTATGATGTTGGGATTGGATGTTGTAGCTTGCAGAGGTTGGCTTTTGGTTGCCTACATGCAATTATCCAAACCTTCGGGGGGCATCACCCATATATGCCACATAACCCTATCAAATCTACTGCCCATTATGGAGTTGAGATCAACTATCCAAAATTGCTAAAGGATCCTAAGAAGTAATCTCATAATAATAAGTAAAATTTGGGTAAATTTGAGTACATAATCAAATAATGTTGGAACATGACTTTCAATAGGCATAAGCCCCTATTGTTAATTACCCTGATAATTATTAGAAATCTCTTAAAATAAAAAACCTAGCTAATATATTAGAGACATTGAGAAAGAAATACATAATTTGATTAATTTAGGAAAGGGTATATGGCTTAAGTAAGGGTACACTCTCACTTTACACTTTAAGGAATTAAATTCATAACATGAAAAAGTATGAAATAAAAAAGGAATTGTGAATGGTTCATTGCTCACTATTGCCCCACTCTCGTGCGCTTCATTAAGTGAAACTTTACTTAAATAGGTGCTTAGTTTGGTCCTTGGTGGGTGTTGATAAGTTTGCTTGATTTTAGGATATGGCTAACTATCTTGGGTTGTGTCATTTGACCCTATTAGGGTTTGAGGTATCATCGATGATTTTCTACTTATCGTTTTTTAACTTATTTTGCTCCTTGATTTAAGAAAATGGTTAGTAGCCTTAGTTGATGCTAATCATTCTTTATTTGATAATTAATAATTTTATAACTTGTTGTCAATTAGGTTTGAAACATCAATGACTTTATGCTTTTGTCAATTAAGTTTGAAATATCACTAGTAGATTTATGCTTTTGTCAGTGAACTTTTTTCAAACATGGCATTTGATTGACTGACTGAGCAAGTTTAAATTTATTTTAGTTCAGTTTGATTTTAAAGAATATTAGTAGCCTTAGTTTATGCTAATCATTATTGAAGTGGTAATTGGTGGCTTTCTACTTGTGGTGCATTAGATTTGAAACATCATTGATGACTTTTATTCTTGTATCAGTTAAGTTTGAAGCATCATTGGTGGCTTTATAATTGTGTTTAGCAAACTTTCTTTGAACATTATGTTTGGCTGACTAACTAAATGAGTTCAAGCCTAGCTTTGTTCAATTTAATTTGAGAAGATAATTAGAGGCTTTGGCTTATGATAATCATTCTCAATTTTACAAATGATAACTTCTTTAGCTTTTGTTAGTTAAATTTGGAGCACCACTCATGACTTTATTCTTATGTCAGTGAACTCCCTCGGAACACGAGTCTTGGTTGATTGACTAAGTGAGTTCAAGCCTACTTTAATTTGATTTGATTTAAGAGAGTAATTAGTAGCTTTTGTTTATGTTAATTACTCTCAATTTGATAATCAATAGTCTTTTTGGCTTATTGTTGATTAGGTTTAAAGTGTCACCAATAGGTTTATGCTTGTAGTCAGCGAATTTCCTTCAAATGTGGCATTGGCAGACTGACTAAATAAGTCCAAGCTTGTCTTAGTTTTGTTTAAAATGGTTAGCGGCCTTTGTTTATGCCAACCATCTCTAACTTAACAATCGATGACCTTTCTTCTTTGCTGTCAATTGGGATTTAGGTGTTGTCGACATCTTTGTGCTTATTGTAGAGCAACTCTACTTGATTTGAGTTTGATTCAATTAAGACTTAGTTTTGGTTCAAATCTAGTTTGATTCAATTAGATGTTCATACTTGGTTTTGGTTTAAGTTTAATTTGACTTAATTTAATATTTAGACTTGATTTTAGTTCAAGTCTAATTTGATTCAATTCTATATTCAAACATGATATTTCTTGAATTTTGATTTGATTCAATTCAGTGTTCAAACAAGATTTCAGTTCAAGTCTTTGGGTCAGGTTCAACCTTATGTTGGATCCTTATTGGATCTTTAGTCTTTATTCGATTTTGGTTTTGATCCTTATTGGATCCTTATTGAGTCTTAGATTTAACCCTTATTGGGTTCTTAATAGTTTGTTGATAGATTTTGGATCCAACCTTAATTAGATTATTACTAGATTGTTAATGGATATTAGATCCAATCCTTATTTGTTTCTTGTTGGATCCCTAGTCGATCTTAGATTCTACCTTTATAGGGTTCTTATTGAATCTTAACAGATCTTGGATTCAACTCTCATTGAGTTATTATTGCCTTCTTAATAGATCTTGGATCTAACCCTTGTTGGATTCTTATTGGATTCGTAATGGATCTTTGATCCAACCTTTAACGGGTTCTTATTAGATCCTTAATAAATCTAGGGCCTAATCCTTGATAGGTTCTTATTAAATTCTTAATGAATATTAGATCCAACCCTTATAGAGCTCTTATTGGATCCTTAATGGATCATGGATCCACCTCTCAATGGGTTCTTAGTGGATTGTTAACAGATCTTGGATCCAACCTTATTGTGTTCTTATTGGATCCTTATTGATTCTTAGATTTAACTCTTATTGGGTTTTTATTGGATCCTTAATGAATCTTGGATCTAACTCTTGTTAGATTCTTATTGGATCCTTAATGAATCTTGGATCTAACTCTTGTTGGATTCTTATTGGATCCTTAATGAATCTTGGACCCAACCCATGATGGGCTAGTATTGGATCATTAATGGGTTTTGGATCTAACTCTTAATAAAATCTTATTAGATCTTTAATGGATCTTGGATCCAATCATTATTGAGTTTTTATTAGATCTTTAATAGGTTTTTGATCCAACCCTTAATGGATTGTTATTAGATCCTTAATGGATCTTAGGTCCAATATTTATTGGGCTCTTGTTGGATGCTTAATGGATCTTGAATCCAATCCTTGATGGCTTTTCATTGGATTATTAATAGATTTTGGATCTAACTCTCAATGAGGTTTTGTTGGAATCATATTAGGTTCGAGTTTGATCCCATAATGGGTTTAGATTCTATCCCTTTATGGGTTCAGGCTTTACTTATGTAGGACCCTCATTAGGTTTGGGGTTGATCCAAGTTGTTTTAGGTTGAACCTATCTTGGACCCTCATTGGTTTGGATTTAACTTGATGTTGGTTAAGGTTCTGCCTTGGCCTTGATTTGATTTTCGTTTTGGCTGAAGTTTGATTTGGTTTTTATTTAGGTTTGGACCTTCTTTGATTTTGGTTCACATTTAGACCTAATTTCAGTTTAGTCAGAATTTGGTTTGACTCGATGAAAGTTTGGTTCAATTTTGGTTTAACCCAATTAAGATTTGGTTATTGGACCTAATTAGGCTTTGATTTGAACTAAGTTTGACCTGTTTAGGATTTGATTTGAATTTGACTTAGCTCAACTAGGGTTTGGTTTAGACTTGGTTTTACCCAATTTAGGTTTTGGTTGGAACTTGCCTTGACTTGGTGACTCAATTAGGGTTTAATGTGATCTAATTTGATTTGAGGTGACCCGATTTGAACCCAACTGGGTTCAATCTAAACTAATTAGATCTGATTTAGGGTTTGAGTCTAAGCCGATTTAATTTGGATTAAGCTAATTTGGATTTGGGTTGGCTCAATTTGGATGTGGATCCATTTTAATTGAATTTAGTCCATTAATTTGTTTGATCAATTCAGGTCCATTTGATGATTTGCTCAAATTAACTCATTTTAAATTAACCAGTTTACTTAATTTGGATAAATAAGCTTTAATTATCACCTGATTGAGTCAATTTTTTAAATAATTTATTTTAATCGATTTAATTTATCCGACATGACTTTTGAATAAATCTCTATACTAGTCCAAAATTGATTAAAAGGAACACCCTGATAGAGATAAGAATTTTTTTCTTTTTGCCCTTTTCCTTTTTTATTTACTTGGTAATGTTTTGTTTTTATTTGCTTCCTTTTTTCTTTATTTGTTCTTTCCCATTTCCTCCTCTCCTCCTATTTTGCCCGCGTCGACAGCTGAGAAGCACTCCACCAGGTTCTTCAATTCATGTGGGTGGCAGCAGTGCATAGCTAGAGCAGCAGGTGGCAGAGCCCGGTGCGGTGGGGTTGCCCTCGCAAGTGCCTGATGACGAAGAGGCCAGATCAAAGGGGCAGTGAAGCAAGCGACGACATGAGCCAGCACAGTGGTGAGGCGAGGTTGGCATGGGGCTGTGGCGAGGCTAAGACGGCTGGAGCGAGGCCGGAGTAGGGAATAGTGCGGCAGAGTGGTACGGCAGGGGGGCAAAGTGGGTGATGAAGAAGACATTGGTGTAGGTCAGCATAGCAGGGATGTGGCAAGGTTGGAATGGCAGATATGTAGTACGGAACCCATCGGCTAGGCATAAGGCTGTAGGCTACTATGAGCTAGAAGCTGGGGCGCTGGAGCCATCCTGCAAGGCAGCAATTGGGTCATATGGCCACCAAAAAGTAGCGACTAGGGTGGCGGAGCATCGCCTAATGGTGACGAGTGGCATGAGCACCCCTCCTACATGTGACCAATGGTGGATCAACATGTGCGGAGGTTAAACAAAGGTGGGTAGTAGTGGTGGCGCATGGTGGGCTGCTTGTAGTTGGGCACGACTATGTCATGAGAGCCACGCCGGAGCACGGGGAGAGCTGCTGGGCTGGAGGTGGCAGTTGGAGGGTCGTGTTGCATGGTCACTGGAGCAGCTCGAGTGGCGCCAGCCAAGGAAGAGGAAAGCAGTACGATTGCTAGGGTGTGAGTGAATGTAGGGCTTGTGGGTAAAGCTGCGGGGTGCTACTACAATAGAGAGAGTGCAGTGATGGGGTTGGAAGCAGTCATCCGCAGGTCACGGGTAGCTGAGCAGAAATAAGAGAGCCATGAGGAGCAGAAATAACTACAGGGGGTGTCTCGACAATGGTTCAGATCAGGGTGCCCAAACCTGGGTTTCGGGCACCAAAAAACCTCCAGCTTCAGCAATAGATCAATGGAGATGTGAGTAGGTACCAGCGATGGAGGTGGCACAACATGACTGCAGATTTGGGCATCTGGTTCTAGAGGTTTGGGCAAACGATGACAATGATGTACCAATTTGTTTCATTCCTGTATCCTGTTCTCTGTTTCATGCTTCATGTCTCGTTGATCGACAGGCTCTAATCTTTTTTCCTTCTGATCTTTGCATGGTTTTATAGGGGCAAACAAATCATCAGATTGGATGGATCTTTATTTTAAATTTTGAATGAACCTAATAATGTGGATGTAGATATGGTTGTGGATGTGTTTAGATTTCTGATTTGTATAATCTTTTGGCTGGAAATAAGGATTTGGATAAGATATGTATCATCTAGGGATATTACACAATATAAAGGGTTATTGGCAATTTTGTTGTCTTTCAGGTAGTAGTTTATAATTTTCATAAACCCAAGGATTTTTTCATAAAAAAAGCTTGTTTGTAAAATTTAAAATTTTCAAAATCATTTTTTGCAAAATTTTATTTACAAAAATAATAAAATTTTGATTTATTTGTAAATAAAATTATTAAGAGTTTGTTTGTAATTTTTAAATTCTGAGGAATCCAACTAAAATTTGAGATCAAATTTAACTTAAATTTCGGTCCATATCTTGCTCAAATTTCAGTCTATATCTAACTCAAATAGGAAATAGTCTATAATTCTAACTCTAATTTTCATGACACTTAAGAGTTGACTTGGGTTTTAAAATCTATATAAATGCCTACTTCCACCGTCAATCATTTATTACCAAAACTGGCCCAAGGGAGGTTGGCCTTGTCATGCAGCTTAGCCTAGCCGCCCACCTCTTCATTGTCGCCCCCCACAAGGATGACCTCATCATGTGGCCTCCTATCCCATGCCAACACTTCTCTACACTACCAGCTGCCTATGAAACAACCTCATCGTGCTAGCCTTTGGTTTTGTGTCAATGCCTGCTTCGCAATCCACCCCAGGCCATCCATGCCATCGTCTGCTATGCCATACCACTCTGGCCTCGCTTGCCAGTCTAGGTGGCTCTCATTGTCTCTTCTCATAGTTCAAGGTTTGATACAACAAGATCTAGCCACGAGTTTGAATAAGAGGAGCTCTAGTTAGCTATGGCTACAGGTGAAGAAAAAAAAGTAATACGGAAGAAGAAGAGATAAAGAAAAAGGAAAAATAATAACAAGAGAAGTTGCTGGTAAAAAAACTAGAGAGGAAAGAAAAGGAGAAAAAATGGAAAAAAAATTTAATTCTCTCTCATTTGCCTCAATTTGTATGCAATAAAATCAATTAGTAAAACTAGCCTAAGCAATTCCCACGAAAAACCGACTGTCATATTTATGGCGTAAGGGATTCTTTCGAAAATCTCATCACTGTATTTTGACCTAAGAGATTCCTTACAAAACCTGACCATCATATTTTTGGTTTAAGGGATTCTTTTAGAAATGAGAATACTATACTTTAGACATAAGAGATTTCTTCAAAAATTTAAATATCGTATTTCTTACTTAAAGGATTTTTTTGGAAACTCGAATGCTGTATTTCTTATTTAAGAGATTCCTTCGACAACTCAAAAGCAATATTTTTGGCTTAAGGGATTCCTTTTGGAACCCAACCATAAATCATAGAAACTAAAATTAAATTGATTAAAACCAAATTAAATCCAAATCTGAATTAAAGCTAACTCAGATATAAACTTGAACCAAAACTAAATCGAGTCAAACTTGAACCAGAACATAGTCTAACCTAAACCAAAATCCAACAAGGGGCCAATAATGGTGGAACCCAAATCTGATTAGGGTCCAACAAGGATCAAATCTAAACCCCTTAAGGGATAGAATCCAAAC
Organism: Trichopus zeylanicus subsp. travancoricus; assembly: GCA_005019695.1. NCBI lineage: Eukaryota > Viridiplantae > Streptophyta > Magnoliopsida > Dioscoreales > Dioscoreaceae > Trichopus > Trichopus zeylanicus. The sequence goes on from RXID01014969.1 coordinate 255,586, forward strand.
CCACCATGGGTCCAACCAAAACCCAATATAGGTTAAACTCAAAATCCATTAAGCAGCTATTAAGTGTTGGATCCAAAAATCCACTATAGATCCAATAAGAACCCGATAAGCCTTAGATTCAAGATCCATTAAGGATCCAATGAGAATCCAATAAGTGTTGGATCCAATATTCATTAAGGATCCAACAAGAACCCAATAAAAGTTGGATTGAAGATCCATTAAAGATCCAATAAAAACCCAATGAGAGTTGGATTTAAGATCCATTAAGGATTCAAGAAGAACCTAATAAGAATTGGATCCAAAATTTATTAAGGATCTAATAAGAACCTAACAAAAGTTGAAATTCAAGATCCATTAAGGATCCAATACAAATTCAATACAGGTTGGATCCTACATTAATTAAGAATCTAATAAGAACCAAAAAATGGTTGGACCCAAGATCCAATAAGGATCTAATAAGAACCCACTAAGGGTCAAATCCAAAATTGATTAATGATCTAATAAGAACCCAATAAGGGTTGGATCCAAGATCCATTAAGGATCTAATAAAGGTTTAATAAATGTTGGATCTAAGATCTATTAAGGATCTAATAAAAATCAAATAAGGGTTAGGTCTAGTATCCAATAAGCATTTAATAAGAACCTAATAAGAGCTAGAACCAATATTCATCAAAGATCCAACAAGAACCCAATAAGGGTTGAACAAAGATTAAATAAGGATCAAGTCCAAGGTTCGATGGGCATCCATTAAATAGATCAAACCTTACTTGAATCAAATCATATTAGACTTGAATCAAAATTAATTCTAAACATCAAATTAAATCAAATTATACTTGAGCTGAAACCTAGTCTAAATATCAAATTGAATTAAATCAAACTTGAACAAAAATCAAGTTTGAACATCGAAATAAGTTAAATCAAACTTGAATCAAAACCAAGTATGAACATTGAAATTGAATCAAGTCAAACATGAACCAAAACAAAATCTGAATGTTGACTTGACTTGAATCAAATCAAACTTAAACCAAAATCAAGTTTGTGTCTTATTAATGTTAAATCAAGTAGAGTTAGTTGACAATAGGCACAAAGGTGTTTACAACATATCAAGCTGAATCGACAACAAATCAAAAAGGATGGTCATCTAATGTGAAATCAAAGATGGTTTGCGTAAGACAAGGCCATTAGCTATTCTTTAAAAAAAAAAACTAACTAAGGTAGGCTTGAACTCAATCAGTCAATTAGCCAATGCCGTGTTCTATGGACATTCATTGTGAAGGCAAATAAGTCACCTTGGGGGGTGGGGGTGGGTGGTGTGGATGGGTGATTTAGGTTTTGAGAATCAATGCAACTTTTTGAGATAAAATCTAAAATTGATTTAATCCAAGTCAAAAGTGCATTAATAAACAAAATAAGATAGAAGATAGAGTACATTGATATTTAATATGGTTCGAAGACCAATTACTATTACTCCATGATATTTGCCTCGATTTTGAGGACTTCAACTCTTTCACTAAGAGTGTTACTTCATCAATGAAGCCAACCTCGTACAATTTTCTTGCTCTAATAGGCAAGATTACTCCAAACCAGAGTTAGTAACTCTTAACCACTCCAAACCGATTATGTACCAGACATCTAGTTCACTCTTGAACTAAAAACTTAATTTTTAGTCTGACTCAACCAGACATCTGGTTTAGAATCAGACATCTGGTTCAGTTAGAAAAGCTCTGTTAGGAGCTTTCTATAGTATTCTTATGCAACTTTGAACACTAAATAATTTATCTCAAACAAGCTTTCAACATGACTCAAAAATAAAGAAAAGTTAGACCTAGTCGATGTCAATTTCTCGAGTTGCCTTGGCCTTGCTTGGGTCACTCATGGATCTTCAAGTGGTTTCTTTACCTCCAAGTCATCTTTATATCTCATTAAGCCATTCTCACTATTCTACAATTGTGCTTCTCCTTTTCCTTGAAGCTTTCAAATATTTCCTTGAAAGCTTTAAGTATTTTGGCTAAACACAACTCAAGTAAATCATTAAATTATTAAATATCATTTGGTCATAATCAAAACTAGAAGGGACAACAATCTCGTCCATTTTTATGAAGTCAAATATACAAAACCATACATAAAAACTTAAGCATAGGCAGCATGTAAAAACATAAGATCATGAGAATATCCAACATAGATTAATGCACCATAATAGGTCAATATAGCTCTGGCCTTTTCCCCTTTTTGTCATCAATAGAATGGGACTCATCCATGCATAAATGGACAAAGTGTCCCTTTTAACTTCAATGAGCACAACTTGAATACGTACTAATCACCAAACAATAATAATAAAAAATGATACCACAACCTGGATAATCAAGATTATGCTCCTCCTAAGTTGATGTATTAGATGAGCGTGATATCCAAGAGATAAGAAGAAGAAGAAACAATATCCATATTAAGATCCAAAACATCAAATCACAAAGTACGAGTTATAAACTAGAGTCCATATTTTAAAATTATAAATCATCAAATTATAAAACTCCAAACCATAGAGAAATAAGTCAGAGACCCAAAAACACTAAACCACAATCCATACATGAAGAAAAAGGTCCACAAACTCTAGAACTAGAAAAATAGGAAACTCTCAATCTAGGAGTTGGGTCCTACAGGCAGTCGAGGAGTTGAGTGATTCATAAGGGAGCAAATCATCTCTGAGAGTCCATCTAGGGATATGAGCAACATACTAGATATCTCGTCTATGGAGGTTCGAAGATGAGTCACCTGCTCAGCAATTGACTGTGCTAGGTCCTCCAAGTATGTAAGCTTGGCAACAAAGTCAATCTTGGACTCGGTGGATGAGGCATGGTAGGTCCAACGCATCCATAACTCTCTTGGGGACTGTGCTTTGTGGCCTCAAGCTTTGCCGCCTTGGTCTGTTCATCACCACCCTCCCCCTGGATCCAAGAAACTTTGTGCAAAGTGAAGCCCATCCAAAAGAGAGTGGAGCGAGAGAAGGTATGAGCTAGAGAGGGGTCACACTAAAGAGCAAGTGCACCAAAGTTTCTAAGAATCAAGGTGATGAAGCTAGGAAAGCCGAGGGTGCATGTGAGTGTTGGGTATAATAGTCCATATGGTGAATAATGATGTGAGGTAGACATACTATATGGCCAGTCAGAATATAAAAGATAAGATATAACTAAGTAAATGAGACTTCATTTCTATGATCACCTTTGGGAAGAATGGTATAAGCAAGAATCCAATGAAGAATGTAAGCTCTAGGTGGGAGAAGGGTAGAATGAAGATTTTGCATGGCCTCGCCCCAGTTTCCCCCAAAGATGGTCTCAATAACTAACTAATAAGAGGGAATCTAGTCAGACCATCTATGGGTTAGAATTAGTCTCACCCCCTATAGTAGGTATACCAAGAATAGAACCTAAGAAAATAGGGGTAATAGCTATTTGCCTATCACCATAAAAGGTACCATAGGAGTTAGTGTTTTCATAAAAATTGGCATTTGAATGGAAGATTTAGATATCATAATCATAGTAGATTTCACGTTTAGTTAAGAGGATTGTCCAACTTTGAGCATTAAAATGGGTTTTAAGATCGAGAGAATGAAGATCATCAAAATCAATGGTGCGAGGAACAACAATATGAGAGTTTGCAAATTTTGTTTGAAATCGAGTAAAGGATTCTAGGGAAGTGATTTTGGGGGGGCTCTTGAATCTCTTGGCCATTGGAGGAGGAAAACTTGAAATAGAGGAGTGGGAGAAGATATCGAAGAAGATGGGCCCAAATTAAGGTAGAATGCCTTGGATCACCAAAGGGGGTGGCCGGAGTGCTCAAGTGGGTCGTCGGAGCGAAAACGCTCATGAAGGTGAAGAAAAAAGGATGGCACCTAGGGTTCAAAAGTTCAAAATTGGACCCCCACCACCTCATATCAGACGTTTGGTTCATCAATTAAATGTCTGACAATAAGTAAAAGCATATACAGAATTGCCATATCGAATGTTTGGTATGAAAATGGACATCTGATAGGATGTCTAGCAATGCAAGATTGTTCATAATCAGATATTTGATTTAGAGAGAAATCGTTAGATAATAAAAGTGATGAAAAGCAAAGTTGAAACTACAATTCCAAAGGTTCGAGAAAATCATGAAATTTTTGCAATACTAATGGCATTCCAAATAAAACAAAACCACATCTCATCCAAAAGTTTTGTAAAAATATCCATGAGTTGATGATCAATTTCAAGTAACATCAATGAAATATCCTTTTCAAAATATGATCTCATATAAAATGATGGCAAATATCAATATGCTTAGAACGAGAATGTATTACTAGATTTTTTGACAAATTAATTGCACTAGTATTGTCATAGTAAATTTGTACATTTGAAAAAGTATAACAAAAGTCTTGAAGTGTTTGTCTCATCCATAATATTTGAGAACAATAACACACTGTAGATACGTATTTAGCTTTGACAGTAGAAAGACCCATTGAGTTTTATTTCTTAGAACTCTATGAGACATGAGATTTTTTAAGAAACTAGCAAGTGCCGCTAGTACTCTTTCTATTTACACAACATCCGGTATAGTTTGCATCATGAAAGCCAATCAAATCAAAACATCCCTTGGATATCATAATTCTAAGTCTAGTGTGTCCTTAAAAATATCTAAAAATATATTTTATAGCAACTAGATGTGATTTCCTAGGATATGATTAAAATCTAGTACATAAAAAATACTAAACATGATATTGGGTCTACTTGCAGTAAGTATAGCAAACTACCAATCATACTTCTATACCACTTTCATCAACATTTTCACCATCTTCATCTTTGTCTAACTTAGTTGAGGGGTTCATTGGTGTTCTTATAGCATTGGCTTCATCCATGTTGAAGTTTTTAAGTAGTTCTTCGGTGTATTTGGCTTGGTTGACGAAGATCCTATTATTCATTTGTTGTACTTGGAGACCAAGGAAGAAGTGCAATTCTCCCATCATACTCATCTCAAACTCCTTCATTGTGTTTGCAAATAGCTCACAAAGGTTTTCATTAGTAGCATAAAATATAATATCATCGATATAAATTTGTACTATTAATAAGTTATTATTCATGTTAAGAAGGAATAGTGAGTGTCAATGTAACCTCTTTCAAAACCATTTGATACTAAAAAGGAACTAAGTCTCCCATACCTCTTGGAGCTTGCTTAAGACTGTATAAAGTCATTTTCAATTTTAAAACATGATTTGGAAAATTCAAATCTTCAACTCTGGGAGGTTATTCAATATAAACCTCTTTGGATAGAAACCCATTCAAGAAAATACTTTTTACTTCAAGTTGAAACAATTTGAAATCTTTATGACAAGAAAATGCAAGCAAAATCTGAATAGATTCCAAACCAGCAATGGGTGCAAAAGTCTCTTCAAAATCAATTCCTTCAATTTGGTTGAAACCTTTATTCACTAATCTAGTCTTGTTTCTAATCATGACACCATGTTCATTTAGCTTGCTCCTATAGACCCATTTGGTACCAATAATTGGGTAGTCCTTTGGTCTTTGAATAAGCTCCCAAACTTGATTCCGCTCAAATTGATTTAGTTCTTCTTATATGGCAAGAATCTAACTTTCATCTTTTCAAGCTTCCTCAAGGTTCTTGGGTTTTATATGAGAGAGAAATGCAATGTGATTTAGATTATATTTAAGTCTTGATGAGTTCTTACCCCTTGATCGATATCACCTATGATTTGATCTATTGGATGATTTTTCTTGAATCTCCACTCTTTGGGTGGCTCCTTGCCATGCTCTTGCTCTTTTGGCTTAGTGTCTCTATCATCAACATTCTTTGTGTTTGGTCCTTTACTAGTCTCACCATTCTTTCTTTCTGAGATTTGTAAGTCATCCATCCTTTTGGAGATCTCTACATCATCATCAAAAGATTTTTTCTCCGAGTGATAGTTAGATTTATCAAATTCAACATTAATGAATTGTTTAACAAACAAAGTAGTGTTGTTGAAGACTCTAAATTCTATAGACCTAGATGAATATCCAAGAAATACACCTTCTAAGTTTTGGAGTCAAAATTTTGACAAATGATCTTTTGTATTTAAAATAAAAAATTTGCAATAAAAAATATAAAAGTATGCAATGTTAGGATTTTTTTTATTCCACAACTCAAATAGAGTTTTATTGAGAATAGAGCAAATACATACCCTATTCAAGATATATTAAGTTGTGTTAGCAGCCTCCGTCCAAAAATATTTCGGTAAGGAGTACTCATTAAGCATGACTCTTGTCATCTTTTGAAGAGATTTATTTTTTCTTCGAACAATTTCATTTTGTTCTGGAGTGTGAAGAGCCAAAACTATGCTCAATACCATTTTCTATGCAAAAATCTTTGAATCAATGATTTTCAAATTCTCTTCCATGATTACTTCTAATTTGGAAATCAAGTAACCTTTCTCGTTTTGAATATGTTTTGCGAAACTAACAAATGCATCAAAAGAATCCCTTTTATTGTCAAGAAATAAGATCCATGTAAATCTTGGAAAGTCATCAATAATTATGAAGTCATGGTTTTTACCTCCTAGACTTGTAGTCCCTACAGGTCCAAACAAGTCTAGGCGTAGGAGTTAAAGTGGCTTTGTAGTTGACACCACCTTTTTGGGTTTATGTGAGAAATTCACTTATTTTCTCATTTGGCACACATCACATACTTGATTCTTGACGAACTTGCCTCAAGTAATCCTCTCACAAGCTCCTTTTGGTTGACTTTGGCAATCACATCCATGTATATATATCCAAGTCCCCTATACCAAAGCCACTCATGATTCTCGTGGGCTACAAAATATTTTTCTATATTAAGGTCATCTTGATCAATGGTATAAATATTTCAATTATGATGTGTCATGCCCCGAAACTAAGATGTAGCGAGTGTCGTATACCCGCCTACACAGCATGTATACAAGGCTCATCTTGTATAATTATAAAGTATAAATTTTTCTAACAATTTTGTAACCTATAACAATAATCTTAGCATATACTACTAACATCTAACATAATATAACAAACTAATAAAAAGCACACCTAAAATTAGGGGTACTGAAACCATAAGTTAAGAATGTAAGTAAGTCACAAGAGTCCAAATAATCAAATAATATAATTCATAGCTAAATTCCAGAACTCAAAATATCCTAAATAATCACTTATTCTTTCTAATAAGAAATAATATCTAGAAATAATCTTGTAGAGTGTCATAACATGTTTTCTATCTTAACATGACCCAATTTTGTAGGTCAAGTGGTGCCCTTACCCAAAGTGGGATGAACCTCTGCTAGTGCATAGTCATATCCTCTTCATTTGTGATGTGCCAATGATATGCTTCTCTTTGGTTGCACGATACCCTGTGAGCCACAAGGCTCATCAGCTCGGTATCCATCTCTTATTCCCTATGATTCACTAGATAGCTTTGCTTCTGGGAGAGGCTTATGAGAGGCGGATGGATGGAGTTGAGTGGGCCAGGATATCTGAGAAGGATACTGCATACCAAGGATGGTATAAATCAATTTTTGGTAGTAAGTCACATTTCATTCCTCACCCTTCCTTTGTACCTTGGACGTATACATCAGAGGTTACCCTACTCCTATTGATGTATCATTTGTTTTATATGACATACTTTGTTTTATTTAGACACCAACTACCCTGGCTCAATTGATGTTCAACTTAGAACTTTGAGGCATAGAAGTGATGAATCTCAAAGTGGATGTGTAGAGCTTGGAATAGCAGAGAGCCAAGCTGATAGTTGATTTGGAGCAGTGGTAAGTTTTCTCCTCACATTTTCTTCTTTCTTTCTCTCCTTATTATCATCATGGTTTGTGTTCTTTTCCAGCATGAGGATTGCACTATTTGACGAGGTTTTCTTCTTGCAATCCCAATCCTTACTAGAGTCAAGTGGACTGGGATGTCCATATTCTATGGTATATTCGTCCCTTCTTCTCCTTTTCTCCTATCAAGGCGTCTAATGATCCTTTTTTGTTTTTAAGCAGCTAGAGATTGAGGTTGTAGATTGGAGGTCTTGACTAGCAACATCCAAGCATGAGTTGGATGTTCATCATGTCATGCTTGAGTGAAATCAAGAACTATTTAACCTTCTTAGAGAGTGCCATTCAGGGCTTCCAAGGCCACTTCACATCATCATTGACTTTCCCTTTACTCCTAGCCTTATATTTCTTTCAAAGGTCTTTCCCCTATGAGAGAAGAGAATTTGTCATCTTTTTTTCAATGGAAACATTTCTTAAGTACATAGCATTCAAAGGGCCACAAAGTACTTCCCCTTGTGAATTGGTCAACTTATAAGCATTACTAAAATAGGCTCTTGTAGTCACATATGGTACCTCCCAGTGGGGTTCAACTTTCCTTTGTCCATCAATAGGCCGACACACTTCAGCACCAAGTCCCCTATCTTGAACTTGTGTTTGATCACCTTTTTCTAGTAGAATTAGGATAGTCACTGTTGGTAAGTTATGCATGATTAATTGCACTCAATTGTCTTTCAGCTAGTAGTTCAAGCTAGCTATGAAGGAACTCCTATATCTTGATTAGACTTAATCCATTATGCATTACTATTCTAAGTAGTGGGATTTAAATATTATATGGTACTATTGCCTCCATTGCCAATATTGGTTTCAATGAGGTTTGACCCTTGGGGCACATATGAAAGTACAATAACCCAGGGTAGTAGGGAGATCAATTGTGCAACCTGATAGAAAAATACATACTTAAGTCCCACATTTGCTGTGAGAGGAATTGTGGCCCAATGTATGTTATACTCATTTTTGGCACCCCAAATCAAGCTAGCATGTTGCACCTAATGAATTGAGCAATGTCATTTCTTTGAGCTCCTAAAACATTTCAGTTTCAACCTATTTAGTAAAATACTTAGTTGTAGTTAGGATGAAACCTTTCCTGCCACCAATGGTATTCTCTGAAAGTGGTCCAACTACATCCATGGCTCACATTAAGAATAACCATGGTGTTGATAGAGTGTGGAGAGAGGATGCAGAAACATGGATCTTGTTAGCATAGCTCTAGCATTCTTGGCATCTTCTTACAAAGTCCCTACAATCTTTCTCCATTTGTGGGCCAATAATGCCCCATTTTGATGATCAATTTGGGCCAACATCTGTGCATTAATGTGACTTCTACATACTCCTATCTAAGCTTCCTTGAGGATTTGGGTGGACTCCTTCTCATCTAGGCACCTAAGTAGGATCCCATTGAATGACCTTTTGTAATGGGTGTCATCTAGGATCATATCAAGTTGCCATCCTAAAAAACTACTTCATGCATCTTTGGTAGCATACTCAGTTAAAACTCTGTATCTTAAAAATGTTTTGATGTCATAAAGCCAAGGGTTCTCATCATCATAGATATTTACCAGCTCCATTAGGAAGTTGTGAGCTACAACTTTGGGTTTGTGTAACTCTTTCTATCTTTGAATAAGTGGGTTACTTGAATTGAGTATTGATTGTGGGTTCTTTTGGAGAAGGATTAGGCCTAGTGGGCTGCCAATGGGGCTGTGAAATGCAGATCTGAATGAGGCTAGGGCATCTACTAGCATGTTACTAGTTTAGGGGACATAGGTGATTGTAACCCTCTCAAACTAGTTAGTCAAGAAGAAGGCTAAGTCATGATATTCTGAAAGCTTGGTATTTTTGGTGTAGTATTAGCTCAAAACTTATAGGATGATGAGTTTCAAGTCACCTTTGATCCTACGGTATTGAACTCCTAGAGAAAGCACTAGATGCATTCCAATTATGAGTGCCTCATACTCGACTTGATTGTTGGTGTAGGAAAATTCAAGTTGATATGATCGGGGAATAAAAATTCCTTCAGTTGTGATTAGGATGATGCTTATTCCTCCACCAGCTTGATTCAATGCATAATAAAAGTACAAAGTCCATGTCCTAGGGTGGTCTTCATTTGAAATAAGCAAGATCAACTCATCAACGAACAACTTTTGAGTCAAGCTATGGAAGGCAATGGAAAATCGGCAAGCTAATCAGCTGTAGCTTGCCCCTTAACTATCTTCTAGGCTACAAACTCAAGGTCAAACTCATCTAGGATCATCTACTACCTTACAATTTGTCTTGAAAATATTAGCTTCTCAAACATGAATTTAATTGGATCTATCTAAGACAAGATGAGCACTTTGTGAGCCATAAAATAATGTCTTAGCTTTTGGGAGGTTTAAACCACAACCAAACAAATCTTATCCATCTTATAATACTTCTTCTTGTATTCCAACATGGTTTGACTAAGGTAGTATATCGCTTTATCTTTTCTACCTTTGATCTTCTAGCACCAACAGGATGTCGATTGACTTGGTGATAACCACATATAGGATTAGTGGCTGTCCTATGATTAGCACCATGAGGATTGGTGGCTTGAGCAAATACCTCTTGATCTGGTAGAAGGCCTTCTAACACTCTAGGGTCTATTCAAACTGAGCTTCTCCTTTAAGCATCCTGTAAAATAGGAGATATTTTTTAGAGTGTTGAAATATAAACCTTCGCATGAGTTGCAATCTCTTGATTAGTTTGTGAAGCTACTTTATGTTCTTTGGAGGTGGCATTTCTATAATGGCCCATGTCTTTGTTGGATCAACTTCAATTCTTCTACTCATTACCCTGAAAAAAAGCAACTTGCCATACGAAACCCCAAATATGCACATCTTTAGGTTCATCCTTAGTTGATGCTCCCATTATTAGTGGAGAACTTCCTTTAAAGCCAAAATATGCCTCTCTCTGGTTCAGGATTTGACTAGAATATCATTAGCATATACCTTCATGCAATTGTGGATCATGCCATTGAAGATTATTGTCATGGCCCATTGGTATGTTGACCCAACATTCTTTAGTTCAAAAAGCATGACCACATAATAGTATAAGTCCTCAAGTAGTAGTAAAGGAAGACTTGTCTTCATGATTTGGTGCGAGATGTATTTTGTAGTATCCCAAATATCCATTCATGAAAGATAACATCTCATGCCCATACATGTTATCAACCAAAGTGTCGATGTGAGGAAGGGGAAAGCCATGGGCTGAAACTTCAAGCCCAAAGACTAAATTGGGCTGCATCGGTCGATCAATTCTTCAATTGATCCATCGGTTTTGATAAATTGAGACCAGTGTGACCTTTTGACCGGTCAACCAATTTCATCATTAGTTGTTAGGTTTGGGTTGAGATCAACAAATCTGAAAATAGATCCCTCTCTACTCAGCGTAAGGCCAGCCTACAAACTCACCCAAAAGCCATTCTGACCAAGGCTCAACCTATGAGCTCACTTAAAAGTCAATTTGGCATAAGGCTAACCTGTGGCTCGTGAAAAAGTCATTCTAACCAAGGGCTAGCTTGTGAAGTCATATGAAAATCAACACAACCTATGGCAAGTTTGTGGGCTTGCTCAAAAGCCCTTCTAACCAATGGCCAGCCTATGCACATGCCCGAAAGTTAATTTGGCCAAAGGCTAGACTACGGGCTTGCCCAAATGCTAATTGAAACTAAAGGCCAACCTATGACTCACCTAAAAGTCTAATTGAGTTTCGAGCTAGCCTATGGGCTCACTCAAAAACCAAATTCTTATTAAAGGCTAGCCTATGGGTCACCTGAAAATTAACATGACTCAAGGTCAACCTGCAGGCTCACCCTAGAGTTATTATGACAGCTCGAGGGCTCTCGAACAAGAATAAATTGATAAAATATGAATCAACCAAATTAAAATAACTTAGCCAAATTGAACACAAGCTAATTTAGCTAAAACAAATGAACAAAACCAAACTGACTCAAACGAAATACCAAATGAACCTAAATGGATAGGAACAAGTGGACTGAAACTAATCTAAATGAGCAAAATCATCTCTACTAATCAATTAGTTCATCAACTGGCCATCCAATCCTAATGAACCCAAACTACATGTCCTTTGTTGATTGACTGGTACCCCAACTAGTCATCTGATTTTGGTAAAGCCCCAAAGGAGATTCTCTTTGGTGGATGATGAGCATCTGAATCGGTCATTCAATTTTGATGAACCTGAAATAATATCCCTCTCAACAACTCAACTAGTTGCCCAACAAGTCCTCCCTTTCAGTTAGAAAACTAATGATCTAAGGTCTAAATTCAACTTTAATTGGGTCAAGCTTTAATTGATCTAAATTGGATTAATTCATATTCAAATCAAGTTAATTTGAAACTAAAAGATGTTCAAATTGAACTCTAATTAAGTCAAATAACATTCAATGTAAATCAAAACAAATTCTCATTGAACTCTAATTGAGCTGAACTAAAACAAATTTGAATTAAAATTTGATTAAGTCAAACCGCATTCAAACTAAATCAAAACAAATTCGAATTAAACTCTAATTAAGTCAAACCACATTCAAATTAAATCAAAATAAATTCTAATTGAATTCAAATTAAAGCCAAATCGAGTCAAGCCAAGTTCGAACCAAGTTCCAACTCGGTCAAGTCAAGTTTGAACCAAGCCCTAGTAGTGTCAAGTCGAGTTATAACCAAGCCCCAACTAGGTCAAGCCAAGTTTGACCTGAACCATAATCAGGTAAAAACAAACTCAAGTTCAAGTTCAGGCCAAGTTTGAATCAAACCCTAATCAAAATAAACTAAGTTTAAACCGAACCTACAGGTCAAGCCAAACTTCAACCTGAACCCAAACAAACCTAAACTAGAATAGGTCAAACTTGAACCATAACAGGTCAAAACTAAGCCATAATAGGTCAAATCTAAACCAAGAAAAATCAAACCTAGACCCAAACCAAGTTGAATCAAACCAACTTGAACTTGAACTTAAGTCCATTTAGGTTTGAACCCATACCCAAACCAATTAAGAGGTTGAACCTAGGTCCATCAAGAAACCAATCAGGGTTGGACTAGAAATCAAGTCAAGGTTAATCAATAACAAACTCAAAGTCAGTGATGACACTTCATTGATAATATGCCAGTAAGACTGTCAATTATCAAATCAAAAGAGGTTAACCACCAACACATTCAAAACTATTGGCCACACTATTGGCCACACTTCAAGCTAAACCCAACAAGACATTGGTAACACAATCAAAAGAATTTAATTATCAAAATGCTCAAATCTATTAGATGCACTTCAAACTAAACCCAACAAGCCATTGGTAACATAAATCAAAAAAGTTAATTGCCAAAACACTTAAAGTTATTAGCCACACTTCAAGCTAAACCCAACAAGCTATTGGTAATGCTATCAAAAGAAGTTAATCGCCAACATGCTCAAAGCTATTGGTCACAATTCAAGATAAACCCAACAATTCATTGGTAATGCTATCAAGAAACGTTAATTGCCAAAACACCCAAAATGATTAACCACATTTTGAAGTTATACCCAACAAGCCATTGGTAATATTATCAAAAGAAGTTGATTGCTGAAACACTCAAATCTATCAATCACACTTCAAGCTAAAGCCAACAAGTTGTTGGTAACAATATTAATAGAAGTTAATTGCCAACATGCTCAAAGTCATTGGCTACACTTCAAGGCTAAGCCAACCCCAAAAGTCATTGGCAATGCCTTAGATCTCAAAAGGGTAACATGAGCCAAGGTAGTGAGCCACACCCTAAAATGAAGCCAAGGATCAAATCAAGACCCATTTGAGTTAAATTCTACTTAATCTGGCACACAGGAGTGGGATAGTGGCATGCATCAAGCTTCTACCACTTTCTATCTCATCTTCTTTCATGTCCCTCCAAGAAATGATTTAAATCTTAGTAGGGCCAGCTGACATGAGCTGAGACAGTCAGTCACACCTTGGAATCAAGACAAGTTATCTGCATCCACCAAGGATCAAATTAAGACTCATTTGGGTCAAGTTCCACTTGATCGAGTACATAGGAGTAAGGCAGTGATGCACATCAAGATTCTCCCACTTCCCCTCCTATCTTCTTTCATGCCCCACTGGGTGACATTTCAATTCTTAGTAGGGTCAACTAACACAAGCCAAGATAGTCAACCACACTCTAGAATCAAGCCATGTTATAAGCATCTACTAAGGATCAAACCAAGATCCAACTCCACTCAGTCCAGCAGCACACAAGAGTGGATTTGCAGTGTATATCAAAGCTTCTTTTCTGTCTTCTTTTCTCATTTCATATTATTTCTGATTATAAATTTAAATTCTTTAAATTATAAAGTGAGAGTATACCTTTAGTTAAGCCATATACGTTCTCTTAAATCAATCAAATCATACTTTGTTTCTTTTGTGTCTCTATTTTATTAGCTATGTATCTCACTTTAAGAGGTTTCAGATAATTATTGAGATAATTAACAATAGGAGCTTACACCTATTTGAAGTCATGTTCCTACAATACTTGATTGTGCACTCAAACCACTATAAAATTTGATTTGTTGTCTTGAGATTACTCCTCGAGATATTAGCCACCCCAAGTGATCAATTTTGGTCCCAAAACTAGAACAATGTTTGCTATCCACTTTGGATAGAGGGCTATACTTATGAACTTAGCTTGATGGATCTTGTTGATTTCCACCTTTACTTTGTGCATAATGTCTAGATGTTGTCATCTCAACTTCTGCTTGTATAGCCTTGCATCATCTTTCAAGGTGATTTTGTGTTCCACTAACCCTCTATCCACTCTTGGCATATCCTCATTTGTCCATACGAACACATATTTGTACCCAATGAGTGCTGATATCTGTTGATCTTCAAATTTACTTGGTAAGGTTGCACTGATTAGGATCAGCCTAGGGTTCTCGAGTGACCCTAGATTGGCTTCCTTAGTTGGTTCTGCTATTGTAGCAATTTTTTCAGCCAATCTCCTAAGTGCCTCTATGAAGTCATTGAGTTTATCATTTTTATCTTCCACTTTTTCAAACTCATAGACCCCAAATGAGTCTTGATGTTGGCCCCTTGTGTAGATCAAGAAGGGGTTTATCAAGACAAAACACATCCTCCTTTCGAGCTAGGTCCAGGAGAGGTTGTTGACCAATTTCAAATATGTTAATCACATATTCTAGAATGCAAGTATGAAAATTTCCTAAATCTATCCTATTACAATATTCTAGTAATAAGAAAGAAAATAAATATAAACAATAGAGTGGGCTCTCCTCTAGGGGAGGAGAGGGTGGCCTTGGTGTCATCATGAGGTTGTGCTCCACGTTAGGTAAGGTGGTAGATCACCTTCTTCACGTATGAACAGTTGATCAATCCCACTCACAACACTTTGGAGGTTGTCATCTTCACCATTTGGGTCAAAAGTAGGGTTGTAGTGGCATGCTTAACTTGTTCAATGGTGAAATGTGACTTGAGCATCTAAGTTAGAGGCAAATGTCAATCCAAGCCTTTGAAGGAATAAAGGAGGCAATTATTCTTCTTGCACTCCCTCCATGAGAAGCCAAGACTGTCCTTTCCTCTTGAAACTCCTTCAGAAAGTGGTTCATTCTCACCTTAGTTTTTTCTACCAAGCCCTTGACCAAGTTGGTAGTCAATCTTGAACATTATTTTCCATGTCTTATCGAGGTGAGGAGGGTCAAAAGTTAGGGAACAAAGAATTAGATTTAAGAAATATAGAGGAGAGGTTATTTCTTGTAGAGCTTGAGATGGCAAGAGGACAAGGATTGTTTTTTGTGGTTGTGGCAAGAGTTTCACAAAGATTAGGTTTTGAATGGGAGGAGGTTTATTGGGAGTTGGCAAAAGGACTTAGAGTGTAGTTTAGAGAGATGGCTCTATTTTATAAGCCATGATAGTGGGTACTTTGTAAATCACATGGCAATCCTTTTCTCAAACTATTGGATCACTATGGATCTTGATGATGGCATCCTGTGAGGAACTTTCAAGCACTAGTGATAGGTTAGCAAAACTACTCCCATGTCCCTAAGCCAACACCTTCCTAGAATGAGATTATAGTATGAGGGGATGCCAAGCATGTAAAACTCTGTCTCGATCATCTTTGGACCACAAGAGACTTGTAGATGAATCCTCCCTTGGCACTTCCTATTTGAGTTATTGTACACCATTATGCTAATATTAAACTCCACCAATTGGTCTTGTGAAATGTTCATTGCTTTTAGAGTGGATACTTTGTAAATGTTCAGTGATGCTCTTGTATCCATGAGCACTATGTCAATCATTGCACTGTTGATCTAAATGGTTATATAAAGTGCTCCTCCTCATGTAGGTCTTGATTAGAAAAGGTTATATTAGGGTTTTGGAAAATAGCTTTATAAATAGTTGCTAACTTTTCTAGAGGCAAATCCTAAAACTTATCAAAAGCTTAAGAAACTTGTCAAGAACTAGTTTGATCATCATCAAAATTCAATGGGTAATAATCTCCACTTTTTAATGATGAAAAGCATACATAAAGAAAGTAATTTTGCATGCTATATGACAGAGGCGTATAAAGATAATTAGGCATGTTTTTTGCTATAAATATTAACCAACAATAAATTTAACAAGTTTCACAATTATGAATATTGCTCTCCCCCTTTGGCATCATCAAAAATATAACTCCACCTAGATAAGTGCATTACAAAGAACATGAAGTAGAGAGAAATAATAGCAAGGATTTAAATATTATTCTACTATTATCATGCATTAAGTGGTATGAAAATTTTAAGAATTAGTAAGATATTTCCTATCAACTAACCTCAAAATAATAGTTTATCAAACTTTAAAGTAATCAACATTTGAGGCAAAGGAAGTTCCCACTTAATGTATGCATAGAATGGACTAAACAAGTGATGAATCAGGAAAAGTTAAAGAGAGATTGGTACAAAATTTTTTAAAAAATTTATTTAAGAGCAAAAATTCAAGAAAAAAAATCAAAGGTTGCTAAGGAGATCGATCCATAAAGATGTTAATGCAAAGGGATCACCACATGGCTCTAATACGACCTAAAAGTGCAACTTAACATATTCTTTTGAGGGATAGTTAAAGAGCTTTTATAAAATAAAAATATAATTTTGAAGAAGATTAAATCCCCAAAAGAATTCACCAAGATAGATACTCACAATTTCATACAAATATCAATCAAACCATGATTGCTATACTATAAATAAAGAAAAAGAGAATGATAATTTGATTTATGTGGTTCGAAGACCAACCGCTCCTACTCCTCGACCCTTGCTTCACTATTGAGGACATCAGTTATCCCATTAGTGATGTCGCTTCTTGGGGCAAAGCCAAGTATTTAAATCTACTTGCAATCTGCAAGTGTTGCATCCTTCAAGTGAAGCCACGCCTGTAGAACCCCTTGCTCCTATTGAGCAAGTGACACTCTACACTAGAGCTATTATACTCTCACACTCCTAATACTTAGGAGTGTTTATAAGTGAAAAATCATAAAAATATGATATATTTGAAGCTTCCAACAAAATCTTCTCAAGTTGTGGACAAGGGCAATAGAGATTTTATATAAAATTAATAGTTTGGAGCATTCTTGGGCTAGTAGACTTGTGGGGTTTTGATGTATTCTCAAAAATAGATTTGAAGTTACTAAAACTTATTTAGAGAAGCCCAACCATGTCTATTTACACCTTTTGGGTCAAAACTAGCCATTGGTGGTAAAATTTCATAACTAATTTCACACCAATAGTTAAAAAAAATAAGCCATTAGCCATACAAAAATTTTGAACCAGATGATCGCTTATGATAACCAAATGAGGGCTTTAGGTGAGCCAAAACTAGCAAATTTACACAATTGGTCATCTGGCTACTCAGCCAATCATCTGATTGCACCAGAACAACTTTGTTTAGAGCTTCCTAATGCGACCATTACTCTAAATAATTAATATCAAAGACAAATCTTTGACTCAACTAATATAAATGAAAATCTAAACCCATGAGTTTAGAGTCTATTCTACATCTTGAACATTCTTTAAGCTCACATTGTGATCTTCATCCTTTTTGTCTTCAAGTCATTGCTTTCATCATCTTCAAACTTTAATTTTGATGCTCAATACTTCACTAGATTGGATGATCATTGCAATTCTTAAAACATATTAAAAAATTACAAAACTTGTTAAATACTAATTTGACTATTATCAAAATCCAAAGGATAACAATGTCTCTCTTTTTGATAATGACAAACTATACATAAGGAAAGCAAGTAAGCATGTTATATGATAGATGCACATAAAGATAATTCGATATGCTTTTTGCCATAACTATCAGCCAACAATAGATTTAAAAAGTTTCATAAATATGCATATTCTTGTCCCCTTTAACATCATTAAAAAGATAACTCCTCCTAGACAAGTGCATTTTAGAAAACATGGGATAGGGAGAAATAATAGTAAGGATTTAAATATGACTAGTAATATCATGCTATAGGTGATATAAAAATTTTATGCATAAGAAAGATATTCCTATCAACTTATCTCAAAATAATAGTTTATCAAAATTCAAAGTAACCAATATTTGAGGTGAAAGAAGCTCCCCCTTAATATAAGCATAGAATGGATTAAACAAGTAGTAAATAAAGAAAAAGTTGAAGAAAGATCAATGCAAAAATTTTGAAAAAATTCATTTAAGACCAAAAATTCAAGAAAAAAAAATCAAAGCTTGCCAAGGAGATTAATACTCAAGGATGTTAGTCTAAAAGCATGAGCACAAGATGCTAATACCAATTGAAAGCCCAAATTGACAACCATTAAAGGGTAGTTAAAGTGGTTTTTTAAAATAAAAAAAATATGATTTTGAATAAGATCAAATATCCAAAATAAGTCACTGGGAAAGATATTCATAATTTATACAAATAGAGAAAGGAAAGAATGACACTGTGATTTATGTGATTTCGAGACCAACCATTCCTACTCCACAACCCTTGCCTCACTCTTGAGGACTTCAATCACTCCACTTGTAATGTCACTTCTTGAGATGAAACTAAACCTTTATGTCTACTTATAATACACAAATGTTGCTTCCCTTGGGTGAAACCATGCCTATACAACCCCTTGCTCCCAACGAGGAAGTAACACTCCACACCAAAATTCCTCTCACACTCTTAACACCTAGGAGTGTTTACAAGTGAGAAAACATAAAAGATGATACATTTGAAGATCACAAAAGAATAATCTTAAGTTGGGGACAAGAGCAATGGATATTTGATATGAAATTGATAGTTTAGAGCATTCTTAGGCTACTAGGCTTGGAGGGCTATGATCTCTTCTCTAAAATAGGTATGAAGTTGTTAGAACTTATTTAGAGAAGCCCAACCATACCTATTTATGCATTATAAATCAAAACTAGCCATTGAGGGTAAAATCCTATAACTAGCTTCACTCCAATGGTAAAAAAAAGCTAGCCATTTGTCATGGCAAAATTCTAATCTGAATGACCACTTGTGATTGAACAATTGCTTCAGGTAAGCCTAAACTGGCAAATCCACATATTCAATTGTCTAGTTACCCAATTGGATGTCTGATTTTGGTAGAAGAACTCTATTAAGAGTTTTCTAACATGACAAATGTTTTAAACAATTAATCTTAAAGACAAACCTTCAATTCAACTAAAATAAATGAAAATCTAAACCTCTGAGTTTGAAATCGATCATTCATCTTGAAAATTCTTTAAGCTTCAACTTCAAATTGCGATCCTTTTTATCTTTGAGTCATTACTATCATCATCTTCAAGCTTCAATTTTGAGATTTAATCCTTAAAAAGCTTGGATGATCATTCCAAATCCTGAAGTTTATCAAAAACTTAAGAAACTTGATAATATTTTTTTGATCATCATCAAAATCCAAAGAGCAACAATCTCCCCATTTCAATGATGACAAACTATGCATAATGAAAACAAGTAAGCCTACTATATGATAGATGCACATAAAGATAATTAGACTTGGTTCCTGTTATATATATTAACTGGCAGTGGATTTAGCAAGCTTCATAAATATGCATATTGCTCTCTCCCTTTGACATTATCAAAATATAACTCTCCCTAGATAAGTGCATTACAAAGAACATAGGGTACGGAGAAATAATCACAAGGATTTAAATATGATTCTACTAATATCATGCATTAAGTGATATAAAATTTTTAAGAATGAGCATGATATTTCCTTTCAACTAGCCTCAAAATAATAGTTTATTAAAATTCAAAGTAACCAACATTTGAGGCAAAAGAAGCTCCCCATCAAAATATGCGTAGAATGGATTAGACAAGCAAGAAATCAGGAAAAGTTCAAGTGAGACCAACACAAAAAATTTTAAAATATCCATTTAAGAGCAAAATTTTTTAAAAAATCAAAGGTTGCAAAGGAGATCGATACTATCAATCCAAAAGCATGAGAATAAGGCTCTGATACCAATTGAATACCAAGTAAGCAACCTTTGAGGGTGGTTAAAAAGAATTTGTAAAATAAAAATTATAATTTTGTGGAGGTTCAAATTCTCACAAGAAGTCACTAAGAGAGATAATTGCAATTTCATACAAATATCAATCAAACGATGAGTACTATAATAAAAATAGAGAAAGAGAAGAATGACACTATGATTTACGTGGTTCGAAGACCAACCACTCCTATTCCATGGCCCTTGCCTTGCTCTTGATGACTTCAATCACTTCACTAGTGATGTTGCTTCTTGAGGTGATGATAAGCCTTTATGTCTACTTGCAATATACAAGTGTTGCTTCCTTCAGGTGAAGCTATGCTCGTACAACCCCTTACTCCCATCGAGAAAGTAACAGTTCACACTAAAGCTATTGTACTCTCACTCTCCTAACACCTAGGATTATTTACACGTGAAAAAACATAAAAGATGATATATTTGAAACTCACAACAAAATCCCTCATGTTGGGGGCAAGGGTAATAGAGATTTGATATGAAATTGATAGTTTAGAGCATTCTTGGCCTAGTAGGCATGGGGGCCTATGATCTCTTCTCTAAAATAGATATTACATTGTTAAAATTTGTTTAAAGAAGCCCAACCATGCCTATTTATACCTTATAAGTTGAAACTAGCCATTCGAAGTGAAATCCCATAACTAAGTTTGCTCCAATAGTCAAAAACTAACTGTTAGTCATGTTGAAATTTTGAACTAAATGACCACTTGTGACAATCGAGCGACCAGTTTAGGTGAGCCAGAATTGGCAAATCTGCATAGTCGGTCATCCAGTTGCTTAACCTATCATTTAGTTAGTCAATCGATCATCTGGTTACTCAACTTGTCATTTGATTGTAGCAAAAGAACTCTATTAAGAGCTTCCTAATGTGACAAATGCCCCAAACCATTAATCTCAAAGATAAATCATCAACATGACTAAAATAAATGAAAAATCTAAACATATTAGTTTTGAGTCAATCTTGAATGTTGAACATTCTTTCACTTCCCATCTTAATTATTAAGCTTCAATCTCAAATTGTCATCCTTTGTATCTTCGAATCATTACTTTTATCATCTTCAAACTTTAATTTTGAGCATTGTCCTTTATGAGCTTGGATGAGCATTGCAAATCTTGAAGCTTATCAAAAACTTAAGAAACTTATTAAATACTAGTTTGATTATCATTAAAATCCAAAGGGCAATAATATCCCCCTTTTGATGATGCAAACAACGATAAGGAAAGCAAGTAAGCATGCTATTTGATAGATACATATAAAGATAATTAGACATGCTTTTCGCTATAACTATCAACCCACAATGGATTTAACAAGTTTCACAAATATGCATATTGCTCTCCCCCTTCCCCTTTAGCATTAGCAAAAATATAACTCCGCCTAGACAAGTATATTACAAAGAACATGAGGAAGGGAGAAATAATAGCAAGGAGTTAAATATGGTTCTACTAATATAATGCATTAAGTAATATGAAAATTTTAAGAATGAGCAAGATATTTCCTTTTAACAAGCCTCAAAATAATAGCTTATCAATATTCAATGTAATCAACATTTGAGGTAATAGAAACTCCCCCTTAACATATGCATAGGATAGATTTGACAAGCAAGGAATCAAGGAAAAGTTCAAGAGAGATCAATACAAAAATTTTTGAAAAATTCATTGAAGAGAAAAAATTCAAGAAACAAAATCAAAGGTCCCCAAGGAGATCAATAGTTAAGGATGTTAATGCAAAGGCATGACCACAAGGCTTTGCTACCAATTGAAAGCCTGGATTGGCAACTTTTGAGGGGTAGTTAAAGTGGCTTTGTAAAATAAAAAAATGATTTTAAAGAAGATTGAAGAAGATCAAATCCCTAGAAGAAGTCACCAAGAAAGATATTCACAATTTCATACAAATATCAATCAAACCATGAGTGCTATAATGTAAATAGAGGAAGGGAAGAATGACACTGTGATTTACATGGTTTAGAGACTAATCACTTCTACTCTATGGATTTTGCCTCACTCTTGAGGACTTCAATCACTCCACTAGTGTTGTCACTTCTTGAGACAAAGTCAAGCCTTTACATCTACTTGCAATCCTCAAGTATTGCATCTTTTAGGTGAAGCCACTCCCGTAGATCCTCTTGCTCCCACCGAGCAAGTGACACTCTATACCGAAGCTATTTTACTCTCACACTCCTAACACATAGGAGTGTTTACAAGAATGAAAGTATAAAAAATAATACATTTGAAGCTCACGACAAAATCATCTCATGTTTGGTACATGGCAATGAAGATTTGATATGAAATTGATAGTTTAGCGCATTCTTGGGATAGTATGCTTGGGGGGTTTTGATATATTCTCCAAAATAAATATCAAGTTGTTAAAATTTATTTACAGAAATACAACTATGCTTATTTATACCTTATAGATTTGAACTAGCCATTGGGGGTGAAATCCCCCAACTAGTTTCACTTCAACGGTCAGAATACTAGTTGTTAGTCGTGTAGAAATTCTAATCTTGATGACCGCTTGTGACAACCAAACAGCCAATTTAGTGAGCTAGAACTAGCATATCCACATAGTCGATCATCTAGTTACTCAACTGATCCTCTGATTGTGGCAGAAAAACCCTATTAAGAGCTTCCTAATGTGATTAATGCTCTAAACAATTAATCTTAAAGATAAATATTTGACTCAATTAAAATAAATTAGAATCTAAATCTATGAGTTTGGAGTCGATCTTTCATCTTGAACATTCTTTGAGCCCTTATCATGATTAAGCTTCAATATCAAATTGTCATCCTTTTTATCGTCAAGTCATTGCTTTCATCATCTTCAAGCTTTGATCTTGAGACTTGATCCTCACAAGCTTAGATGATCAATCTAAATACTAGTTTGATCAACATTAAAATTTAAATGACAATAATCTCCCTCTTTTTGATGATGGCAAACTATACATATAGAAACCAAGTAAGCATGCTATATGATAGATGCACATAAAGATAATTAGACATGTTTTTCGCTATAACCATCAACCAACAATGGATTTAACAAGTTTCACAAATATGCGTATTGCTCTCCTCCTTTGACATCATTGAAAATGTAACTCCTCCATACAAGTGCATTACAAAGAACATGCAGAAGGGAAAAATAATAGCAATGATTTAAATATTATTCTACTAATATCATGCATTAAGTGAAATAAAAATTTTGAGAATGAGGAAGATATTTCCTTTCAACTAGCCTAAAAATAATAGTTCATCAAAATTCAAAGTAATCAACATTTGAGGCAAAAGAAGCTCCCTCTTAATATATGCATAGAATGGATTGGACAAGTAAGGAATCAAGAAAACGTTTAAGAGAGATCACTACAAAAATTTTTGAAAAAATCATTTAAAAGCAAAAAATTAAGAAAATAAATCAAAGGTTGCCAAGGAGATCGATACTCAATGAGGTTAAAGCAAATGCTGAAACCAATTGAAACCTTGATTGGCAACTTTTGAGGGGTAGTTAAAGAGCTTTTGTAAAATAAAAAACATGATTTTGAAGAAGATCAAATCCCCAAAATATTTCTCCAAGAATAATACTCACAAATTTCATACAAATATCAATCAAATCACAAGTGTTATAATATAAATAGAGAAAGGGAAGAATGATACTATGATTTATGTGGTTTAGAAACCAACCACTCCTCCTCTATGACCCTTACCTCACTCTTGAGGATTTCAATCACTCTACTAGTGATGTCGCTTCTTGAAGTGAACCTAAGCCTTTATATCTACTTGCAATCCACAAGTGCTGCTTCTTTTGGGCGAAGCCATGCTGGTACAACCCATTGCTCCAATCAAACATGAAACACTCCACACTAGAGCTATTATGTTCTCACACTCCTAACCCTAGGAGTGTTTACAAGTGGAAAAGTTTAAAGGATGATGCATTTGAAGTCATAACAAAATCCTCTTAAGTTGGGGATAAAGGCAATGAAGATTTGATATAAAATCGATAGTTTAGAGCATTCTCGAGCTAGTAGGCTTAGGGGCTACGATCTCTTCTCTAAAATAAATATGAGTTTGTTAAGACTTATTTAGAGAAGCCTAATCATGCCTATTTATATCTTATGAGTCAAAAGTAGCCATTGGGGTGAAATCTTGTAACTAGGTTTGCTCCAATGGTCAAAAAACAAAACATTAGTTGCACAAAAATTTTGAACTGGATAACCGCGTGTAACAAATGGGCAACCTCTTTAGGTGAACTGTAACTAGAAAATTTGCATAACCAGTCATCCAGTTACTCACTCGATCATCCGATTATGAAAGAAGAACCTTGTTAAAAGCTTCCTAACGTGATCAATGCTCTAAATAATTAATCTCAAAGACAAATCTTTGACTCAACTAAAATAAATAAAAATCTAAACCAATGAGTTCGGAGTCAATCTTGTATCTTGAATATTCATTGATCTTTGAGCTCCAACTTCAAATTATCATCCCTTTTATCTTCAATCTTTAATTTTGAGACTTGATCCATCACGAGCTTGGATGAATATTGCAAATCCTTAAGCATATCAAAAACTTAAGAAACTTGTTAAATACTAGTTTGATCATTATCAAAATTCAAGAGACAACAATCTCCCTATTTTTGATGATGAAAAACTATGCATGAAGAAAAATAAGCAACCATGCTATATGATGGATGCACCTAAAGATACGTGGACATGCTTTTTGCTATAACTATAACCAACAATGTATTTAATAAGTTTCATAAATAGGCATATTGTTGTCCTCCTTTGACATCATCAAAAATATAACTCCCCTTAGACAAGTGCATTACAAAGAAGATGGGAGAGAGAGAAATAATAGCAAGGATTTAAATATCATAATACTAATATCATACATTAAATGATATGAAAATTTTAAGAACGAAGAAGATATTTTTTATCAACTTGCTTCAAAATAATAGTTTATCAAAATTCAAATTAATCGACATTTGAGGCAAAAGAAGCTCACCCCTAATATATGCATAGAATGGATTAAACTTGTAAGGAATCAAGAAAAGTTCAAGAGACATAAACAAAAAAATTTTGAAAAAATTCATTTAAGAGAAAAAATTTAAGAAAAAAAAATCAAAGATTTCCAAGGAGATCAATACTCAAGGATGTTAATCCAAAAACATGAGCACAAGACTTTGATACCAATTGAGAGCCCAACTTGGCAACCTTTGAGGGGTAGTCAAAGAGGTTTTATAAAATAAAAAAATGATTTTGAAGATCAAATCCCCAAAAGAATTCACTAAGAGAGATACTCTCAATTTCATACAAATATCAATTAAACCATAAGTGCTATAATATAAATAGAGAAAGGAAATAATGACACCATGATTTATGTTGTTCAGAGGCCAACTACTCTTACTACATGGCCCTTGTCTTACCCTTGAGGATTTCAATCACTCCACTAGTGATGTTGCTTTTTGAGGTGAAGCCAAGTCTTTATATCTACTTGCAATCTGTAAGTGTCATTCCCTATGGGTGAAGCCATCTCTGTCACTTTCTTAGGGTGAAGTCATGCTCGTATAACCTCTTGCTCCCACTGAGCAAGTGACACTCTACACCGAAACTATTGTACCTCACATTTCTAACATCTAGGAATGCTTATAAATGGAACAACATAAAATATGATACATTTGAAGCTCACAACAAAATACTCTCTAGTTTGGGACAAGGGCAATGAAGCTTTGATATGAAATTAATAGTTCAAAGCATTCTTGGGATAGTAGGCTTGGGGGGCTCTAATCTCTTCTCTAAAATAGATATGAAGTTATTAAAACTTGTTTAGAGAAACCTAACCATACTTATTTATACTTTATGGGTCAAAACTAGCCAATGGGGTGAAATTCTACAACTAGCTTCCCTCCAATGAACAAAAAACTAGCTACTAGTCATGCAAAAATTCTGAATAAAATGACCACTTGTGACAACCTAATGACCACTTTAGGTGAGCCAAAACTAGTAGATCAACATAGCCAGTCTTCTGGTTATTCAATTGGTCATCTAATTGTGGTAGAAGAACTTTGTTAAGAGCTTCATAATGTGACAAATGCTCTAAGAATTTGATCTCAAAAATAAATTTTTGACTCAATAAAAATAAATGAAAATCAAAACCAAAGATTTTGGAGTCAATCTTATACCTTGAATATTCTTTGAGCTCCTATCTTGATCTTGAAGCTTCAACTTCAAATTGTTATCTTTTTTATCCTTGAGTATTTACTTTCATCATCTTCAAGCTTTAATTTCAAGACTTGGTCCTTCATGAGCTTGAATGATCATTGCAAATCCTAAAGCTTATAAAAAACTTACAAAGCTTGCTAAATCCTAGTTTGATCATCATCAAACTTTCTAGAAAATAAATCAAAGCCCCCGAAGCCTACTAGCCAAAGAATGCTCTAAACCTTTCAATGTCAAGTCAAATCTTTAATGCCCTTATCTCCAACATGAGAGGATTTTATAGCAATCTTAAGATGTATTATCTTTTTCCTTTCCACTTGTAAACACTAGTAGGTGTTAGAAGTATGAAAGTACAATAGCTTCGGTGTGGAGTGTCACTTGTTCAGTTTGGAGCAAGGGGTTATACAGGTGAGCCTTTACCCTAAGGAAATGATAGGCATGGCTTCACCTGAAGGAAATGACACTTGTAGAATGCAAGTAGATGTAAAAGCTTGGCTAAACCTCAAGAAGCAACATCACAAGTGGAGTGATTCAAGTTCTCGAGGGGGTAGGATAAGGTCTATGGAGTAGTAACAGTTTGTCTCCAAACCACATAAAAATCATGGTGCATTCATTCTTTACTTTAATTACATTTTAGAACTTGTGCTTTCATTGAAATTTGTGTGAAATTATTTGAGTGCCATGAGTATTTATTAGACTTTGATCTAATGGAAACTTTTATCATTATGTGAAAACCCCTTCCCCCCCCCCCCCCCCCCCCCCTCTCCTCTCTCTCAAAGGTTGCTAATCTAGGCCAACATGATGAATTTCTATTTACATATTTTAATGGATCATAATCATCGTCATCCAAACCATATCCATCAAGGTATCATTGTAGGTGTAGAAAGTCTCTACATGACCATCAATCTTGGGTTTGGATTTTAAAGTTTGGGTTTGTTTATGAAGGTTCTTGCGAAGGAGAAACCCATCCCACGGATCTTCCACCTCCCAGGTGAGTTGTTCCTAAGGTGATTTAGTTAGTTCAAGAATAGTTCACTCACAAATCAACTCTTGATTTAGCTTGAGAAGGTCCTTGAGAAGGAGAAAGCCTTCCCAAGTATCCTCTACTTCTTATTTACCATCCTTTGGTTTAGATTCAAAAATAATTTACACATAGTTCACATTATTATTAGGGTAAGCTAGAAGTGGATTGGTTATAATAGTCATGTCTCTTACCCTTTTGCTTTTTATAGAATTTTGAATTAGCTCCCAATCTATTGAATTTTGATCATTTAGGTCATAGATTACATCTTTTATAGTGTGGCATTGCTCAAGGGGGTGCCCAGGTATTATGTGGAAGGGACAGTATTAGGAGTAGTCTATACTTTGGAGTATAGTCTTGGCTTGGGGAGTTGGATATGGTTATTAGCTAAGAGGGTTGTGAATATGTTAGGGATGGATTCAAGAAGTGGGGAATAACTCTGTCATCATGGTCTCTAGTGAAATTGGGTATTAGGAGATGGACCATATGGTGCATAATTATTTGATAGAGGTATATTTCAATAATTATGTACAAGGTTAGGATTTTGATGTGGTGGCGGTTGTGGTGGTGGAGGTTGCTGGGGGATTAGATTTTTTGGTGGTTGAGTTTGTTTAGAGGTTGGTAAGGAGTGGGTGGTGGAGGTTGATATGAAGTTGGAGAAGGTCGAGGTTGATGAGGCACTGGGGGTTAGTAAGAAGTTGGAGGTGAAGGTTAGTAAGAAGTTGGAGGTTGCACCCTTTTATACCTGATACTAGGCTTCGAGGCCAAGACTTGATTAACTTGGTCCCTAAGTCCTCCTTGAATGGTTTCCTTGGGTGCCTCTTTCATCTCCTTGGGAAACCCCTTGTTAGTTTGCATAGCATACTCTTGTAGAAATATTTTCCATGCATGGGCTTTCTAGTACAAATTGTCAAAAGAATAAAGATCAGAAGATAATAAACTAGCTTTAAGAGTATCTAATGTATTCTCAATAAAAGAACAATTTGTTGCTTCTCTGTGAGAGGGATCTAAGCCCTTATGGCTCTTCCTCTCCATCAGTTAGTGTAATCGATGAAGGTTTCACCAACTCATATTTTTTTTTAATGTCAACTCGATGATCTTTGGAGTATGGTCCACTTGGTGTGCAAAGTATTATCAAAATGTAGAGAAAATGATCTCCAAGGACTGTAGCTTGTTTTGAAGGGTACTAGTGGGTTAGGTGAGGGCTATTGGGCTTAGTGACTTCTGGAATAGATGGATCATTAGTGGTTTATTAGTTCAATATGCCTGTATATCAAAAAGAAACCCAATAATGTGATGGCTTGAGTCTCTTGCACCATTGTATAGATGAAATTTTGGCACCTTTAAGAGAGAAAGAGTAGGGAAAATCTTTCTAGATGCCCCAAAATTAGGCCTCCCATTGTTAGAATGCAAAAAGCCAAATGAAACCAATAAAAAGGATCATCAAATTATTGTCCTTATCATAGAATCTTGGATCATACTATTGAAGACTACTATGTATTCAATAACTAGATCAAAAAGGAATATTGGGAGGGTAAGTTAACTCTCTCGAAGTTAGCCTTATTTGTATGCTCATTGAACAAATTAATCATATCATTGTGTTTGAGGCACATGAGCCTTTTGCTAGACTCCTTTTCAAGGAGGAAGAACAACTACACCTGAACAAGAGCACTTGTGAGAGGTCTAGATCTTTAAAAGGCTAAAAAACTTAATAAAGAAGATGGCTAAGAACGTTTAAAATCCTAGGATGTTACTAAGGAAAGCTTCATAAGAACAAGCTGCCCCACTTACTCAAAACATCAAAAAGAAAAATAATAAGAATAAAAACAAGAAGTTGGTTCAACTAGAGGGATACATGGTCAAGAAATTAGTCATCCAAGAGTACATTAATCCCTTGGAACAAGACATCCAAGGATAGAAATCAAATAACTCTCAAGGAATCCTTTTTGATGAAATTAGATCTTTGCTTGAGGGCTTGACACTAAGAAAGGGGAAGGGGAACCTCCAGTGGCAATGTGTGCTATACTATTATTGATGTTAAAAGCTCACTGCCAAGCCAATCATCATAGTCATCTTATCATTCTAATGATGATAATGTCCATGGCACAAGGCAGGTAGAAGCAAATAAACTCATCAAGAATATCACTAATGAAATGGAGATTCCCATAAGTCTTATAGTAGATTGGAATCAAGATGACTATGTTAGGGAGTGGTTTGCTTGCAAATATGACTATGGCATCATCGAACTATAGCTAAATGGTGTAAAGGAACTAGCTATAACTAATATGAAGTATGTCGGGCCACAAATGCTACCAATAAATGAAAGCATGCAAGCCATAACTATCCACATGGATCATATCTCAAATATAACTACCATGCTTTGTGAAGAAATTTAAAAAATGGAAAGGATGGTAGAAGAGAAGGTAAAAGCACACAAAAAGCCCTACATAAATGGTAGAAAACCACTCACTAACCATCTTGGAGATCAGAATGACCAACCACCCTAGAAGAAAATTAAAGAAAATAAACAATGTCAATGACAACCTTCTAGGTCTATTGTCTCTTGTCTCATGATTCATACAAGTACTGCAAACACTGATAATCAGCCAGCTCAATCCCTATCATATTACCTAATGACAATATATCAATAAATTAGATTTGGTGAAGTCCTAATCCTAGAGCATGTGGAAGAATTCCCTCTACCAACTTTAGAGGAGTTATACATAGAAGATATAGATGATGAGTATGACTCTATCTTTGAGTTAAAATAGCTCTATTATCACTTTAGGAGGTCATACACCAGTAAGCACCAAAAGAAAAAGTAGACATTTTAGAAAAGGAACAAACAAGCTAAAGCTAATGCCCATCCAACTTTTGTGTTAAGCCAATCCAAACACCTATGAAAGAAATGCCCTAAATACATAATTCTAAGGAAGGTCAAGCCAACCAATGAAATAGAAGGGTTCATTCAAAGGGCTCTAAAGATCTCTTAACTAGAAAATCCCGTGTCTAATTCTAATGTTGAGTAGGTTAATTATCAACTAGTCACATCCTCCAAAGACATCTAGAAAACTACCAACTAGGGGCAAGGGCTCATTGCTTCTTACCCTATGATCAATCTTGATAGTGACTTTGAAGAAGCCTTGTTAGTCCCAAAATTCTAGAAACCAACTATGGACTACAAATTAAGTATAGCTCAGAGGCAGTAAAGTATTACCTCCCAAATAAGTCCTAATCCCTAGAGATAATAATATCTCTATGGACAAGGAAAAAGAAATATAAATATAAATAAATAAGGACATAGAGCCTTCACATGCTGAACCTATACCCAGGAAGGTCTAGTACAATATAACTACTCACCTCAAGAAAATTCTTTCTACACTAAGTGTGTTTGATGCCCTAATGATGCCACAAGAACTTATTGATAGGTTGGTGCATATCTTGCAAAACCCAACTAATTATCAAGGAGACTTTGTTGAGAAAAATATTAAGGAGTTACTATATACTCATCAGACTCCCAACATCATTTTTACAAATGATGATTTGCTATTAAGTATAATAAACCATAATAGACAATTATACATCACTAGGAATAGTGACGGGATTAAAATCAGTCACATCATCATCAACCTAGGCTCCTCAATCAATTTTATGGCCCTCCATACTTTACAAGCTTTAGTCTTGGATGTGCCCCATCTATTCTCCCAAATTATAGCCATCCAAGGGTTTAATCAAAATACCCAAAGAGCCCATGGAGCTATAACCATACTATAAAGATAGGCAAATTAATGACTAACACTAAGTTCTATATGATTGACATTAATGCATCATACAAAATACTATTAGGGAGGCCACAGCTGCATGAAAATAAAGTAGTGCCATTAATCTTACATCAATGCTAGGATGATGAAGAATGCTAAATTGATATAGATTTACATCAATATTCATGAGGTACATTACAATGATGCAAAATACTCATGCAAGTAAATGTCTATTTCCATCAATCAAGTAAAAAAAAATTGCTAATCTAATCTTCAGCCTCATCATCTAGGGAGTGACACAGCAGTCTTCAAATAAAGAAACCCTACAATTCTACCTGTGTGGCTATTCTTCTAATAAAGGTAACAATGAAGGTCTAAAAGAAAGTATCTTCCTTGTTACGAGGGTCCTAGAAGGTTTATGTAAGCTATTAAATGAGTTGAACACTAATCTTGTGGAGGAGTTAATAACTTTTTATATTCTCTAATAACACAAGGGAGAAATGGAGATATTATTCTACAAGGCAATTTCCTATGCCCCAAGCATACATAAAACTTAAAAATTGAAGATCTAGAAAATGATGGTGACTATTGCCTAGTGATTATACCTAAATATTTTTCAAATAAGTGTCATCAAATAATCAAGATATCCAGCTGTATACTTCAACAAACAAAAGAAAAAAGTAGTTTCTTCAAAAATCTATGGGATCTACACTAAGGGCATGCTTATATTCCCTGAAGAGAAAATAAGAATTCTAAGGGACTAGGCTATATCACTCCCAAGTATTTATACATGTCTTATGGTCACCATTGGATCTCTATACTATGACAAACACCCTTGATACCTCCTAACATACAAATCATGTGCATCAAACCTATCATGGTCTTCCAAACACTACAAGAACATGAAATCTTTAGCAAATCTCCTTCAAAACCTAAAGATAGAGGTATGACACAGCTAAAACACCTTTGGTACCATTGGAAGAACCCCTACCAAGTCCTATTCAAAATGATGAACCACTTGGTGAAGAAGTGATCCTTGAGCCAAAAAATATTCCACTAGAACCTAAAGATGGGGGCCAATCCAACAATTGATGAACTAATAAAAATCAACCTAGGTTTAGAAGAGGACCCTAGTCCAACCATTATTAGCACACAACTCTCAAAGAAAAGCCAAACCTAATGCAAAGTAGTGCTCAAAGAATACATCTACTACCTTGCATGAAGCTATAGAGAAGTACCTGGATTAGATCTTGAAGTCACAATCCATTAGCTAGCCATTAATCCTAAAATTTCACCTATCGAACAAGCACCTAATAAGATAAAATTTTACCTAGAACAAAAGGTCATAAAAGAAACAAAGAAACTGATTGAAGTAGACTTTATCAAATAAGAGAAATACCCATCTAGGAAGCATTGTGTTAGTCAAGAAAAAGAATAGCTAAATCCACATTTGTGTAAATAATAGGGACTTATAGAAAGCATGTCCAAAAGATGATTGTTCATTACCAATTATGGAAATTATAATTGATGATATGGCCAATTTTAGCCTATTTATTTGATTAATTTAGGTCCATTTGAGTCAACTTAACCTTTGTCCATTTGTTTTGGATAAATTTAATTTTAATGCGATTGAGTTACTTTACATTAATCAATTTGATTTAAGGATCCTTAGATATTTATAATAATTTTAGATAGATATGTGGTGTGATCTTAAATGTGCATACCCAAAGGTTGGCTTAGTTTGTGAGCTCAAAAGCTGACTTATAAGTGCAAGCTTGAGGGCGGACTGGATATGAGTCTGAAGATTGACTGAGTGCAAACTCAAAAGCTAGTTGATGCAAAAGCTGGCTGGGTGTGAGCCTAAAGGCTAGCTAAGTATGAACCTAAAGACTGGTAGGGTGCGAGCACGAAGGCTAGCTTGGATGCAAGCCCGAAGGCAATCTTGGATGTAAGCTTGAAGGCTAGTTTGGATGAGAGCCTGAAGGCTGGTTAGGTGTGAGCCTTAAGGTTGGCTTGGATGTGAGTTCAAAGGATGGCTGTGGTGTGTACCCAAAGACTAGCTAAGTATAAGCTCAAAGGCTGATTTAGTGCAAGCCCAAAGACTAGCTTAATACAGGTCTGAAGGTTGACTTAGGTGCAAGCTCGAAGGGTGGCTAAGGTACAAGTTCAAAGGCTAGCTATATGTAAGTCTGAAGGCTAGCTGTATGTTAGCTAGAAGGCTAGCTTAAAGGTAAACTCGAAGGCTAGCTTGATGTGAGCTCAAAGGCTGGGTGAGATGCGAACCCGAAAGCTAGTTTATATGTAAGATTGAAGGTTGACTAGATGCGAGCCTAAAGCCTGGCTAGGTGCAAGCCCAAAGGCTAGTTAGATGTAAGTTTGAAGACTAGCTAAGTAATAGTCTAAAGTCTGGCTAGATGCAAGCCCGAAGGCTGGTTAAATGTGAGCCCAAAAGTTGGCTAGGCTGTGAGCTAAAGACTAGATAAATGTGAGACCAAATGCTAGCTTGATTTAACAAGGCTTTATCATCTTTGAGCGACTGCAGTAGTATCAAGAGTTTGTCATCTTTAAGGGCCACATATGGCCACAATAGTATTAAGAGTCTACTATCTTTGAGGGGCCACGAGTGCCCGTGTGCAATGTCAAGGAAAATCGGGTGACCATGATGTTGATAAAATTTTACCAAACATAAAGATGAGAGAAATATTTTTCTCTCTCTTTTTTTGGAACAAACTTTTCTTTTTTTTACGCAACAACTTTTTTTTCTTATTTTCTTATTTTTTTTCCATTTCTTCTTCTTCCTCGCCCAAAACCCCCCTTCTGATCTCCTCCTCACTTGGATTTGGCTAGAAACAACCAATGTGACTTGGCTTCCTGGCTGAAAGGTAGGGGCTAGCCCTGCCCTGTAGGCCACCTTCCAGTGCGGGCATGGGCAACGG
Organism: Trichopus zeylanicus subsp. travancoricus; assembly: GCA_005019695.1. Lineage (NCBI taxonomy): Eukaryota > Viridiplantae > Streptophyta > Magnoliopsida > Dioscoreales > Dioscoreaceae > Trichopus > Trichopus zeylanicus. The sequence continues at coordinate 289,897 of RXID01014969.1, forward strand.
CCATGGTATCTTGGCAGCGGTGGAAAGGAGGCTAAAGGCAAGGGGGATGGCTCAAATCTTGATCAGTGGTGGCTTGTCACGAGCAGCTGTAGAGGTATGGCGAGGGTGATGGTGGTGCATAGTGGGAACAACCATGGCCAAGGACTTCACGAGCAATGGTGGCAACGCCATGGTAGGCTAGTGATGTGGACAGAGGAAGTCATGGCAGAGTAGATCAATGGAGGCAGATAAAAAGGCTGGATGGTGGTTTTCCACTACTAGGTATGGGCAAATTAGGCTGGGGGAGCTTCATACCAGGTTGATATGTGAGAACTCAAGTAGGTTAGTGCAGCGGGAGAGGAAGCAGCCGGTGAGTATCACAATTGTGAGGTTCGAGCGTTGGCGTCAACATGAGGGTTCAAATCTGCATGGCACGGCCAGAACGTATCAATATTTGAGTAGACCCAGTCCATAGCAGTGGGCAACTCAATGTGGAGCATGACTACGCAGGCATGGAGCAAGAAAAGGGAGAAGAAAAAGAAGAAGGTGAAAGAGAAGAAAACAAAATAAAGATAAGAGCTTACCTTTTTCCCTAAGTTTGTTTCTTTTTTTTTATAGCTAATTTGTAGTTGATCTCTTTCCTTCCCTTTCTCTGCCCCCTTGATCTCTCCTCTTTTTTTTTCAAGTCAACAAGTTTATATAGGATTCAAAAAGATGAAGTTAGGCTAGAAACAATCTCCTTTTCATTTGAATTCTTGAATGATGAATATGGATGTATGGATATGACTTACTTTTAGTTTGGATGAGCTTATGAAAAGATATGGATTAATCTGTTTGTGATAAATAATGATAATTTGAAAGTTATACTTATTGGGAACACTAAAATTATGAGGGGTTATTTATAATTTTTTTGAAAAATTAGATTAAATTGTAATTTTATGATTTTTAGGAGCTTCTTGTGAAAAGGACTTTTGTATAAAGTTTTGTAACTTTCAAAGTTCTTTTTGAACAATATTTGAACTTATTTTACGAAATGTTGAGATTTTAAGGGCCTATTTATAAATATGAAAATTTGGAGGGGTGTATTCGCAAATCTTGTATTTCATAAAGATTAAATTATAATTATCAATTTTTTAAAGGATTTATTTATAAATCATAAATTTTGCCAAATTGATTTATAATTTAAAAATTTTGTTAGACTTTTCTATAAAATTCTTATTTCAAAGACCTATTCGTAAGAAAAATCCAGCCAAGAACCTATTTATGAAGATTTAATCTGTTTAGGGATTTATTTATAAAATTCTTATATTTTGTCATTTTAGGCTAGATTTTAGATGAATTTTGAGCATAATTTTAGTCCAAGTATCAAACTCACCTAGCCCATTTGGATTAAGTCTAACTTGAACCCAAATTTTTCAATAATTCAGGTCTGAATTAAACTAAATTTTTAATCAAAATCAGATGTGATTTAAGTCTGACTGAGAGTCACATTTGAATCATAATTTAATGGCATACAAGTCTTAATTTTAATCATATCCAATCAAATTTGATTATGGTAAAAATCACCTTAAACATCTACTTGCATGTGGTAAATAAAGTCCACTCTCATCTGACAAATTAAGTACACTTACATATGATAAAGTGAGTCCACTCTTACATAACCAATCAAGGCCACTTTTATTTGGCAAATATAGTTAACTCTCAAAGTATTGGCACAATGGACTAGACATCGTCAAATTATTTGCACCTCTCCTCTTGTTAGAAAAAACTCAAGAAGAGAATGTGAAAGGACACTTTGTTTGGGTGATTTTTGTCAAAATCACATTCAATATAAATTTATTTGATTGGAACTGGAGATCAGATGTGATTGAATTTGACCAAAAATTGAGGTTAATTTGAAGTTGAATTATCATGAAATTTAGACTCAAACTGAATTCAACCCAAATAAGCTGAGTGGGCCAAATTATGGATTAAATTTGGATCTAGAACTCATTAAAAATTTGGACCAAGATGAAAGATAACAAAATTTTTACAAAATAGTTCCATGTACTAAATAAATATCTACAAATAGGTTTGGCCATATTTTTTTATAAATAAGTCCTTGGGATAAAAGTTTTTATGAAAAGATCTATCAAACTCTTCAAATTGCAAATTGATTCCCATAAAATTCAAAACTTATGAATAAACCCCCTCAATGATTAATAATTACATATTAACCTTCATAAAATCTAGGATATGCAAATAAACCATTCAAAATTCATATCCGTAAATAAATTTCTAAATCTTCATCTTTGTAAATAAACTCTCTATGATATGTTAAATTACAAATTTGATATTTGCAAATTTATAAATAGGCCCATCAAAGACTTTTTTTGTGAATGAATTCAAAATTTATTATTTTGTAAATAAAATCATACAAAAAGGACTCTTAAAGTTTTGAATCTTTACAAATAGGTCCTTATGATTGATTTTACAAAAGGATCCATGAAATTTATAGAATTATAAATTGATCTAAATTTTTCAAAAAATTTGACATAACTCCCTCATAAAATTGATATCGCAAGTGGACACATATTTCATTCATAATAAACATCTGATCCAAATGGATCGTTATCCAAAACAAATCATATCCACATCCACATTATCACATTTTGAAGTTCAAAACCAAGATTTGACCTAGTCTAATCTCATCAAGCCCTATAAAATAAGCCTGCATAGATAAAAAAATCAGAAATTAGAGGAAAATTAGAAGAAAAGGAGAATTATTGACTGGGAAGAATCAACAAGAAAGGTGAGAAGAAATAGGTAATTTATTTAGCTCTCTTTTTCTTCTTTATTATTCTTCTTCCTTTTTTTCCAAGTCTATCACAGAGGAGCTGTGGCTCTACCTTGCACCTGGCTACCCTGCTTATTCTTGTCATCATTGTGCCACCATCTTCTACTTGCCTTCGAACACTGAGGCCCAATGTTGGTAGTCTCCATCGTTATATCTATGTCAGTAGAACCCCTATTTTGAGCATCGCTACTGCAAGGTGTGGTCAGTTCACGTCTATGCCTCGAGCTAGAGCTCTGGTGGCTTGATCCTCATTCTTGCTCTGGGAAGTCATGTCGTACCTTTGCAGTCGGCTTGAACTTGCACTAGCACCCTTAGCGCAGTTGGCTGGAGCTTTGGCGGCCTCTCCCTCACCTAGATCTTGCTAGCATCACTCCTTGTCATAGCCAGTCAGCCATGGCTAGAACTAGACCAAGGAAGGTCACCTTCATGTGTCAGTAGCCTGGTCACCTGTAACTACATCAAATGAGATAGCCTCCTTACCATCGGCCAGCTACAAGACTAACCTCCATGCCTGCTCAAGCCACACTTCCATGCCGAGCAACATTGCCCATGGAGATTTCCATGCCCTCTCCACCCATGAGGATGACCTTTGCATCCTCTCCAGCCACTCCCATTCCTCACCTCTAGCTGCCCATCAAGGAGGCTCCATCACGTCAATCATCGGGCCTGCATCGATGCCCACCTCACAACATTGCTACCCTAAGCCGCTTGTACCATTGTCACACCTCCTTGCCCTCACCTCACCACTGCACTACCTCAGTCCTCCTTCATAGTCATTTGCCACTAGTCAAGGTCAGATCCAACCATGAATTTAAAGAGATGGATGAAGGAGACCCCTAGTTAGCCACATTTTTAGATGAAGCTCAGATGAAGGAGAAGAGCATGAAAAGAAGAAAAAGGAAAAGTAAAAGATATTTTAAAAACAATATAAAGAATAAAGTTGCAGCAAAAAAAAATAATAAAAAAAATTTCTTCGTCTCAATTTGCATGCTCTTGGCTTTTGACATGGGTCAACTTGTAGACTCATGTAAAAGTCAATTTGCCCTAGGTCTAACCCTCAAGCATCCCAAAAGCACTTCAACCTAGGACTAACTTGTAGACTTACCTAAAAGTCAACTCGACCAAAGACTAACTCGCGGCTCGTCCAAAAGTCAATTTGACCTAAGCCATCCTATAGGCTTGTCCATAAGTCAATTTTATCTAGGGCTAGCCCACAAGATTGTCTGAAAGTCAATTCAACCTAGGGCTAGCTCATGAACTCATGTAAAATCAATTTGACTCAAGGCTAGTTTGCAGGCCTGTCAAAAAGTTAAATCAACACTAGGCCAGCTTATGCGCTCATCTAAAAGTCAAATCGACTAAAGACCATCCTACGGACTCATCTAAGAATCAAGTCAATTCAAGACCAACTTATAGGCATGCCTGAAAATCAAATTGACATAAGCTAACCTGCATGCTCACCTGAAAATCAAATCAACTAAAGGTTGGCTTATAGGCTCACCTGAAAGTCAAGATGACTCAAGGCTAACTTGAGGATTTGTCTAAAAGTCAAATCAACAAAATACTACCTTGTGATCTTGCCTGAAAGTCAAATCCAATAAAAGCCAGTTAGCCTAAAAGTCAAATTGACTTAGGATTAGCCTGCAAACTCACCGAAGAGTCATTCTAATCAATAGACAACCTGAGGGCTTCTTAATTAATTAATTCAAACAATTAAAATAAATTTATTAAAATGTTTTACTTAATAAGGTTAAAATTAAGTTGATTTGGCCAAATTAAGTAAACTGATTTAGCTAAACTGACTTGGTTCAAACAAACCATCGAATGAACTTGAAATTGATCAAAATGAATTAATGAATTAAATTCATATAAAAAGGAATCAAGTTGGGTCAACCCCAAATTAAACCAAGTTCAAACCAAATCCTAATTAGGTGGAAAGTAGATTGAGCCAAACCCTAATTAGGTCAACCTAAATTGAGTTTATTCATACTCAAATCCAAATTGAGTCCAACCGGTTTAGAGCCAACCCAAATCAAATTGGCTCAGAATCAAATCCTATTCGAGTTTGATCATTTCAAACCCAACCCCAATTTAGTCAAACCAAGTTCAAACCAAACCCTGATAGAGCTAAACTGAATAAACCTATAATTGAGTTAAACTAAATTCGAAGCAAACCCAACAAGCATTGGATCCAAGATCTATTAAGGATCCAATAAGAACCTCCTAAGGGTAGGATCCAAGACTTGTTAAGGATCCAATAAGAACCCAATAAGAGTTGGATCCGAGATCCATTAAATGTTAGATTCATGATCCATTAAGGATCCAATAAGAACCCAACTAAGATTGGATTCGAGACCCATTAAGGATCCAATAAGAGCCCATTACGGGTTGGATCTAATATCCATTAAGTATCTAATAAAAACCCACTAACAGCTAGATTCAAGATCCATTAAGGATCTAATAAGTACGCATTATGGGTTGGATCCAATGTCCATTAAAAATCCAATAAGAATGCAAGAAGAGTTGGGCCCAAGATCCATTAAGGATTCAATAAGAACTCATTAAGGTTGGTTCCAAAATCCATTAAGAATCCAATAAGAAACCAAATTTGATCCAAGATCCATTAAGGATCTAATAAGAACCCAATAAGAGTTGGATTGAACATCCATTAGGGACCCAATACGAACCTAAAAATGGTTGGATCCAAGATCCATTAAGGATCGAATAAACCCAAGAAGAGTTGGATTCAAGATCTATTAAGGATCCAAGCAAAACCCAATAAGAGCTAGATTCAAAGTTAATTAAAGATCTAATAAGGATTAGATCCCAATCCATTTAAGGATCCATTAAGTGATAGATCCAAAATCCATTTTGAGGATCCATTAAGGATTGGATCCAAAATCCACTTAAGATCTGATAAAGAACCCAACAATGCTTGGCTCTAATATTCATTAGTGGTCCAACAAGAACCCAATAAGAGTTGAACTCAGATCCAATAAGAATAAAATCTAATGTCTGATGGGGGTCTAGCATAAGGTCGAATCTGACCTAAATTAAATTGATTTAGACTTGGACCAAAATTAAGTCTGAACATTGAATTAGATCAAATCATACTTGAATCAAAATCAAGTCTGAACATTAAATTAAATCAAATTAAACCAAAACCAAAATCAAGTTTGAATTGAATCAAACTCAAAGCAATTAGAGTTAGTTGACAATAAGAATAAAGTAGTTGACAACACCTGAAATTTAGTTGACAAAAAAAAAGGGAATCGCTTATTAAAATTTGAGATGGTTAGCCTAAGCTAAAATTGCTAACCATTTCAAATCAAATCAAACTAAGGTAGCTTGAACTCACTTAGTTAGTCAGTCAAATAGGATTACACTACCTCGTCCATCATATGGTCCTTAGAGTGCTCCAAGTTGAGAAAGAGTAGATTGCTCCATTCACGATGAATTAGCAGTGATTTTTGGGATTATTTCTTGAACAAGCTGCAGCTCCAAATCTGCATGCTCAAAAAAGAAAAAAAAACAATTGATAATAAGTATAAAGTCATTGGTAACACTTCAAGCTCAACTAACACAAGCATAAAAATCATTAGTGATGCTTCAAATCTAATCGACAATAAAAAAAGGTTGCTGATTACTATATTAAAAATCATTAGCTTCAGCCAAGGTCACTAATCATTAATGAGAAAGGTGAAAAATAAGGTGGAGAGATGTAGCCTATATCGCCAAAAGAGATGGTGGTCTTATGTCAATTATTCAATCAAAACTTTGACGTCAATAAGGAATTGACTTTGGATCTTAGTAGAGCCTCATGTTCATCATAAAACTCCTTTTTCAGAGTATTGAGATTACCATCCTCCAACCTCTCTCATAAGATAACAATTTCTAGTATAATTTTTTGACCCTTCTGTGAGTGGAGTTGGGTTAGTATGTATAGGTTGAGAGCTATTTAGGAGAGATTTTGGCTACTAATTTTGGGTGAACTTTTGATTAATTGCGAGCATGTGGGCAAAGCATGGTCACATGTGGAGAGCATAGGAATTGATTGGTGGAGATCATATGATGTCATCAATCAAACTGGGAAAGCTGAGGTGGAGGGTTCGAGGTGCCAACTAGCTAACACCCTATCATAAAAGGGATCACTAGCAAGCTAGCTCTCCAAAAAATTAGGCACCAAGATTATGGCACCCTTATTAAAAATGGAGCACTAGGATCCTAGTGCTAGAAATTTAAATTTTCAACCCATCTTCTCATATTTTTAGCCAACATTCAATCCATTTTTAGCCTAATTTCTCACGGATTCATGGCCTATGTTTTTGGTGTATTTCTTCCATGAAAGTCTGAATTTTCAAAAGGTCTAATCACACTATATATTTACAAATACAATATGTTTATAAATAAATCCCTAAAATCTAAATTTTCATGAATAAATATCTTTGTTATGTGATTTTATAGCGGACACATTTAAAACATCAAATTTAAGGTACTTTATAGAAGAAAATATATATTCTTTTCTAATAAACCCTCAAAAAGGTGTCATTTTATAAATAAGTCCCTAAAATTTATAAAATATAGATTAAGTCAAATTTAAAAACTAAGCCACCACTTTTCTCGTAAATATAAATTTAAGATAGTTGAAAACACAAGAGAGCCAATTGGCATATGGTACTTCTGGCAAATAAAATCTTCAAAAATCACAGCATTACATAAGGGTTCAAGTTGTAGATGTGATGCCCTTGACCCAACATGATATTATCCCTGGGCGTCTATGGCCTGCGGCCCTCCCGACCCTAGGATTTTGTTTTTTCTAGTTCCTCGGGAAAAAGCCTCGTTGTTGGGTCTACGACAATCATCATATTTAGCCCAGTCTCAACTCTAACACTTTGTCAATGTGGGACTAAAGACAACTGTTGTCAGTTACAGACCCATTGCCTGCCTATTGGCCCACTGGCCCCACCAGGCCTTACAATCTCCCCCCCCCACCTCTCAAGGGCTTAGCATCCTCGTTGAGTTAGCCCACATTGATCAAGAGGTGCGGAGTGGCTCTGATACCACTATGTGACGCCCTCGACCCAGCATGATATTGTCCCTGAGCGTCTGCGGCCCACGGCCCACCCGACCCCAGGATTTTGTTTTTCCCAGTTCCCATGGAAAAGACCTCATTGTTGGGTTTACGGCAGTCATTATATTTAGTCCAGCCTCAACTCCAACACTTTGTCGATGTAGGACTAAAGACAATTGCTACAATTACAGGCCTATTGCCTGCCTACTGGCCCACTATCCCCACCGGGCCTTACAGTAGAGTTTGACCTATCGGATCGATTTGATGCTACATGTCTAGAGTTTTAAAAGCCAAAAAGGTAGGTATCTGCACCTAGGTTTCAATCTCTAGATGCCCCTTGACCTTAATTTTTAAGGTTTATTGCCCACATATACCAGCAAGTATTTACTCATTTAGTAGTCATTTTTGGTGGATAATATGTCAAGATAGGGCTAGATAAGGTGTGGAGCTGCGATCAACCATTTGAGATAGCTAATGGATCTCGAAAAGTAATCTCACAATAACAAATAAAATTTTGGTGAGTTTGAGTGCATAATCAGAAATTATTGAAATATTGATTCCAATATATGCAAGCCCTTGTTACTTACCCTGATAATTATTAGGAATCTTTTAAAGTGAGAAACCTACTAATAAAATAGAGACATAAAGAAAGAAAAGTATAATTTGATTCTTTACATTACATGACTTAAGAAAGGACATACCCTTGACAACTTAAAGAATTTAAATTCATAATCATAAAGAGCGTGAAATGAGAAAAGGATTGGAAAAGACTTGCCACTTATGTGCACTTGATAGAGTGTAATTTGACTTAGATGGGCTCTTGGTTTTATCTTTGGTGGATGCTAATAATTTTGATTGATTTTAGGATGTAGTTGACTATCTTGCCTTGTATCAGTTGACCCTATTAGGGTTTGAAGTATCACCAATGTCTTTATGCTTATTGTTGGTTGACCCCTTTGATCTTTTATTGAGAGAATAGTTAGTAGTCCTAGCTTATGCTAATCATTCTTGATTTAATAATCAATGGCTTTTAAGCTTATTGCTAATTAAATTTGAAACATCACCGATGGCTCCTATGCTTATATTAATTAAGTTTGAAGTATTACCAATGATTTTATGCTTATGTTGATTAACTTTCTGTGAATATGATTGTTGTTTGACTGACTAGAAGAGTTCAAGCATGCCTTAATTTGATTTGATTTGAGAGAATGATTAAAAGATTTGGCTTATGCTAATCATTCTCGATTTGATAGTCAATGGCATTTTTTGGCTTGTGTCCATTAAATCTAAAGTATCACCGATGACTTTATGTTTGTGTCAGTGAAATTTCTTCAAACATAGCATTTGGTTGACTACCTAAGCGAGTTCAAGCCTACCTTAGTTTAATTTGAATTGAAAGAATAATTAGTGATTTTGGCTTATGCTAATTATTCTCAATTGATAATCGATGGCCTTTTATGGCTTGTGTCAATTTGATTTAAACTATCACTAATAAGTTTATGCTTCTATTAGTGAACTTTTCTTGAACATGATATCTGGCTGGCAGACTCAGCGAGTTCAAACTACCTTAGTTCAATTTTATTTGAAATGATTAGCAGTCTTGACTTATACTGACTATCTTTAATTTAACAATCAATGACCTTTTTCATTTCTTGTCAATTAGGTTTATGGTGTTGTCAATGATTTCATGCTTATTGTTGAGTAACTCCAAACTGGATTTGGTTCAAACTTGATCTTGGCTCCAGTTTGATTTGATTTAGTTCAGTGTTCATATTTGGCTCTAGTTCAAGTCTGATTTGATACAATTTGATGTTCAAATTTGGTTTTGGTTCCAATTTGATTTGATTTAATTTGATTTTACACTTTGTTTTTGTTTAAGTCTAATTTGATTTAATTCAATGTTCAGACTTGGTTTTAGTCCAAGTCTGATTTAATTTAATTCAATATTCAGACTTATTTTTCATTCAAGTTCAATTTGATTTGGTCGGGGATTTAGGATCTTGGATCTTGGATCCATCCCTTGATGGATTCGTATTAGATTCTTAATGGATCTTGGATCTAACTATTAATGGGCTCTTATTGGATTATCAATAGATCTTGAATCCAACCCTTAATGAGTTCTTATTGGATACTTAAGAGATATTGGATTAAATCCTTATTGGGCTCTTATTGGATCCTTAATGGATCTTGTATCCAACACTTAATAGGTTCGTATTGGATCCTTAATGGATCTTGAATTCAACCCTTGTTGGGCTCTTATTGGATCCAAAATGTATCTTGGATCCAACTTCTTATTGGGTTCTTATTGGATCCAACCCTTAGTGGATGCTTAATGGATTTTGGATCCAACCCTTATTGGATTATTGGATCCTTAATGGATCTTGGATCCAACCCTTATTGGTTCATGTTGCATCCTTAATGGATTTTCAATCCAAATCTTGTTGGATTTTTATTGGATCCTTTATAGATCTCAGATCCAATCTTTAGTGGTTTCTTATTGGGTCCTTACTGGATCTTAGATTCAACCCTTACTGGACCATTATTGGATCTTGGATTGGGACCTTGATGGATTTCAAATTTGATCCTCATTGGATTTTTTATAGATTTTGAATCCAATTCTTATTGGATCTTTGATCGATCCTTACTGGATCGTTATTGGATTCTTAATGAATTTTGGATCTGACCCCTAGTGGATGTTTATTGGATCCTTAATAGATCTCAGATCAAGCCCATGTTGGGTTCTAGTTAAAGTTCCACATGGTTCTAGTTCAGGTTTGACCTAGTTTTGCTAGGTTTGACTTCGCCCTAGTTCAAGTCTGACCTAGTTTTGGTTCAAGTTGGATTTAGTTTTAGTTCAGGTTTGACCTAATTTTAGTTCAAATTTGACCTAGTTTTGGTTAAGGTTTGACTTTATTTTTGTTTAGATTCAAGTTTGGACTTGATTTATTTTTGGTTCTTGTTCAGACATGGGCTTGATTTAGTTTTAATTCAGGTTTGAATCTGATTTGGTTTTAATTTAGATTTAGACCTGATTTTAGTTTTGGTTTATGTTTGGACCTGATTTGGTTTTAATCAATTGTATTCAATTTATTTGATTTGCAGTCAGATTCTTGAAGGAATCCCTTAGGCTAAAAATATGCCAATTTAGTTCCTAAAGGAATCTCTTAAGTCAGAAATATTGCATTTAGGTTCTCAAAGGAATCTCTTGGCTAGAAATATGGCATTCAAGTTCCTAAGGAATTCTTGAGCCCAAAATATGTCATTTAGGTTCCCGAAGAAATTTCTTAGGCTACAAATATTGTTCTTTCTAGTTTTGATAATAAGCAAAATATATTTAATATCTATTTGAGTTATGTTTTAGCAAAATTATATGAAAGCTCTCAAATAAATGTTCAAAAGCTTCAAATAGCAGAAGGCATGATGGTACATCAATGAGTGTGACTTGAAGAGATTAAAGGATGGCTTGAAAGTGGGTTGAAGGTGTCTATGACAAATTGAAGATTCAAGGATGACATAGACACGACCAAAGCAACTCAAGAACCCAACATTGACTAGGTTTACTTTTCTTTTATTTTAGTCGAGTTGAGAATTTATTTTAGGATTAATTATTTAGAGTATATGTCACATTGAGTTTTGTAAGAAACTTTTAACAAAGTTTTCTAAAAGAACTGTAGACTCGCTTGGCTTAGCAAACTACTAGTTCTATCTGATAGAAGATTTAGAACTTCTAAACCTACATAGAATTGGACTACTAGCTGGGAGTACCAATTCTATTTTTTTTATCAGAATTGGATAGTTGGTTTGGAACTAGACAACTGGCTAAGAGATCTCTTAGTTCTAGTATACCAAAACTGGTCGATTTATTGTCTAAGTGATCACCAATTTTGATTTTCTTTGGGACCAACGATAAGTTTTTGACCGTTGGAGTGAAGCTACTTGTAGGATTTCACCACCAACAGCTAGTTTTGACCTATAAGATATAATAGGCTAGGATAGACTCCTCTGAACTATTTTTTACAACTTCTAAATCTTTGTAGATAAGAGATAAAATCCCTTCTAGCTCTCTAGTCATCAGATGCTCTAAGCCTTCAAATTTCAAGCCAAATTCTCATTGACCTTTTACTCAGAGAGAACTTTTGGCAAGCATAAAGTGTATCATTTTCATGTATTTCCACCTAAATCCACTCCAAGATTGTTTGGAGTGATTGAGAGACTAAATCTTTAGTATGGAGTGCATCTTGCCAGTTAGAGCAAGATCAAATATAAGAGGTTGGCTTCACCAATGAAGTGACACTCTAGTGGAGAGTTGAAGTCTTCAAGAGCAAGGCAAGGGCTATGGAGTAGGAACAATTGGTCTTCAAATCATGTAAATCATGATGCATTCATTCTTCTCTTTAGTTACATTATGGCATTTGTTTGATTAAAAATTATGTGAAATTGCTTTGGTTGATTGAATTGGGATTTGATTTTTTGTGCAAAATCACTATTTATTTCACAAAACCTAATTCACCCCTCCCCGCTCCCACTCCCTCTCTATTTGGTGGTTTTTGGGCTTTCAATTGGTATTAGAGCTTGGTGCTCTCATTTTGGTTTAATTGACTAGAGTTTTCGATCCATTTTAATGGCAAACTTTGGTGTTTCTCCATTTTCCCAAGAAGCGCAATGCACAATGAGATCTCCTATTTTTAATGGTACTCATTTCAATTATAGAAGGTCTCAAATTAGAATCATTATTAAGGTTATAGATTATGATCTTTGGCACATTATGGAAGAGGGGTACACTCCAACCCAACAAAATAGTTGATGGTGTGAGAGTCCCATGCGTAGAGTGGAATGGGATGATTTGGACAAGAAAATTGATTCTTTGAATGCAAAGTCAATGAATATTTTATATTCTACTATTCATCCAAATGAGCTTAACCATATAAGCATCTTCAACACAATTCATGATATTTGGTATTACCTTGAAATTACCCATGAGGAAATCAAGCAAGTAATAGAGTCCAAAATAAACATATTAATTAGCAAATATGAGATCTTTCAAAGAAACCAAATGAGTCAATTATAAAGATGTTACACATTTTATCGACATTATAAATTGTCTAAATTATATTGGTAAAATGTATACTAATGATGAGATGATTAGAAAAATTTTGAGATGTCTTCCTAGGTCATGGGATCTGAAAATGACCACAATACAAGAAGCAAAAGATTTATGCAAGCTATCATTGGAAAAGCTTTTGAGATCACTCATTACACATGAGATGACCTTAGAAGACCAAAGTCAAGAAGAAGAGGAAGACTAGAAGAAGAAAGTCATAGCACTCAAGGCTAAGGAGTCAAACAAAGAAGAAGATAGCAATGAAGAGATGGTTCTTCTCACAAGAAATTCAAGTTCTTAAAGAAGAAGCACATGCCAATAAGACCAATAAGGAGTGAGAAGGCTATCATTATAGATGAAGAAGAAGATGTACCAACATGCTTCAAGTGCAAAAATGCAGGACATATGAAACCAAATTGCCCTCTCATCACTCAAATGAAGAAATTCAAGGCAAAGAAGAAGAAGGCAATGGTGGCAACATGGGATAACTCTAACGAGGAGAGTGAGGATGCCTCATCTGATAAGGAAATCATGAATTTATGCCTTATGGTGAATGAGAATGAGGTATGTAATTTCTTCTTTAAGGAGTTACAAGAAGCTTTTGAAGATTTATTTTCAAGGCATGAAAAATTAAGTCTCAAACATGCTTCATTGAAAAAGAAGTTGTCTTCACTTGAGAATGATTTTAATACTTTGAAATCTTCTAAAAGCTCTTGCAATTGCAAAACGGACATTGAGATACTTCAAGTAGAATATGATAATTTGAAATCTTCTAAGACTACTTATGGATGCAAAATGAACTAGATATGCTTAGAAATGAGAATAGCTAGTTGAAAAAGCTTTGAAAATTTTTTTTTATGGAAACACTACCTTGAACATAATTCTTAAAAGCCAAAGAAATATTTTAAATAAATCTAGAATAGACTTTTTTTTCATCTTCTAAGTTCGAAGGTACTAAATCTACTTTTGTAAAGTCTTGAAAAACTACTCATTCTCATTTAATTTGCAATTATTATTGTAGAAGAGGACATGTCTCTAATAGTTATCCAAGTAAGAGAAATTCATCTCTTAAATAAATTTGGGTATGTAAGGAGATTATCATAAAAGTAAAGGAATCCAAGCTCATTTGGTTTCCCAAAACCTCTCTAGCATGAATAGTTTAGGAGTAGCTAGGGGTGACCCATGATCTTTTACTAGCTATATATTTATAGTCATTCTCCAGCTAATATGGTAGAGGTAAGAGATTAAATATACCATTTCTCACATATCTTGCATGTTATGTTCTTTTATATCTTGCTACATGCTTTGTTTTTCCTAACTTTGAGAACCCATAAATGAGAATGAGTACCATCCCAATTTTAATGTGTTAGTTATGTCTTCACTCCAATAAGGAGAATGTGAGATGGTTCCTTAATAGTGGATGTTCAAGACATATGGCAGAAAATCCATCAATATTCAAGGAGTTGATAAGCAAAGAAAGCAGATTCATCACCTTTGGAGACAATGGTAAAGCTAAAATTATTGGTAAAGGTGATATTTTCATTGGTTCCTTTATAATTAAAGGTGTACTCTTAGTTGAAGAACTTAAGTATAACTTGTTGTCCAGTAGTAAATTATGTGATAAGAGATTTCAGGTCTTGCTTAAATCTAATCATTGTATAGTTAGACATAATGATAGCAACAATATTGCTTTGATGGGTCATTGTTGTGGAAATATCTATACTACTGATCAAGAGAGCTTAAATATTGAAAAGTATTTTACACCTCATGAAAAACATGAATGGCAATGACATAGAAGGTTTGGACACACGTGTATGGACACAATTGCCAAAGTCAACCAGAAGGAGCCTGTGACAAGACTACCCAAAGGCAAGTTTATTAAAGATCAGATATGTGATATATGCCAAATGGAAAAGCAAGTGATGTCCTTATACAAACCCAAGAAGGTGGCATCAACTACAAGGCTACTACAACTTCTTTACATAGACTTGTTTAGACCGGTTGATACTACATGTCTAGCAGATAAAAACAATACCTTTGTAATTATTGATGAATTTTCTAGATGTACTTGGGTTCTATTTCTTGCTAGTAAAAGTGATGCCTTTGATGCTTTTGCAATTTTACAAAATGTATTCAAAAATAAAAGGGCTATGTGGTTTCAAAAATTTTTAGTGATCATAATGGAGAATTTGAAAATCATCCAATTAAAAAATTTTGCATTGAAAATGGTGTTGAGCATAGTTTCTCAATTCCTCACACTCCATAACAAAATGGAGTTTTTAAGAGAAAGAATAACTATTCTCTTAATAGATGACAAAGGTCATGCTTAACAAGTACTCCCTACCCAAGTATTTTTGGGTGGAGGCCATTAACACAGCTTACTAAATCTTGAATAGAGGTTTTATTCATTCAATGCTTGATAAAATCCCATTTGAGTTGTGGAATAGGAAAATCTGAATATTACATACTTTCATGTTTTTGGATGCAAAAACTTTCTTTTGAACACAAAACATTATTTATCAAAATTTGATTGTAAAAATTTTGAAGGAATATTTCTTGGTATTCATCTACTTCTAGAGCCTTTAGAATCTTTAACAAGTCCTCCATAATTATTGAAGAGTCAGTTAATGTTGAGTTTGATGAATCTAATCTCATTTTGAGAAAAGATTATTGATAATGATATAGAGATCTTTAAGAGAATGGAAGAAATGCAAATATTGAAGCAAAAAAAGTGTGAAACAAGCAAAGGATCCAAAGAGAAGAATATCGATGATGGAGATGATGAGCCAAAGAAACAAGAGCTTGACAAGAAGTTACCCAAGGAGTGAAAATTCAAGAAGAATCATCTAATAGATGAAATCATAGGTGATATTGATCAAGGGGTAATAGCCCATCATGCTATTAAGTTTAACCTTCATTATATTACATTTATTTCTCATATTAAGCCCTTTTAGAAAGCCCAAAAAGATGAAAGTTGAATTCTTGCTATGTAAAAAGAACTAAATCAATTTGGGCAGAATCAAATTTCCAAGACCAAATGACTACCCAATTATTAGTACTAAATGGGTCAATAGAAATAAGCCATATATATATAGTGTTGTGGTTAGAAACAAGCTAGATTAGTGGTCAAGGGTTTCAACTAAGTTGAGGATACTAATTTTGATGAGGCTTTTGAACCCATGGCTCATTTAAAATCAATCCATATTTTATTTGCTTTTGTATGAAGGTTTCAAACTATTTCAAATGGATGTCAAAAGTACTTTCTTGAATGGCTTTTTAGTCAAAGAAGTTTATGTTGAACAACCTCTCAGATTTGAGGATTTGAAATTTGAAATTTTCAAAGTATGTTTTAAAATTGAAGAAGGCATTATATGATCTTAAGCAAGCCTCAAGAGCTTGATATGAGAGAATAAGTTTCTTCTTGATTTCAAATAGTTTTACAAGGTGTTATGTAGATACTACATTATTTCTCTTGAAAATAAATGATGATTTATTAGTAGTACAAATTTATGTTAATTATATTATTTTTGGTACTACTAGTGTAAAACTTTGTGAGATATTTGTAAGCACAATGCAAGAAGAATTTGAAATGAGCATGATAGGTAAGCTTAACTTCTTCCTTGGACTAGAAGTCAAGCAACTCAAAAATGCAATCTTCATAAGCCAAGCTAAGTTTGTGTGAGAATTGCTCAATACATTTGATATGGATCAAGCTAAGGCTATTAAAACTCCCATGAGACCCTCCACCAATCAAGACAAAGATGAAGATGGTGAAAAATTGAAGAAAAGCAGTATAGAGATATGATTAGTAGTCTATTATATGTAACTGTAAGTAGACTGAATATCATATTTAGCATGTGTATGTGTGTTAGATTTCAAGCATCAGCTAGAAAATCACACCTAGTGGTTGCAAAATGTGTATTCAAATACATTAAGGGTACAGTAAATCTAGGGTTATGGTATCTGAGAGATGACTATTTTGATTTAATTAGTTTTTGTGATGTGCACTATGCTAAGTGTGATGTGAATAGAAATAGCATTATTATCGCTAGCCAATATCTTGATAAATTGCTAGTCTCATGGAGCTCCAAGAAAAAAATTTCGTGGCCCTTTCTACCACTGAGACTGAATATATGACTATGGGAGGTTGTTGTACTCTAGTCTTATGGATGTGGCAAATACTCTAGAATTTTGGATATGATTTTATGAAAATTATGATTTTTTGTGATAACACTAGCGCCATCAATCTTCCAAAAAAAAATCTGATTTTGCATTCCATTCCAAGCACATTGATATTTGGCATCATTTTCTATGGGGTCATGTTTTGCAAAAGATATTTCATTATGTTTTATTGAAACTGATCATCAACTTGCAGATATTTTCACAAAACCTTTGGAGGAATCTCACTTTATTTTTCTTAGAGAAAAATTGACAATTTTATTGATTGATTGATTTCAATTTTTAATTCTGTACTTTCCTTCAACCTTTTTAAACCGGTGGTTCAATTTTTGTATCGGTCAACTAGTTGAACTAATGGACAGTACACAATCTTTTGTTGGTTGATCGGTTGCTATACTAACCAACCAATTTAGAAGTAATGCCTCCTTGAATCCCCAGTCAATTGACTGGCTGACTAAAGTGGTTGACTGATTCGTGAAAATCAAGCACGATCCCAAGTTAAAAACCCTAGTGGCCATCCATTTCCCACATTCTCTCTCATGCACAGTGACTCAAGGTAACTCGTCTAAGCTCTCCGATATTGATTTCAAGTGATCAAAGGCCCTCTTGCTAGGTTTGCCCCTCTCACCTTGGTTCTCCTCCATCAATAGCCCCCATTTGCTTCTTTCACTTCAAATGGCTCCAAGATTCAAGAACAATGCTTCCAAGAATAGAAAAGGTGATAGATCTCCATCCTCCACCAGAAAACAAGCCTTTCCTCCTGAATTCTCCTCTCTTGAAAACTTTACTCACTTCCAAAATCAATTTTCATCCTCTAGAATTGTTGTTCCTAGAATAGTTGACTTTAATGACCTTCAAGTTTTGAACTTAGGCCTCTTTTTGATGCTTAAGTGTGGACATATTTTTTAGTTAACAATAAAACCTATCATGATCATGATGTCTGAGTCTTCCATGCAAATACCTCTTTTGATTAAGCTAGTAAAAACTTTGACATCTACTATGGAGGCAAACACATACCACTTAGCACTGTAGTCCATTATTAGTGTCCTTATAGATGGAGAGAGACTATTTCTCATTGAAGATGGTCTAACCAACTTCCCTCATATCAGTCGATTGTTGAAACTATGTTTGAGGGACATTGAGGTGACACCATGAGGAAGTTACAATCAAATGTCCTCCCACCTTGGGCTTATGTGATCCACTAGCTCTTGGCCTACACCCTCCTTCTGAAGGAGGGTGGACATCACCATAAAGTATCCTTCATGGAGTTGTATCTCATTTACTCTATTCTTACTTGGCATAGGGTGTGTCTACCCTATATTATCCTTCACCATATGGCCTAGTATCTTCGATAAATGCATACTATCCTTGGCTTCCTTGGAGTCATTACCAAAGGCCTTCCAAACTTTAGAGCTTCTATTCCTTAATGCAATTCTCCTCTAACATCTCTTCACATCCTATGATACCTTCTCTCATTTTACACTTTACTAGATGGGTTTTAGCGAGCACGATGGCATTTAAGTTCATGGGCCTGTTTGAGCTATAGAGCACGGAGATACTCGGGGATAGGTGGCTAAGATCGATGCCATGGAGAGACCAAGGGTTAGGACATGACTCTGACCATGATGCGCCTTCACCTACCACATTCTTAGGCTCACATTTAGATTTCATCAAGAGACTGGCTTGTCTGAAGGATTTTGCATAGAACACATCTGAGTAGTTGACATCCCTTCAGAGTTCCATGGATGATGTCACTAGGATGCTCCATACCTTTCTTGAT
The DNA here is from genome assembly GCA_005019695.1 of Trichopus zeylanicus subsp. travancoricus. Taxonomy (NCBI): domain Eukaryota; kingdom Viridiplantae; phylum Streptophyta; class Magnoliopsida; order Dioscoreales; family Dioscoreaceae; genus Trichopus; species Trichopus zeylanicus. The sequence continues at coordinate 308,843 of RXID01014969.1, forward strand.
CACACTACTCTAGGACTAAGCCCAACAAATATGACATTCAATTTTCTAAAGAAATACCTTTGGCCAAAAGTACAACCTTCAAGTTTTCGAAGGAATCCTTTAGGCTAAGAGTACTACGGTTAGATTATCAAAAGAATCTCTTAGATTAGATGTATGGTAGTCGGATTCCTAAAAAAATCTCTTATGCTAAAATGCAACATTTGGATTCCCAAAAAAATCTCTTAAGCTACGAGTATGGTGGTCGGGTTCTTAAAGAAATCTTGTAGATCAAGACTATATTTTTTATATTTTTTATATTTTTTTCTTTCTTTTTTATCTTTTTTATATTTTTTTCTTTCTTTTTTATCTTTTTTTGCTGCAAACCATGTGAAACTCTGACAACAATCCTTTTTCTCTTTTCTATTTCTCCATCTTAATTCTTGTTTCTCCTTCACTTTTCCACCGAACCAACTCTTTTTCTTTATTTCTCTTTCTTCACTTCATCTTCGTCCTCCCCATTCTTTTTCCCCTCCTTCTCCACCAAGCTCCTCCAATGGCTGATCTCTCCACCCTTCTCTCTCTCTAAGCTTCAATGAAATTTCATGGACGCCAAGCTTCTCATCACTCCACTTCACCTTGTTGGTCTTTCTCCAATCAAATCATGCCATATCTGGCCAGATCTGACTATTGGTGCCAACATAGGAAAGCAATAGTAGCTCATAATGGTGCTACTAGTGGGCAAAAGGTAGTAGTCGTTTAGGCCAATTATAGGCAACTACAACAAAGCATGGAGCGCAAGGTCGGCATGCTCCACTGAACTATGGTAGAGATCAAATGTAAAGGAGTAAGAAAGGTAAGCATGGAGGTGGTTGGGGGTGGGTGGGGGGGGGGGGGGGGGTAGGGGAGGGTAGTTGAGGCAAGCATAGCAAGCAGTAGTGCCAAAAGCTAGACAGAGGTGCAGGTGAAAGGCAGAATTTGCAGCAAGAGGCCATGGTTTGAGCACTCGAACAATGGGGTTTAAGCAACCAAAGCCTGGCCAATAATGGGTAGACAAGCACGATGTGTGAAGCTTTGGCATGGAGTTCTGGCAGGGATAGGCAGGTAGCAGGTGAAATCAAGCTTTGGCTAATTAGTGGGTTTGTTGCAAGGCTGCAGCGGGAGCATGGGGGCTATAGGTGACCTTGAGTATAGGCGAGGATGACCAAGTGGCAAGGCAGTTTTGCTAGAGTGGAGGTAGCTTATTTGTCCAAGATGGCAGTGGGGAGCCAATGCGGATTAGGTTGAGACTGATGTATCCCAACCAGGGATGAGTAGTTTACAAGCTCGAATGCCCAAACTTCTCCAGCTTAAGCAGCAAGTGCAGTAGCGAGGCAAGTGAGGGTAGCAGCAGGGGTACCTCATGGGACCATAGAGAAAAGGGCAGAAAGGTGAAGCAAAAGATAGAAGACAAGTAAAGAATCCTCACTTCTTTACTTGTTGATTGTTTACTTCTTCCATGTTTTGCTATAATATGATCTCTGATTTGCTTTCTAAATCCTCTCCCTTTTATTTGTGGGACTCCTAGCCCTTTTTATAGCTATTAGAAGATACTGGATTAACTTTAAGATTTTGAATTGATGATGATAAGATTACGATTTCATTTTGAATTTTGAATATTTGTATGGATGAGACTCAATGTGGATAAAATTTACTTTTGTTTGAATTGATATAGTTGTTTGGATGAGCTTGTATTATTTCACAAAATCACAAAATACGAAGGGTTATTTATAAAAATTATATTTTTAAGGACTAATTTATAATTTATATGAATTTAGGGTCTTTTGTGAAATTAGCTATAAGGATTTCTTTGTAAGATTTCAAAACTTTCAAGATCCTCTTTGTAAGATTTTATTTACAAATAATAAAATTTGAACTTAGTTATAAATAAAAAACTTTGAGGGGTCTACTTGTAAATTTGTGAATATTAAATTTATCATTCAAAGTTTTATAGAGGGTTTATTTGAAAAATATGAAAATTATAGGGTTTATTTTTAAACAAAAAATTTTATAAAAATTAATTTGTAATTATTAATCTTGAGGAGTCTATTTGTAAATCCTACATTTGTGGTAATTAATTTGTAATTTCAAGAGTCTCATAGATCTTTTCTTAAAATGTTTCATCTCAGGGACTTATTTGTAAGAAAAATCTAGTCAAGGATCTATTTGTAAAAATCTATTTGGTCTAGGGACCTATTTATAAAATTTTTATTTTTTTATTTTGGCCCATATTTTTAATGAGTTTTGGGTCCAATTTTAGTCCAAATAACTGACCCATTCAGTCAATTTGGGATAAATTTACTTTGAGCACAAATTTCATAATAATTTTGCTCTAAATTTGATTCATTTTTTAGTCAAATTCGATCATGATTTAGGTCTCACTGTGACCCCCCATATTTGAATCATAATCTGATGGCATCCAATCTTCAACTCCAATCAAATTCCTATCAAATATGATTTTAACGAAAACAACCCAAATAAAGTACTCCTTCAGATCCTCTTTTCGAGTTCTAATGAGAGAAGATGGTGCAAATAATTTTTAAGTATTTAGCCCTTGTGTTAATGCTCTAAGAGTTAATTATTTTTGTCATGTGACAATGGAGTTGATGTGCCATATGTAAGTGGAATTAACTCGATACATCTAAGTAAACTTAATTTAGCATATGAGATGTACTTGATTTATCATGTGTAAGTGGAATTCATTCTCTACATGAAAGCAAGCTTGATTAATACATGGATAGGGGTTCTCTACATAAAAGTGGGTTTGATCACTACATGAACATGGGTTGAATTTTCCAAGTGAAAGTGGACTCGATTCTCTACATAAAAGCAAGCTTGACCTCCACGAAAAATGTGTTTTAATCTGCCATGTGAAAGTAGCCTTAATTTTCCATCTAAATACCAGCTTGATTACCATACAAAATGAACTTTAATTTCCTACATAATGTATTTTTGATTCACCACATAAAATTGCTTGGTTGATCACATATGAGTGGAATTAATTTACCATTTAAATTCAAGATTGATGTGCAATGCAAAAATGAACTTTTAATCTGTCACATGGAAATGGACTTGGTTTGCCATTTAAATGTGGGCTTAATCACCATATAAGATGGACTTACTACATGGAAATAGACTTAGTTTATCATTAAGTGTGGGCTTGATCACCATGTAATGAATTTTTATTTGTCACATGAAAGTGAACTCAGTTTGCCTTATAAATGCAGACTTTATCACCACTTAAAATTGACTTCAATTGTCACATGGAAGTTAAATTTAATTTGCCACATAAAAATTGACTTAGTTTACCGTTAAGTGCAAGCTTGATCTCTGGGAAATGAACTTTTATTAGACACATAGTAGTGAACTTAGTTTACCATCAAGTGCGGACTTGATTATCACGCAATAAACTTTAATTTGCTATATGAAAGTGTATTTTGCTACTATATAAATGTAGGTTTGATTGTCACACAAAATAAACTTTAATTGCTACATGAAAGTGAACTTATTTTTTCATTTAATTGTGGCTTGATATACCACAAAAAAATGAAGTTTAATTTGGCTACTTTTGAAAGTTTCTACTTTGATTTCACCATGTTAGAGATAATATGTTTGATTTTTCAATCATCATAGATGAGGTATTTGATTATACCATTTTGGAGATAATTTATTTAATTTCACTACTTTGGAGGTGATAAGCTTGATTTCATTATATTAGAGATGGTGTACTTTTTTTGCTATTTTAAGGTAGCATATTTAATTTTACCACTATATAAGTGATCTATTTGAAGTCTTTGTCAAGAATTTCAAAATTTTTGACTTCATCTATTGATTATGTGGCAAAGAGCAACAATATAGGTCTCTTTGGATGTCATGACAATGGCTACTTTAGTTGTCTACTCATAATACTTAACTTTTTTACAAGTGTTGGGGAAGAAAATTTTATCCATTTGCCCCCAATGCTTTGAGATGAGGAAGAAATCCTTGATCAGTTTTGCATTTTTGATGTCTCAACTATATATCCCTTTGTGAGCATTTAACAAGAAAAACTTGATTTTCTTATCCACAACCTTTTGATAGCAAGGGAATAAAAAACTTGATTGATGTTAGCTTGATTGATTAGTTATTCACTCGAAATGCTTTAGCATCATACTTTTATTTAAGCATTTGAATGAGGAGATATCTGACTTTTACTTCTTCCATCTTCTTTTATGAGATAATGAGTTTAATGTTTGATAGGCCATTCACTGTAAATGTTTGGGTAATATGGCCTCCTATACTCATCATGAGCTTTTGGAATATTGGATATTCTCAAGGGCCTCAGCTGTGAGCATCTCTTAGTAGCACCATTTTTGCTTTTGCATGTAACAGTAAAAGAGTATGGGACTTATTTTTGAGAGGAGCACCCAATTTTAAGAGAAATGAGTTTTGATTGAAAGTCAAAAAATAACCTAAGTGAGGGTGAATTAGGTTTTTCGAATAAGATATGCACTTTTAAAACTCAGAATGAATTCAATTCACAATTCACAATTCACAAATGCACAAGTCCACAAGTAACCAAATCACAAGTTCTAAAATGCAAAATGAGCAAGTAGAAGTATGCACCACAATTTATGTGATTCAGTAACTAACTGTGCCTACTCTATGACTCTTGCCTTGCTCTTATGGGCTTGAATCGCTTAACTAGTGATGTTGCTTCATCGGTGAAGCCAACCCATACAATTCTTTCTCCAATCGAGCAATAAGACACTCCCAATCTGAAGTCTTGTCCCTCTCACACTCCTAACCTAGGAATATTTACAAGCAAGAATGATAAAAAAAATTTATAATTAAAACACACTACAAGATCCTCTCAAGATAAGTACTAGGATTTTGAATATTTAAAAATTGAGAACTAGATTTAGAGCTCTTGGAGAAGCTTATTTTCTATCACAATGAACACACAAAAATGTAAAAGTTCTAATTACAACAACTCTAAGCTCTTAAATAGTCATTGGGGAGGAAACTAGCTGTTATTGGCTGTTTCCTACGTGTTTGAACATTTAGAGTATAAGTTTGGTCATCTAAAGCACTCCAACAATCAAACTCAAATAGCCATTATATATTGATGTTGCAGATTTGGGTGTCCAATCTAGAAATTTGGGCATCCGAACCCTCCATCTTGGGCAACCAAAATAAAAACCAATATTCCATAGAAACAAAATTTGATATCGCAATTTCGAAACTTTGGTCATCCAAACTATAGATTCTAGGATTCAAAGCTATTAATAATGTCTAGTGACTTTTTGCTATATTTGGGCATATGAAGCTTACAGAAAAACCTATACTTGCTTAACTATAACTTTAGCCCATTCTTACATCAACTCAAAACTTATTTTAGATAATAAATAAGCCAGTGGAGATATTCCATGTTAAGCATTAAACAAAAGCTCTAAATCATAGAATCAATAATTCAACTCTTTGACTCAACTTTAAATCAAAACAAAATCTAAACTTAGAATGTTTATTTGATTTCTTGAGAGATTTTCAAGTCATCTACATGTCTTCAAGTCACATTCATTGAATCAATAACACGCCTCAGTCTTCATGATCATCTTTATATCCATCTTCTCTTTGAGACTTCCGAATGGTCTGAACCTTGTTACACCCTTGACTTGGCTACAAGCTACACGACTCTAGAGATTATCAAATACATAGTTTGATTATTATCGAAACTATAAAGGATAATAATCTCCCCCTTTTTGATGATGAAAAATCCTTCACATGAACAAGGCGTTTAGCTAATTGACTAAGCAAGTTCAATCCTATTTTTAGTTCAATATGGAATAGATAGCGACACTTTCTTATGCTAACTATTTGTGATTTAATAATCAATGTCCTCTTTAGCATGTTGTTGATTAGATTTGAGGTTTTGTTAATGGCTTTGAGTTTGTTGTCTACTAACCCTAATTTATTTGAAATTGACTTGACCCAAACTTGATTTTGTTTGAAGTTAGATTCGATTCATATTGAAGTTCAAGTTGGTTTCGTTTTAAGTCTTATTTGATTCAATTCAATGTTCAAAACTTGATTTGGTTCAATCTAATTTTCAAATTTTGATTTCAATTTGATTTTTATTTAATTTAATTCAATCTTTAGAATTTGATTTTGATTCAAATCGGAGTTGATTCAATTCGATGTCAAAAACTAAATTTCAATCAAGTCTGATTTGATTCAATTCGATGTTTAAGCTTGATTTTGGTTCAAATTGGATTCAATTTAATTCAATCTTCAAAACTTGATTTTGATCAACTTTGATTTGATTCGACTCAATATTTAGAATTGATTTCAATCAAGTCTAATTTGATTCAATTCGATGTCAAAAACTAAATTTCAATCAAGTCTGATTTGATTCGATTTGATATTCAAAACTTGATTTTGGTTTGAATTGGATTTGATTTAATTCAATCTTCAAAACTTGATTTTGATCAATTTTGATTTGATTCAACTCAATATTCAGAATTGATCTCAATCAAGTCTGATTTGATTCAATTCGATGTTCAAAACTCAATTTAGACTCAAATTTGATTTGATTTAATTTGATGTTCTGAGCTCTATTTTGATTTGAGTTTGATTTGATTCAATTCAATGTTTGGAACTCAATTTTGATTTGAATTTGATTTGATTTAGTTCAATGTTCAAAACTTGGTTTAGACTCAAGTTTAATTTGTTTCAATTCAACATTCAAAACTTGAGTTTAATTCACATTTGATTTGATTCAATTTGGGTCAGGTTTGACCCTATGTTGAATTTCCATCGAGCCTTGGATACGGTCTTTAATAGATCTTGGATCTAACCCTTGAGGGATTCTTATTGGATCTTTAATGGACCTTGGATCCAACTCTTGTTAATTCTTATTAGATCCTTAATTGATATTGGATCCAACTCTTGTTAGGTCCTTATTAGTTCCTTAATAGATCTTAGATCTAACCTTTAATAGGTTTTTATTGGATCCTTAATGGATTTTGGATCCTACCCTGATTGGGTTATTATGGGATCCTAAATGGATCTTGGATCTAACCCTAATTAGGTTCTCCTTCAATCCAACCCTTGATGGATTCTTATTGGATCCTTAATGAATTTTGGATTCCACACTTAATTGATTCTCATCGGATCCTTAATGCATCTTAGATCCAACACTTAATGAGTTCTTATTGGATCCTTAATGAATCTTGGATCCAAACCTTAGTGAGTTCTTATTAGATCCGTAATGGATTTTGGATCGACCCTTAATAGTTTCTTACTGGATTCCAATTCAACCTGTTAATGGGTTTGGGCTTGACCTATGTGGAAACCTTAATAGGTTTGGTTCAACCCTTAAGTTGATTTTTGTTTAGGATCAACATTATTGTGGTTCAAATTTGAACTGATTCTAGTTTAGGTTCAGGTTCGATCTAGTTCTAGTTTTGGTTCAATCTGATTTTGATTCAAATTTGACCTAGTTTAGGTTCAAGTGTGACTTGGTTTAGGTTCATGTATGACCTAGTTTAGGTTTAGAGGTGACCTAGTTTTGGTTCAAATTTAAGTTCCATTTGACTTGATTAAGCTTTAGTTCAAACTTGGTTTGATCTAATTAGGGTTTGTTTCGAACTTCATTTGACCCAATTATGCTTTGGTTAGAACTTATTTTGACTCAATTAATGTTTGGATTTGAGTTCAATTTGACTTGATTAGGATTCAGTTTGAACTTGACTTAAGTTTAGTTCAAATATGGTTTGACTCAAATAATGTTTAATTTTAACCTATTTTGATTTTGGGTTGACTTGATTTGAATTCCATCGAGATTAGGTTTGAACCAATTTGACTTAGATTAACTCATTTTGAATTTGGGCCTATTTCAATTTGAACTTTCGTCCATTTATTTAATCAATTTAGGTCCATTTGGGGGGACTTTTGAGTCAATTTGGTTTTGTTGATTTGTTGTAGTTGAATTAATTTGAGTTTAATGTGATTGACTCACTTTAATTTAATCGATTTATGTTAATCAATTTGGTTCAAGAGATCTCATATTGTCATGATGACTTTGGGAGGGCCCACAGACTGACCTTGAGTTGCTTTGACTTTTAGGTGAGCTCATGGGTGACCTTTAGTCCGAATAGATGTTTAATCAAGTTTATAGACTAGCCTTTAGTATAAATAGATAATAGGTGAGTTTGTAGGCAGATCTTTAGTCCAAATAGATATTTACATAAGCTCGTAGGCTAGCCTTTTGTCCAAATAGATATTGAGCGAGCCCGTAAGTTGGCGTTTAGTCTGAATAGACACTAGGTGAGCCCACATACTGGATTTTAGTCTAAACAAATATTTAGACGAGTTTACAAGCTAGCCTTTTATCCAAATTTGGTTTTAGGCAAGCTATGGACTAGTCCTAAAGTGATTGACTTCTAAGTGAGTTGGCAGATTGGCCCTTAGTCAGAATTAACTTTCAAGCAAGTTCATAGACTTGCTTTTAAGTGAATATGTAGATTGGCTCTAAGCTAGTGAATCTGAGTCAAAATGAGAATAATTTTTTCGAAATTGACTTTCAAGTAAGTCCACAAATTAATTTTTAGTTAGAACAGCTTTAAAGTGAACTTGTAGGTTAGCTCGAAGCGGGTGAATTTGAGTTAAAATGAGAATAATTTTTTCTTCTCATTTTTTTTGTTGCAAGATTTCTTTTCTTTTTCTTTTGTTTTTCACTCATCTTCTTCTCCCCTGAGCCGGCCTTCGTCTTTCTCAAAACCCTACCAGGCTATGGCTTGTTCCCCTAGAGCTCGTGGCCAGATTTGGCCAGATGGATCTGGCCCTGAATTAACAGTAGACAACAGAGGCGAGGGCTTCGACCCTGCCTCTCCCTTTCTCCAAGCCAGATCCACCTGAACATGGCCGGAACTGCTCCTTCCTTTCTCCAACAGGATGGCAATGGAGGTCAGTGGTGGGTGGCTTCCGACGGGGTGCAATGGGGCATCACAGCTGGAGCTCGTTGTGGCTGAGCAATTGGGAGGTGAAGGTGGCAGCGGCTTGGGCGGAGCTCATGTGGACTGGGAGATAAGCCAGTGGGAAGGCGGATGGTGGTGGAGTGGCAAGCCAATATAGCGGTTTAGGCATGGCTTATGGGAGGTCACCAGGGTGCGGGCCTGGAGAGCCGTGGCGGGTGACGAAGTGCATGGTCCTCAAGCACATGCCGACAAGATAGCGCCAGGAGTCCGGGGCTGAGGGCTTCCTCGAGCTCGAGCTAAGAGTGGAGCTACCAATTATGGAGGAGAGCTCTGCAGGATAGCAGCGTGGAGTAGTTGGGTATGGCCTCCTCCATGAGTAGTCAGCAGTGGGGGCCAAGTGAGGCCAGAGAGAGCACAAGTTAACCCTATGCTGGGAGCATCTTCAACCGTGATGGTTCCCAGCATGGAGGTTCGGCTGGAGAAGATGGAAAGGTAAAGTAGGATAGCACAAGGGCAAAGGTAGCAAGAGGCATCAGCAAAGAAAGCAGGACAGCATGTGCAGCAACAGAAATTGGGACCCAAGTTCCTTCAATGGAGGAAGAGAGACAAGAAGCCAGTTAATAAAAAAAGAACAGGGAGTGATTACCTTACTTTAGAATTTCCAGTCGTTTCTCTCTGGATTTCTGAACTTCTCCTAATTTTCTCTAGTTTCTTCTCAAAGATGGCTTGCTAATCCTCTTCTTTTATTGGTTTGATTTTTCAGGTTTTCTATAGGACTGAGACATTTGAAATCAAATCATTGATTGATTTGATTTTAAAATTTGGTTGAATTGTGATTTGCAATCATATCAAATCTTCATACCTTTAATTGACATATTTGAAATCGTAATTCTATTGATTGGGATTTATTTGTTATAAAGAGATTCAAAAATTATATACTTTTGAACATTGAATTTTTAGGAGGGATATTAGGGTTTTGAGTTTAGGATTATTTGTAACTTTTTGTTTTAGAAATCCGACTATAATTTCTATTAGATCAAGGGCTTCTTTTGTAAAAATTGGCAGTGAGAACTTTTTGTAAAAACTTAAAATTTCAAGGGCTAATTTGTAAGTTTTCAAGTTTTGGGATTTATCTGTTAAATTTCTAAGTTCAAGGTCTTATATGTAAACTTGAAATTTCTACCATATTTATTATCACAATAGTTTGACAAGGTCCTTCCTTTTTCTACCATATTTATTATCACAATAGTTCTATTTCCCTTTCTTTACTTGTTTGTTTCGTTTCCTTTGTAGGTCTTATGGAGCTTCTTGTGATTAAAAGAGTTCAAAATGGGAAAGAAGATAATTTAGTTTTACCTCACTTCATTCCTATTTTTGAAACTAATGCTGAAGTGGTTATTGTATATCAATCTCAGGAGCATAGAAAATGAGTGAGGTTTGATAACTACTATCCCTTTGCATGCTTTTCTAAAAAGGGGATGGCATGTGTTGATGGGGCTAAAGAGTCCTTAGTTTAGAGCCAATCAGGCACTTCTAGCAATAAGAGTTTTCAAAAATCTTGCGATTTTATATACTGAATGGCCATTTACCTGCATGGAGATGATCCTTCCCACTTGCCAAAATAATACCAGTTTTTTTAAATTACTTGGAGTGGGTTGACGATGTGGCATCTCAGTTTTCAGTTCAACATGTAGGTCTTGACATTCTAGAAGGAGTCATAGCACCAAAAAAGCAATATGTACGAGACTTAGGAATTTTGTAGTGCAACCGAGATGTCAAATGATGTTACAAATACCTTCCATACTCCGTATGGTGAAGTCAGCATCTCTTTGCAGGATGTAGGATGGCTACGTAGGATTCGTATCCTCAGAAGTTTATATGATGAATATATCCCTACCAATAGTCACATAAGCCTAGATTTTAGTTACACTCTGCATAATCTCCTCAAATTTTATGATTGGATGGTGACACTTTTTCAATGATCAAAAGTGGGTGGATTTTGATCATTAGATCAAACTTTTCTATGAGAGAACTCTAATAAATCAGCCAACTAGGTTCGACCAGGCTATCCATTGTACGGGTGACATCCTTCTAGAATTTGGCCCCAAGAATTATTTTGCTACTTTCATCTGTCTGTGGCTTTGCCACTTAGTAATGCCACACTATGGGCAATACATCCATCTAGAGATATTTGTGATGGCTTGTAAGATGGCACACAGATAAAAAAGTTTCTATCTCCTTCAATGTTAGGCTTAATATATGCGGGTATCAAAGCTATGGTGAATAGCCCTACGAGACTAGGTAGTTCTTCAACTTGGTTTCCTATTCATTTCCTCTATACTTGGATTTATGCCCACTTCCAAATGACATGTACTTAGTTGGAGCCTAGTAATAAAATCAAGAAGTTGTATCTCTCATGTTTGGTCTCCATGGTTGAGATGATCTAGATCATGAGTATAGTCACTTTCTCTTACTCTTCTAAAGAGGCTAGGATGCATGTGCAAGATCCTCATAATTTTGAGTGGCAAGCTTACCCTTACACTCTTTTTGACTCTAACATGCTAGCGAATGTGGCTTGTCTTTCGCTATCTCTTGAAGCTTATAAGTATATTATTTATTTGAGAAACTAGGTGCTTCTACTTCATTGAAGGGAAAACTTAGCTATAGAGTCTTATAATCCATATTAGTTCTATCAATAATTTAGGTATGACCAAGGCTTTCCTAAGAATATTTTTGTTCCTTTGCCTCCATTGTGTCTAGGCTAGTTAACAGGCTATTTATTGGTTATACCATACTCGTCTCTAAGATAATTTAGTGTATTACATTCTTGGTGTTGAGTGAGAAGCCAAGGTTCTTCAACTATACACCACCACATTGTTCAATAGCATCAGGGGATATTTCAGTATTGATCCATAATTTTTCTTTAGAAATGAGCTAAACTTGGAAAACAGGGAAAAGCAAGTGATCAGTAGCAAAGGGTCGAAGTGGTAGGGGACACAAGATATGTGGAAGATTTTGAGTTGTAGATTTGCTCATCGTAGACTAGTAGAGGACCATTCCCCCTTATAGCATCGATGATGGTTGTTTTCAAGGTAATATAGGTCCTAGATTGAATTCAAGGCAAAAGACACTTCAATCTATGGAATCAGGGTTTGCGCCACTACTTTCATCCCCTACACTATCTCGAGATCTGATTTCTTCATTTCCCATGCCCACTTTCCAGCTGATTGACATAAATGTAGGGCCAAAGGTGACCTTTCCTTCATCGACACTAGTTCACCAGTCTTTCGATATGGATTTAAGTAGAGATGTTGGACCGGCTTCACCATTGCCTACACTAGCTAACCATTCATTAGATATACATACTGATAATTTCTTTGTCCTGTGTTTATTTTCCTTTCACTTCCTCCTTTCTAGCTGAACTAGATAAGGATTTTGGAGGCCCTCTTGATGATAGTTTAGATTCAAATAGTCAAGGATATTTGAACTTTGCTAGATCTTGCATTGTATATATAGTAACTTTTAAGCTTCTATTGCAGACATGGTTCCTAGACTATGCTTCAGTTGAGGGATGCTTGCATTTATATGTATCCATCCACCATCACCATTATCAGGAAATGGTTCACCATCTCCTTTTTCATCTTGAGGTTTTTATTCACAATCCCTTTTGATAATATAGTCACTTTCTTGCTAAGATGATAATGGAGGATCATGAATGGGTAACTACTGATCTACTATAGCAATCAGGAAGTGTTGCTGGCTTTATGATTATCATTGTCTTGTCTAGGACCTCCATTTGCTTTTGTCCACCTTATTTAGGAACATTATTATTGTTATACAAAGCTTTATAGAATTTCTTTGCTTTGTGCTAGATTTTACTTACAATCTTGTGTTCCTTACATCCCAATTCCAAAGTGGTCCTTGACACAGTTAACTTGATTCATCAATGGGGGTGGACTTAATTTTACCACATGAGAGTGAGCTTGATTTTTCATGTGGAGTGGACTTTGGGCTACCATGTAGATGTAGCCTTGATTACTATGCAAAATGGACCTTGTTTGTCACTTGAAAGTAGATCTTATTGTAGTGATAATGCTGGTTTGATCACCATACAAAATGGACATTGTTTGCCACGTAGAAGTGAACTTGGACCACCATATAAATGTGAGCTTGATTGCTACACAAAAATAGATCGAATTTGCCATATAAGAGTAGACTTGATTTTCAATTTAAATATAGACTTAGTTTACCATGAAAAATGGAATAGGTTCACCAAATGAAAGTGGACTTGATTCTCCACATGAAAGCATGCTTGATCACTATGCGAAATTCGATTAGATTTGCCATGTGGGAGTGAGCTTGAATTTGTCATATGGGATTTAGTGTCCATATTTTACCTCGACAAATATGGAGTGCATGTTTAACTAAATATTTTTTTGAGAAAGCTAGACATTTCGTTATAGACAAAACATCGACATTTTTTTTTACCCCCAGAGGCTTGAGCATAATACCTCTTTAAGAATCAGACATTGACTGATGGTATAGGTCTCTCCCCTTTTGTCATCAATCACTTGGTAAGATCCTCTTTCAGATATCCTTTCAACGATATAAGGGTCTTTCCAATTAGGCTCAAATGTGCTCTTTTTGCTTTGATTTGGGATTATGGGTCTTCTCAATACCAAGACCATTTCTCCCTTCTAGAAAGATCTGAGCCGAACCATTTTGTTGTAGGCCTTGGACTTTTGTGCTTGGTATATTTTTAGGTTTAGCTGAGCTACAAGTCTTGTTTCATCCAAGGAGTCTAGATCATTTAGGTGAAGATAAATGTTATTTTTTTTATAATTTTCTCTTATAATGCAATCCTTAAATAGGGAATTTATACCTATAATGGCAGGATTATCTCAGTCCCAAACACTAATGCATATGGTGTCAATTGGTAGTTAATATGTGTTGTAGTAAGGCCACAATACCTCAAAAATTTTTATTGCCAATCATTTTTGTTTCTACCAATGACTTTCTTTAATATTTTGGAGAGGGTCTTATTGAATGCCTCAATGAGGCCATTTGCCCTTGCATTATAGATAGATGAATATCTCCAATCTATCTTGTGATGCTTGAAGCTTCTAACAAACATTCCATTATCAGAAAGAATCCTTTAAGGAACACCAAAGCAGTACAGGATGTTTTCCCAAAGGAAGAAGATGATAGGATCCACTTTTACTTCTTTCAGTGGGATTGCTTCTGCTTATCAAAAGAAATAATCAGTCGCTACTAGTATGAAATAATAACCTTTGGAAAAAGATAGCTCAATTAGGCCAATTATATTAGTACTTCATACATCAAATTTGTTGTTTGTCAATCATGATTTTCATGATTAGTAATAGAAAGTCATCTTTTGGACATGATTTATTGAAGTCCCTATAGTCCATACAAATGCAGATTTGGCCTTTTTTTTTTCTTGACTAGCACAATACTTACTACCCAATTTGGGGACTTTTCTTCCTTGATGAAGCCTACTTTGATCAGTTTCTTTATTTCTTCTATCACCTTTTATTCTAGGTCAAATTTTATCTTCCTAAGTGCTTGTTTGATAGGTAAAAGTTTAGAATTGATAGCCAACTAGTGGACTACAACTTCAAAATCTAGTCTAGACATCTCCCTATAGCTCCATGCAAAGCAATCAATGTATTTTTTGAGGACTATTTTGAGATGGGATTGGCTTTCCACTGAGAGTTGTGTACTGATAAAGCTTGGCCTTAGGTCCTCCTCTGAACTGAAGTTGATTTTCATTATTTCATTGATTGTGCCTTCCCCTTATCTTCGAGTTCTAGTGGAATTTCTTTTAGTTTGATGATCATTTCTTCACCAAATGGTTTATCATGTTGAATGAGACTTGGCAAGGTTTCTTCTTTTGTTTTCGAGGGTGATTTGATTGCATGATGCCCCCTTTCTTCATGTTTTGGTGAAGCCTTACTAAGGACTTCACCTTCCTGTAGTATTTGGAGAATTATGGCTGGCTTGATACATAAGATTTGTGTGTCAAAAGGCATTAAGAATGCTTGATGAGGCTCATTATCAGATAGAGATCCAATGATGACCATAAGGCATATATGGACACTTGGAGTGATGTAGCCCAGTCCTCTAGAATTCTTTTTCTTTTTTTTTGGAGATGTAAGCACACCCTTGAGGTGGATCCTATAGATTCTTGAGGAAATGGCTTTCTTCTATTGTTTGTTGAAGTTTATAGTCGGATCTCTTGATTATCTTGTGAAGATTATTTAAAAAATATTTAGGTATGACCATTGGTTGATAGTCACCATTATATTCTGGATCTTTAGTTTTCAAGATTCCATATGTGCTTGGGATATGGGGAATCGCCTTGTAAATTAATCTCTCTTTTTCTCCCCTGTGTTGTGGGAGAATATAGAAGACTAGCAATTTCTCCACAACATTGGTGCTTAACTCATCCAATGGCTTAAGTAAGCCTTCTAGTACTTTAGTAATAAGGAGAGTGCTTTCTATTTGACCTCCATTATCATCTTTATTAGAAGAATAGTCATCCAATAGAGTTATGGGATTTCTTCATCTAAAGAGCTTGTGTCACTTCCTATATGAGGAGGGGCAAAGATTAGGCTAGCTATCTTCTTCTTTACTTGACTAATAGAAGTAGACTCTTTATTAGTATGGATCTCTAATGATATTTTGCATTATCATAATGTACCTTGTGAACATCAAAAGGATGCACATCTCCATCGATTCAATGTTCTTCACCATACTCAAAATATTTGAGACATTAATGTAGGGTTTATGATACTACTTTATTGTCATATAACCATGGCCTCCCTAATAATGATTTGTATGATGTGTCATGTCAATCACATAGAACTTAGCATTAGTTATTAATTTGTCTACTTTCAGAGGTATGCTTATGACTTCTAGAGCTCTTTGGCTATTCTAATTAAACTTTTGGCAAAATGTGCACCAACTATCCCTAAGTTCTTGTGATATCATTAGAGCATCAAACACACATAGCATGGCAAGGAATTTTTGGAGAAGAGCTACTATGTTATACTCAAACTTCTTGGGTGTGGGTTCAGCTTGTGAAGGCTCTATGTCCTTATTTAATTGAATTTCTTTTTCTTTGTCCTTATCCTTGAAGATATTCTTGTCTCCAGGTATTGGAACTTGTCTTGGGAGTAGCATTTTGCTGCCTCTAAGTTGTATTTAGTTGGCATTTCTTAGTTGAACTCTAGCATTCTAAGTCTAACAAGGCTCTTCTTTCGAGTCACTACCAAGGCTAATCATGTGACAGGAGGCAATGGACCCCTTGCTCCTGATTAGTAGTTTTCTAGATGCCTTTAGAGGATGTAACATACTAATAATCATCCCATTCAATATCAAAATTAGGCACGTGGGACTTACTTGTAAAGAGATTTTCAAAGACTATTTGGATAAATCCTTTTATTTTGTCAACTGGCATGACCTTCTTCATAATTTTATATTTAGGGCATTTCTTTCGTGGGTGTTTGCATTGGCTTGATGCAGAGATTGAATGAACTCTAACATTGACTTGTTTAATCCTCTCCCAAAATGCTTGCTTCTTCTTTTGGCACTTATTGGTATACGATCTTCCAAAATGATTATAAAGTTATTCTAACTTAGACATATAGTCATATTCATCATCTATGTCCTATACGTATAATTCCTCTAAGATCAGTAGAGGGCACCCTTCCACAGGCTTTAGGATTGGGACTTTACCAAACCTAATGAGTTGATCATTTGCCACTAGGTTATTTGATTGTGATTGGGATAGTTGATTATTAGTATCTATCTAGGTTATGTGAGTCACCATGTGACACGAAGCAAAAGACTTAGATAACTATCCTTGAGAGTGTTTATCTTTCAAGGTAGATGGTATGGATGATCATTCTGATCTCGAGGAGGGTTGGTAGGTGATTCCCTATCACTTGTATATAGTCTTTTGTGTGCCTTTGCCTTTTTAGCAACCATCTTTTCCATCTTTCCAATTTCTTCACACAGCATGGTAGTCACACTTGACATGCTCTCCATATAGGCAGCCCTAGCCTGCATACTTTTATTCATCACTTGCATATATCTTTTGGCATGCTTTATGATAGTTATGACTAGATCTTTTATGGTATCTAGTTGTAGTTTAATCATGGCATGATCATATTCTCGGGCAACCCACTCTTTAATATAGTCATCTTGGTGATAGCCTAATAGGAGACCCATAGGAATCTTTATTCATTAGTGATATGCTTGATGAGTTCATTTGCTTCTCCCTGCCTTGTGCTCTGAACTTTGTCATTATTAGAGTGATGTGATGTCCCTAGTGAGCTTCCAACAATAATAATGGTAGCCAAGTTGCCATTGGAAGTTCATCTTCTCCATTCTCAATGTCAGAGCCTTCAAGCAATGCTCTAAGTTCATCAGAGAGGAACTCCTCAAAGGTTACTTAACTTCTTTCTCCTTGGACATATTCTTCCAAGACATCGATATATTCTTGGATGTTTGATTTCTTAATCATGTATCCCTCCGATTGAACCAGTTTCTTCTTTTTATTTTTGTTCTTTTTCTTCTTGATGTTTTGAGCAGGTGGAAAGCTTGTTTTGATGAAGCTTTCCTCATCACCATTTCAGGGCTATCTTTTTTATCAGTTTCTTTAGCCTTTTAGAATATAGATCTCCCACAAGTACTCATATTTGGGTGTATACTATGCTTTCTCCCTGAAAGGGAGCCTAGTAAGTGTCTCATGTGTCTCAAACATAGTGATGTGATGATGTGTTCGATGGGTGTTTCGAAGAAGGCCAATGTTGAGAGAGTCAGCTTGCCCTCTTGGTATTACTTTTTGATCCAATCCTTGAATACATAGCAATCTTTAATGGTATGTCCCAAGACTCTATAGTAAGGGCAATAGTTTAGATAATCTTTTTTGTTGGCTTTGTTTGGTCCTTTACAGTCTAGCAATTGGAGGCCTAATTTTAGAGTATCTTGAAAAATTTTGCTTACTCTTTCTCTTTTAAAAGAGTATTTCTTCCTAAGTTTCAGTTGGAAAGTATTAGATGGTTGTGCTTCCACACCTCCTCAAAGGGTTGGTAAGTTTTGATAATTACCTTCATTCATGGAAGGGTTCACAGATTTCTTTTGTTCACTTGTCATGAATGTTGCCCTCGTATTTTTAAAGGGCTCAGTTCATTTTGCCTTATCTTTCTCTAGCTTATAATTTTGTGAACTAGTTAAGACTGGTGGACCAACCCTCTCCAAATTCGTGATCAATAAGATGAGATCTTGAGAAGTGTGAATTGAAGAAGCATTTAGAGAGGGTGTAATCCAATTCTTCCTTTTATTCCCAAGGACAAGATTTACAGTCTCAAACTGGTTTATAGATTATTCATACCTAATGTTAAGATTTCTCCACCGTGTGATGTAATCCTAGAATGATCCAGTGTCATACTTTAGTATTGAGATAAGGTCTGTAATGATCACCTTGTGACTAACTCCAAACCTGATTTGAAAAATCTCTTTCATCTATGATCAAGTTTGTATGGATTCTAGCTGCAAATTGGCATGCCACTCAAATGTTACCCCATTTAAGCTTACTGAGAATTAGCAGAGTAACAATGAGGGGATATTGCTTGAATTCCCACATAGAGTTATGAACTAAGATATGCATTGTTTAGGATTACTAATGCCATTAAATTGCTTCAATTTATGCACCGTATAACCCTTGGAATATGGTATTATGTTGTAATGACTAGGGTATGATTTGTCTGCATCATTTATCATACCTGTGTCACTTCTTTATCTTAGTTGTGCCATCACCATTTATTATACTTATTATTGTATGTATGTTGGCAGTTCCATGTTGGTAATCCTTAAAATCGTTGATTGAGTATCCCTTACTAATGGAGGAGGTACTTGTGAATAACGTACATTTTCATGGATTTCATCCACAAGAGGTGTGTTTTTCCTTGCCCCTGCATTTTCTTGAGATAAATGTTGTGAGTATTCCAACTTGTTGAGTTTTTGTTTTATTTATATCATCATCTCCATCAATTCCATTGCTTTCTTTTGAGCTTTATCCTTCTCTCTCTCTCTTGTTACTTCAACTATTCTCGAAGCGCCTCTATAGTAATTTCCTCATTAGAGCTTTTAGTTATGACCAAGACTTCTATTAGAATATGATGGTTCATATTTTGAGAATGAATTCTGGACTTAGTATGTTTTGGGTCAAGACTAACCTCTCGCATCAACTAAGTTATCTCATTGGGAATGAAGACATTGGATCTCTTTTCCCTTGATGGAAGGTGAGACGTGGATTCATCTTGTATGATAGTAATATTGGTTGGTGAACTAGAAGGTGCTCTCTTAAATTGGATGACATCAGAGATGGTTTCAAAATTGATTTGAGCTCCAGCTACTCCCATGGTGATTGTCGACTGTGGTAAACACACAACTAACCCTTTTTCCAAGATGATAGTGTATGTTGGGGGGAGGGGGAGAGGGGGATGTTCTTTATTGGTGCCATTTGATACTTTCTTTTGCAAAAAAGAACATAATCAATTATTTTCAATTGTAACTCTATCTTATAAATGTCTCTATTATATTGGGTAGGTTTCTATACTTGGAGGTGAAGTCAAGTCCCATTAGATGTGCCATAATTTGCAAGATCCAAATCAGTTACTTGGGATAGCAAAGACCCTGGAGAGCAATTTTGAAATGAAAAATCAAATTTAAGGTGGTTTGAGTGCACAATTAGTTATTGTGGAAATATAATTTCCAATAGGTACAAATCTCTATTGTTAACTACCTTGACAATTATAAAAAATCTCTTAAAGTGAGCAACCTATCTAATAAAATAGAAATACATAGAAAAAAAATATGATTTGATTGATTTGAGAAAAGAATACAGGACTTAAATAAGTGCAGACCTTCACTTTACAATTTAAAGAATTTAAATTCATTATCTTAAAAGAATATGAAATAATAAAGAAAATGAGAAAGACTTGATGCTCACTATTGCCCTGCTCCCATGCACTTGATCGAGTGGAACTTAGCTTAGATGGTTACTTGCTTTGATCTTTAGAAGATGCTAATAACTTGACTTGATTTGTGGGTGTGGCAAACTGTCTTAACTTTGTCAGTAGACTTTATTAAGGTCTGAAGTATCACTGATGACTTTTTGCCCATTGTTAGTTGGCTTCTTTTCATCTTCGATTTAAGAGAATGAGTAGTGGCTATAGCTTATGCTAATTATTTTTAATTTGATAATCGATGGCCTCTTGGTATGTTATTGATTAAGTTTAAAGCATTACCAATGACTTTAAGCTTGTGTTGGTTGAGCTTGAAGTGTGACAAATGACTTTATTTATGTTGTAGGTTGACTTTTTTTAAACAAAGCATTTGGCTAACTGAATAAGCAAGTTCGAGCTTGCCTTTAGTTCACCATGAAAAAAATAGTGACCTTGACTTATGATAATTATTTATGATTTAATAATCAAAGGCCTCTTTATCGTATTATTGATTAAATTTTAAGGCATTATCAACAGCTTTGAGCTTAGTATTGACTAACCCTAATTGATTTGAAAGTGAGTTGACTTAGACTTAATTTTGGTTCGAGTCAGATTTGGTTTAGTTTGAAGTTCAAACTTGGTTTTGCAAAGTCTGATTTGATTCAGTTTGATATTCAAAACCTAATTTAGTTCAATCAGATTTTCAAAACTTGATTTTGATTCAAATCTAATTTGATGGAATTTGATATTCAAAACTTTATTTGATTTAGCTTCAATATTTAGAACTCAAATCTAATTCTCCCTTGCTGATAATGCAACTGAAGCACAAATTCCCATCGTGAGATCCAAAAGAAGGATAAGA